>CALNHX010002049.1:0-194814 GCA_940337035.1 Agriotes lineatus
TAATGGAGGGTCAGTACTAGGCTCACATCATCAATCATCATCATCATCAACCAGCCTCTAGAGTCTACTGCTGGACATAGGCCTCCCTTGATTGTTTCCATAACTTCCTGTCCTGGGCAACTTGCATCCAGTTGGTGTGGATACGTTTCAGATCATCATGCCACCTAGTTGGTGGACGACCCCTATTTCTAAAAGCATCTTGTCGCAGACTCCATTCCACTCTCTTCTTGGTCCATCGGTTATCGTTGATCCTAGCAATGTGTCCCGCCCAGTTCCACTTAAGAGTTGTTAATCTTTCTACGGCATCTGTTAGTTTTGTTCTTCGGCGTATTTCCACGTTTGGCACTTTGTCTGTCAATGATAACCCCAACATTGATCTTTCCATTGCACGTTGTGCAACTCTTATCTTATTTACCGTCTTCTTAGTGAGTGTTAGGGTTTCAGCGCCATAACGTCAGAACGGGCAGCACACACTGATTAAAAACCTTTCTTTTTAGACATGTTGGAAGTGCCGATTTAAAAATGTTGGTTAGCCGGCCAAAGGCTGCCCACGTCAACCCTATTCGTCTAGCGATCTCATAGGTCTGATTATCGCGGCTGATTCGTATTTCGTGACCCAAGTATTTGTAAGAAGCTGTTTTTTCGATTTGGATTTTATCAATATATATACCGCCACCAATTACTAGGTTTGTCATTACTGGTGTTTTTGTTAAGTTAATTTTCAGACCCATCTTTTGAGATGCCGTGTTCAGCCTTTGTACCATTTTTTGGGCTTTATTAACCTTTTAAAGGCCATCGTTCCCATTTTGGGAACACGGCTTTTATCTCATGTTATCAGCTATATATCATATTGTAAGCTGATGTATGTGTTTATTACTAAACATAAGGGTGTGTACTTGCTTTTTACTAAAGATGATTTTATTTCTTTTTTACCATTGTGTTACTAATATTTCTTAAAAGTAACATAAAATTGAAGTTTTTGTCGCGTTTCGCAAAAAATGATGACAAACATACTATTTTTTGTTTTTTGAATTTTTTTTTTCACTAGAATAGTAGCCAATAAACTATATTTGATAACTATTACCACTGTTTTATGTTTGAATTATATTTTTATTCTGAAAACCGTGCTAAAACTCGCATGTCCCAATTTGGGAACGTTGGCCAGTATACGACACAATATGTCATAAATCACTCTGGAGAACTAAAGCGCAGGTTTCTGCAGGTCTGTACATGTTGTTGCCGGCGTATCTTTTACAGACCAAATTTGCTTGTTGGCTTTTAGTTTTCATTTAGTTATTGCACAGTGCAGTTGTTTGACTAAAGTGTTGATCAACGTTGTGTAAGTTACAATTATGGATCCAAAGATGTTTTACGGGTTAGTCTAATAGTAAAAAAGGTAAATTTTATATAATATAAAAATAATTACGTTTTAGGTCTGTCACAAAATACAGATTTTTGGAAAATGCGGTTGATGCGGTTGAAGCTTCAACGTCTGTAAAAGAAATGGATATAGTAATTCTTCCTCCAGAGTCTGCTGATCGAGACATTGATAGTGACGAAGATGAAATTGATGATGAGGTACTGCAATCAAACGATATGCCCGATGAAGTTCCTGGAGATATAGAATTACATATTCAAGAATCTTCGGATGATGAAGAAGAACAACAACCATCAGTAAAAAGAAAAGCAATGTGGCAAAAGACACAGGAAGTGGCAATCAATCGTGAAGCTGAGGATCCTCCAAAAGTATAGGTGCAGAGCACATTGGAAAGTCGGAATATGAAATATTTTCTTTATTCCTTACGTCCGAAATTATTTCTCACATACGAGAACAAACTCAGCTCTATGCTAGAAGAGAGAAAAATATTCATAACTTTAGCGTATCTGACGAGGAGATCCGACAATTTCTGGGATTACTTCTAATCAGTGGCTATCATAGCGTTCCAAGTGAAAACGACTACTGGTCGACGGCTGATGATATGCAAGCCCCGATTTTCGCTAAAACAATGAGTAGAGAAAAATTCCGAACCATAAAGCGCTACTTTCATCTAGTTGATAATCGTAACCTTCCTAATTCTAAGGTGGCAAAGGTTTTGGTGTTCTATGAAAAATTAAAAGAACGGTTTCAACAGTTTGGGGCGTCACTCGGCCAAAATGTTTATCAAAAATAAGCCGATTAGATTTGGCTTCAAGATATGGATGCTTTGCGGAAACGATGGATATCCATATAACTTGGAAATTTACTGTGGAAAGTCAGGAGATTCTACAATACCTTTAGGATGACGAGTAGTTCATTCGATGCTGGAAGTATTAGATAACCCTGGCAATCATCTAGTGTACTTTGACAATTTTTTTACAAGCTATGCCCTCCTAGCAAGTTTGTCTGAAAAAGGTATTCGTGCTTGTGGCACGGTAAGGGAGAACAGAACGAATAAATGTCCCTTGATATCGTCAAAGGATATGAAGAAAAAGGATAGGGGTTCTTACGATTATAGGTCAGATGGGAATGTACTGTGCGTAAAATGGAACGACAATGCTGTAGTGACTGTAGCAAGTAACCACTTCAAAGTTACGCCAGTTCAAAAAACGACAAGAAGGGTGAAGTCTGAAAATAAAAAAGAAGTCACCCAACCAAATCTAATTAGCAAGTATAATTTTGGAATGGGTGGCGTTGATCTTCTGGACCGCTTATCGGCTAGCTACCGACCGATGTTGCGATCGAAGAAGTGGTGGTGGAATCTTTTCTCACATGGTCTAAATTTAGCCGTTATTGCTGCATTTCGATTTTATCAACATGTGAATCCCGGAACTTCTATAACCCATCTGCAGTTTAGACGAAATGTAGCATTAGCGCTTATAAACGTTGGCGCAGCCCAACGTAAAAGAAAAGGCGGACCATCTGCACCTATATTACAAGACATCAGATTTGACGGTGTAAATCATATTCCTACAAGTACATCGCAAGGGCGTTGCATAGTCTGCCAAAACAACACAAGGCTGAAATGCAGCAAATGCGAGAAACGACTTCACAAAAATTTTTGTTTTGACTATTTCCCACATCTCTTATTATCCAATGAAAAGCCATGCTTTTTCAAAATTCAACCAATCGTGTGTTTTTGTAGTGACAAAAAATCGAAATTTTCCCTTGGGATTTTGTCAGTTTCTTTTGCCACTTGCATCCACGGCAACCACCAAATATGTTGCTTTAATCAAGGTGGTATTTAAGAAACGTCATTTAAACTGTCATTGCGCATCAGTATAAATGTCAAAATGAACCGATATTTGGGAAATAGTCCACAAAATGTATTTCGGGCTCATGATTTTGCTCGGAAAATGTTTTACTCACGATTTGTTGTTTTTTTGGCAATGCCCCTCGACAAACTAACTTTGACAAATTCCCTCGCCTTCGGCTCGGGAATTTAATCAAGTTAGTTTGTCTTGTGCCATTGCCAAAACAAAATACTTTCGTAAAACATTTTTACCGGCAAAAGCATTTGCCCTTAATACATTATTACTGATAATTATCATACTAAGCAATAGTTGTAGCTGTACATTATTGTTTATGTAGTAACTAATTAGTAATTATTTAGTAGATAGCTTTCTTTTCTTATATATTATACAGATATTATCCGAAATAAATAGTAGTAAAATCAATTTTTATGTATATTCTCAAAGTATCCAAATAAGTAACATTAGCGTATCATAATAGGCCAACGTTCCCAAAATGGGGGCATGGCTTTTTTTCAAAACGAATAAATTTAGACAAATTTTGACTTCAGAACTACTTATAATATATAACTAAGAACAAGTTTTTAGAATATTATCACCCTAGGTGCACGCTATCAAGACGCGGCCATTAAAAGGTTAATGCAGTCAGATATTAGAACTATGTCATCCGCAAATCTTAAGTGACACAGGTTTTCGCCGTTTATGTTCAAGCCTAGCTCTTCCCAGTCTATTTGTTTGCACATGTACTGGAGCAAGTTGTTAAATAATTTTGGAGAAATGGTGTCGCTTTGGCGAACACCTCTTTCTACTCGGCAGTTGTTCGTATCTTCGTGAAGCCTTACACAGGCCGTGGCGTTCTCATATATATGCTTAATTATTGTCGTGTAGCGATGATCTATTCGACAGTCAGCTAACGATTCTAACATTTTCTCTTGGTTGATGGTGTCGAAGGCTTTTTCATAGTCCACGAACACCAAAACCAACGCTTTTTTATATTCAACTGTTTTCTCAATTAGGCTTTTGAGAGTTTGAAGATGGTCATTTGTGCAATAACTTGATCGAAACCCAGCTTGCTCCGTGGTTGGTATAGATCTAATTTGGAGGTCAGCCTGTTTGTAATAAGGCTCACATGTAACTTGTAAACATTTTCCATAGCAGTCCTTGTGGTAACGGCCTTCTGCTGCCACTACCTGTCATTCTGTTTTGGACTTCTCTTCCCCAGTAATCGTTACGTTTCCCAGCAATAGATTTTAATTTATGTATTAATTCTAAGGTAGTTATCTCACAAATTGTACGTCTATATTTCTGAGGAAGCTTTTTCCTTTTTGCGCATCTGCTTCATCCCTGCAAATAATGCACGATCTTTTAAAGTCAATAATAGATACATTTGATTACGTTGATATAGTATTTAAGTACGGATTAGCAGTACTACATTTTTTGCTTAATTTTATAGACAAGGACCGAGTATAGTTCTTTCTGCATTGTTCGTGTACATGAAGAGGACGGGTTTGTTTTAACGCCTCTTCTAGGCTGTCTCCACCTGTTATACTAGCCTTTATTAACGTATCAATACCACGATTCACTGTTACCACCTTGCCACTATCAAGTGAAAGATTCCACAATAATCAGTCATCCATTGTTACCTACGACGAGGCAACGCAAGCAAGAAGAAAACAAAAACTTGGATCACACGTACACCGCGCGGTCTGTAAGGCGCGGCGAAGAGAGGGGGGGGTTATACGGTCACATGTGTTAATTAAAATGGTGCCAACGGCCAACTGAATGCACATGGAATGCACGCGCTCCCAAACAAACAGACTAAACGCAGCAAGCGGTGGTACGATGTGGGGTAGGGCAGGGGGGCTATATCTAGAGACGCAAGCGGAGGAGGGGTGGGGAGTTTTAGTTTGTTGTTCGAGACATTATTCCGAACAATTATGCAAATTTTTAGCTGGTTATGAAAGATTTTGTATCTAAATCCTAATAGTCCTGGGCTATATTATCCAACTCCAATTATTGTAGAAATGAACAAAAATACGTAGTAAAATTTGGAACCTGTTTAATTTAGTAGATGATAATATTAAGAAATGTACATTCTGTAGTGATACATTTTCCTAGAAAGCAGGTGCAAGAGCAAATTTAACCAGGAATTTAAAGAGTAAATGTCCAACCTATACTGAGAAGCCGAGAACACGAGAAGAGCAGCGCGTTGTTCGTTTCGAGTTCCGAGTGACTGTGGACTGCGGGTGTCTGAAATGCACATCTTTCGATTTCGTTCTGAGAATCGAATCCGACGGATTTGGTTCACTTACGGAATGGGATTGGAATGACCGAGTCCGCAAAAGTATCGAAACTTCCCATTACTATGAGAGGAAACTTCATAACCTTAAATAATAAGGCATATGTATTTCCGTAGGCGGTGACTAGGTGAGCCATCTCGCCCTGAAAATTTAGATAGTTGGCATACTGTGTACTGGGATAGTTGGCACGTTGCAATTACTGTAATACAAAATGAAGAGATGGGTGTTAATAAGGCATCTAGAAATTTTGGAATTCCATGAGCAACTTTGAGAAGAAGGAATAAAACTAACAATATCCTAAAGAGGACGCTGGGATCGTCTTCAGTATTAGAGGATGCCGTCTTCAGTATTAGAGGATGCCAATAAAGGAAAGACAATGATGCACATAAAAAAGGTGCAAAAATATGGTTTTGCGCCGAACAGAAATGATGTGCGTCTTATGGCTTTTAGTTTAGCACAACAGTTGGGTGTAAAACATACATTTAATAAACATACTGGACGAGCTGGGTACAACTAGCTGTTAGTAAGTCAGCACCCTGAATTAAGCATAAGAAAGAATGTGTCAAGATCACATAGCAGAAAATCAGTTATTCGATAATCCTTCTAACATTCTTAATGTAGATGAAACGGGGCTGCAGTTAAACAACAAATAGGGCCATGTATTCGTCATCAAAGGTTCTAAAAGTGTTCTTGCTGTCACGTCTGGAGAAGGAGGTGAAACCATAACAGTAATTGCATGTTACATGCTGAAGGAACAGTTATTCCACCTACGTGTATTTGTAAAGGAAAATATGAAAAACAACAATGTAAAACCTCCACGCCTCTTAGATCAAAGAGCTACAGGTCAGTAAAATCTGCTTATGTGAATGCAGATATTTTCCTTAGGTGGTTCAAAGATCACTTCATGCCAAGAAAACCTTTGGGAAAAACACTACTTATTCTCGAAGGGCACACTTCGCACTGTAATTCTGTTGAAAGACTCGAGTATGCTGAACAAAATGATTTAATACTGCTATATCTACCCAGTCATCCTACCCATTATTTGCAGCTTAAATAGTTAATGATTTACAATTTTTTCTTGAAATGTCCGTCACCTCTACCGGACTTACCCTACAGCTATATTGATTGATTTGGTATTCCACGCTATACAGCAGTATTCCAGTTTATTACGTAATAATGTGTAAATAAAACACTTAATGTATCAACTTGTCTAAAATATTTCATGTTTCTTATTATAAAGCTCAGAAACCTATAAGCATCTTCACACATTTTCATAAATTCTGTAAAATAGTTGTATTTGAATTCATTATTTGTTTGTCCGCTGTGTTCACTTTTCGGAATTCTAAAATTTTGACTTTAGATTAGAATAGAACATAAAAAAATATAATATGGATGTCTGAAGAACCAATCTCCTATCTCGTGCGAAACAAGAACAAAACGGCTAATAAATTTTAAAAAATTATTCTAAGCAAAATTTTAAATGCAATTTAGGAGTTTGTATTGTATTGCGACGCTTAACATTTTCAACTGGTTCTATGTATATGCTGCTGAAAATTTGATGTGGTATTTTAATACTAATATTATCAATTTTTTTTTAATGATTCCTCTTTATTTACAATCTGCCATACAACAAACAGCATTTTAAAGTAAATTTTGTGTAAGTGTACATGACTTGTGGGTTATTGCTTTATTAGCAATTTCCCTTAATTACCCTATAATAGTTAGGCGTTTGATTAGAGTACCTTAAACTAGTTAAAACTAATCTAAAACTAAACTAAGCGACTCTTTTAATACAAATATTATCGATAGCGGTGTAGTATTTTTTGTGAGTCACAATATAACATTTTGAAATATTAAAGTAGAGTTTATTAAGTTACTCCACTGACAGACTTTGTTCAATTATCAAAGATTCAAAATCGATATATGTATTTAAACATAGACTAAGAAATTTTATTTTACTAAAACGATTAGGTACGCAATATTAGTGTGGCAATTTATTAATGTGTTACAATATTGGTATATTAATTTAATATATATAAGTTTAATTTATTTTTAGTTCGTGTAGTATCTTAGCACTTGCTAATAAAGTTAAATACTATTATTATTATTATTACTTTGTAAGTTCTTACAGTCATTCAGTGTATTTATGTTAGCATAAAGTTTTAAATCATTAGCAAATAATAGACAGTTTGAAAATTTACAACAGTACACAAATAATTAATGAATAAAAATAATAGTGGCGCAAGGTAAAACCCTTGGGGTACACCAGAATTTGCTGTTGTTTTGCCAGATAATTGAATTTAATATAAATTGTTCTATTTTGCAAATAAGATTTTAGAAAATTTCTGACTGATTTGTTAAGACCAAATATTAAAGACTTGGCTAGTTATTTCTAACACCTTACGAAATTTGATATACCCATGGGGCCACAATTATATAACAGCAATGAGATAACATGAACAAGAAAATAACTCGTATTACTTGAGCAAGAAAGAGATAAACATAGTAGCAAATATTCGAGAAGGCTTGACGCTTAATTTAATTATGACATTTGTCAGCTAAACATGCCTACTAAAATAATTTTTTCGTATGGCTATCTCTTTCTTACTCAAGCATTCTATTGTGTTCTTCCTGTTATCTCATTGCTGTTATATATAATTGTGGCCCCAACGGTATATCACATCTAATAATTGTGATTTAATTTAATAAAAGGCTTTTTGCCTGTATGAATCTTTACATGTCTAACTAATTGACTTTTATGTGATGCTTTAAAATCACAAACAGAACAGGTATAAGGCTTCTCACCTGTATGAGTCCTCACATGGCTAACTAAATGACTTTTTCGTGTTGCTTTGTAATTACAAACAGAACAGGTATAAGACTTCTCGCCTGTATGGGTCCTCACATGTTTAACTAAATCACTTTTCTGTGTTGCTTTGAAATCACAAACAGAACAGGTATAAGGCTTCTCGCCTGTATGAGTCCTCACATGGTTAACTAAAGCACTTTTCAGTGTTGCTTTGTAATCACAAACCGAACAGGTATAAGGCTTCTCGCCTGTATGAGTCCTCACATGTCTAACTAAATGAATTTTCTGTGTTGCTTTGAAATCGCAAACAGAACAGCTATAAGGCTTCTCGCCTGTGTGAGTCTTCACATGGCTAACTAAATTACTTTTCCGTGTTGCTTTGAAATCACAAACAAAACAGGTATAAGGTTTCTCGCCTGTATGAATCCTCACATGTCTGACTAAATGACTATTCTGTATTGCTTTGAAATCACAAACAGAACACGTATAAGGCTTCTCGCCTGTATGAGTCTTCACATGTCTAACTAAATCACTTTTCTGTGTTGCTTTGAAATCACAAACAGAACACGTATAAAGCTTCTCGCCTGTATGAGTTTTCACATGTCTAACTAAATGACTTTTCTGTATTGCTTTGAAATCACAAACAAAACAGGTATAAGGTTTCTCGCCTGAATGGGTTCTCATATGTCTAACTAAATCACTTTTCTGCGTTGCTTTGAAATCACAAACAGAACAGGTATAAGGTTTCTCGCCTGTATGAATCCTCACATGTCTAACTAAGTCACTTTTCCGTGTTGCTTTGTAATCACAAACAGAACAGGTATAAAGCTTCTCACCTGTATGAGTCCTCACATGTCTAACTAAATCAGTTTTCAGTGTTGCTTTGAAATCACAAACAGAACAAGTATACGGCTTCTCGCCTGTATGAGTCCTCACATGTCTAACTAAATCAATTTTCTGCGTTGCTTTGAAATCACAAACGGAACAGGTATAAGGTTTCTCGCCTGTATGAATCCTCACATGTCTAACTAAATGACTATTCTGTGTTGCTTTGAAATCACAAACAGAACACGTATAAGGCTTCTCGCCTGTATGAGTCTTCACATGTCTAACTAAATCACTTTTCTGTGTTGCTTTGAAATCACAAACAGAACACGTATAAAGCTTCTCGCCTGTATGAGTTTTCACATGTCTAACTAAATGACTTTTCTGCGTTGCTTTGAAATCACAAACAGAACAGGTATAAGGTTTCTCGCCTGAATGGATCCTCACATGTCTAATTAAATCACTTTTCTCTGTTGCTTTGAAATCACAAACAGAACAGATATAAGGCTTCTCGCCTGTATGAATCCTCACATGTCTAACTAAATGACTTTTCCGTGTTGCTTTGTAATCACAAACAGAACAGGTATAAAGCTTCTCACCTGTATGAGTCCTCACATGTCTAACTAAATCAGTTTTCAGTGTTGCTTTGAAATCACAAACAGAACAAGTATACGGCTTCTCGCCTGTATGAGTCCTCACATGTTTAACTAAATCACTTTTCTGTGTTGCTTTGTAATCACAAAGAGAACACGTATAAAGCTTCTCGCCTGTATGAATTTTCACATGTCTAACTAAATGACTTTTCTGCGTTGCTTTGAAATCACAAACAGAACAGGTATAAGGTTTCTCGCCTGTATGAATCCTCACATGTCCAACTAAATGGCTTTTCCGTGTTGCTTTGTAATCACAAACAGAACAGGTATAAAGCTTCTCGCCTGTATGAGTCCTCAATTGTGTAGCTAAAATAGTACTTTGAATGTCTTCTTGTCGGATATATAACTTATCAAATTTGTTATTACTATCCATGTTCTGTGATATAGATGATGTAGTTCATGTAGAACTACAAGATTTACTATCCCTAATTTCTTGTTTGATGTCCATTATAGTTGTTTAAACGTCATAGTTCTTGTGATAGATGAGCCAATGGAATTTAAATAGCTTCAGACCTATAACAAAAGAAGTTTGCCATTAACCTACGATAAAATTAGCAATGTGGCATTTTGAGTAATGGTCAAATTTTAACAGCTATATGTTTGATATTGTATCTTTCTATAAAAATGAATTTCTGGTTACAAACAAATCTCAAATAACAAACCAATCGAAGTTAGCCTGGTAGTTAATTCTAAGAAAGCAGTCAAAATATAACTAAAAATATAATTGATGCTAGTCCATTATGGCAGATAAATGTCTTGTGGTAGTTGAAGTTATAGTCTATTGTTAATGTTTTTATGGTTTAGGTGAAGGGTCTCCAAACTTTTTAGTCTAAGGGCCACCTTATGGGTTAGTTAGTGCAGCAGAGGTATTTCAGGAAAGAATGAATGAAATATTTAGCAACTTAGAAGGAGTTTACAAAACGTCTTTTAATTAGCTGAAAAATTTAAACTGAGATTTAACAGAGAAAAGTGCAAACTTCTTGCTAGTCAAGTGCAGTACATGGGGCATAAGATATCAAAAAATGGTTTAGAAGCAGATGATTCAAAGGCTGAAGCAATTAAAAAAATGCAAACACCACAAAGTGTGGAAGACGTCCAAAGATTTTTGGGGCTTGTTACATATATCAGTAGATTTGTAAATAACCTGTCAGAAAAAACAGCATCATTGAGAAACTTGCTTAAAAAAGATGTAGTTTTTACCTGGAAGAAAAAACACGATGAAGCTTTTGCTAGTTTAAAATATGATATAAGTAAAAGTCCATGTTTACAATTTTTCGATGTTAAAAAACCCAGTACAGTTTCAGTAGATGCTTCAAAAAGTAGCATGGAGGCAGTTGTTTTACAAGAAGAGAATCCATGTGCACATGCGTCGCGTGCATTTACAGAGGCTCAGGTCCGATATGCTCAAATCGACAAAGAGCTGTTAGCAATCTGGTTTGGGGTGGAAAAATTTAAGCAGTATCTGTTTGGCAAACATTTTACGGTAGAGACAGACCACAAACCTCTGATACAAATTATCAAAAAACCATTAAATGTCTGCCCTCCTAGATTACAAAAAATGTTAATTCAGTTGCGGAAATACGATTTTACATTGATATATAAGCCGGGGAAACAATTAGTATTAGCAGACACACTTTCAACGGCTTTTATTAAGGACGAGGGTGTTTGATGAAAAACAGATTAAGGAGCTAGAAACTCAAATTTGTTTAGTTTCGTTGAATTTAAATATATCGGAAGAAAAACAAAGTTATTTTCAAGAGGAGACTAATAGGGATAAAGATTTGATGAAAGTAAAACAGCACATAGTAAATGGTTGGGCCAAATAAAATGAAAGATCTTTGTGAAAGTATTAAATTTTATTATAAATACAAAACACGAACTAACGATAGTGAATTTATCTTGTTTTCAAAAAATCAAAAATTGGTTGTGCCTCAAAGTTGTAGAAGAGAAATTTTAGAGAAACTGCATTATGGCCACTTGGGCATCAATAAAACAGTTTCCAAAGCAAACTTGTCATTTTTTTTGGCCAGGAATGACAAAGAGAGTTCAGGATATGATTTTGTCATGTCACATTTACCAAAGTTGTCAAAATTCACAAAAGGCGGAACCCATGATTCCTCATGAAATTGAGAAACTACCGTTCTATAAAGTAGCTTGTGACATTTTTCACTTTTATAACAAAGCTTATTTATTGATCACTGATTATTACTCAAAGTATATAGAAGTCATTAATTTAAGTAAAGACTTGTCAAGCTGTAATGTCATATCAAAAACGAAATCCGTTTTTGCTCGTTATGGAATACCTAGATTTGTATGTACTGACAAATGGGCCTCAATTTTCAAGTTTTGAATATAAAAAATTTCCAAAACTGGGAATTTGAACACGTAACGTCATCAGCAATAATCAAATGGACAAGTGGAAAGAGCCATTCAGACAGTAAAAAACACTTGAAAAAAATGTTTAACAGAAAAAAAGGATCCATATCTGGCATTACTGGATTTGCGTAATACTTCTTTAGATGGTTATCATTCACCAGCAAATATTTTGATGAACCGTAATTTGTGATCTATATTACCACAAACAAATCAACAATGGACATTCGTGACACCACCGCAAAAATAGTCGACATAACTTTGACTACTCATGGTATTATAAGTGATTATCCATAATAAAAATTGGACAAATAAATTAATTAAAATTCGATTTTAAAAAAGCATTGATTGAGAATAAATTAAAGTACCTAAAGGTGTAAGTCAATTATAACATAACATAGGCGTCACAACGTGGTAGTCACCGTAACATAAGTGGAGCTAATCACCTTGACAATAATGACTGAAAATATTTACTGAATAAATTTGCAAGCTCTACTCCATTAGAGGCAATAGCATCAGAGTAATGAACACATAATGGTACTGTTTTAACATTCAACCGTTTTTCAGATTGAATTTTCTCCTGCTTTTTTCCGTTTTTTCGTATTTGTTATTTCTGATTTCAGCAGTGGTTAGATTTTTATTTTCTAAACCTGGTATCTTGTTATATTCGGACAAGTGTTTAAATTGGCATTATAATGGCGCTTGCTTGCTATTCCTGAAATAAAGCATCTTAAGAGGTTTAAATTGCTTTTTATGTTCAAATATGTAAAAAATAGTTGAATTGAGGGGTATAAAGTCACATATCAAACGAAAGCTTATTGAAAGGGCTTTCCAAAAATACAAAAATATACAAGGCATTCCATTTGAAAAGAAATCGAAATTAGAAAATTTACAAATAATGTTGAGCACTCTGTATAGTAACAATACCCACATCTACCATTCGTAGCAACATAAAGGTGGTTGTAGGGTATGTCCTACAATTAAAATCGCTATACCCCTTCAAGATTTTTTCATAAAAATTAATATTAACAAAGTTAATGAATTTATCCGTTACTTTATTTCCACACTATATTATAACACGTATCATTGAAACAGGAAAAAAACCTTTATCTACGACCACTACTAAAAGTAGGCCTTTTAGCGCTAGCTTGTTTCACTAAAAGTGACGTTTTATAGATTAGGGTGGTTAAAGAAATCAGCTGTTTACTTTTAGCCCATGTGCTAAAAGTAAAGTGAGGTTATAAAACTACAATTTCGAACTGGAAGTGAAGTTGTAAAGTTATTCTAGTTGCTTCTTGCGTTACAGGTAAAGTGTTTTTGAAATAATTAAAGCGTTAAATAATGAATACAGTCAGATGTGGAGTATTAATAATTACATTTCGTAACTGACCTTGACAGCACTGGCTTCACAAACATTTGCCCGTGCGGCATGGCCTACTGTTTATTATGACATAAATTATAACTGTCGTAGATGCAAACCTTTGTTAAATCGACATTTATGGATTAATAACAGTAAATTTAAGGTCGTAGAAAAAATATTGTATGCAACTCGTGCTAAAAGTGGTTTATGCTTCGTTTCATAATTTTCATGTCTCGTGCATAAACGTCAACTTTTAGCACTTGTTACATAAATACCTATTTTCTCATGATATCCCAGACAACTATGGGTTCCATATAAAAAAATCTGGTGTGATACACTCACACAACTTCCTTTTACAGTGATCTTATAATTAGTCAAAAATTTCATTTTTAATTTTTAAGCATTTGTTAAAAATTTTTAAAAATTACAAATTCTACAAAAACGGTACAAAATCGAGTGTTAGTTGAAGAGACAAATTTTCTCTAGAATTTTAAGGTGAATTCAAAAATGTAATAATATAACGGGTGTTTTATTTAAAATAGGAGTTAATAAAAAATATAGAAAAAAAACAAAATAAACCCACTTTAGAAGTATTCAACTGGAAAATCACCTATCTCACATCAATACACATTAAAAATGTAAGAAAAATATAAAGTTTAAAAAAATCGTTAGAGCCGTTTTTGAAAAAATCGAAAAAAACTGAAAAATCACAAGAGTAAACACCTACTTCCGGTTATGCAATTTTCTTCAAAAGCTTGCTGTCTCATCTACATAGTACACAAAACTTATATATGAAGTTTCAACGCCATACCTCTTTTCGTTTTTGAGATATTCTGTTCACAGACAGACACACACACAGACAGACAGACAGACACACAGACAGACCAATGAAAAAAAATATGTTTTTTGGGATCAGGGGACTCTAAAACGTGAAGATCCGTTGAAAACTCAATTTCGAATTTTTGGGGTGAATTCAATACTTCCTTTATAGTAAAAGGAAGTAAAAATACCACTTTATGGTATAACTCGAATTTCAAGTTTTTTTGAAAATCTGACTACACCACTGCATCCTATAACGTGGTTGAGGTTAAGCCTTATCAGTAGTTGAGAAATGCTGGTTTATGAGGAGGACATTAATAAAGAAGTGCTTCGGATAGCTCGAAGAGGGCGTGGATCTCGATCCAGCTTCAGCGTAATCGTGAAGGAGCCAGGATGGATGCAGAAGCGGCGACTGGATCAATGACAAGTAGCGTTCATTGACGAAGGATGCCAATAATTAGACGGTAACAGAACAAAAGAAAAAGGCCCGCAATGAAAGCTAACCGTCAGCCCATCGGCCACAAAGAGACAAGCAAAGCCTACCTTACGAATTTCAAACGGCCTGGAGTTTTCTACTTCCAAACTATCGTTCATTCCTGGTTTGCCAGAGAGGTGCGTGTAACATAATGAACACCGAAATTCAATCACACACCGATTATGTGCATTTTTCGGAATAATTCCACTCAACAAGTGTCACCAAAAACGGAGCCACGAAAAAACAACTTCTAGTTCGAAAGAGGATTTAGAAAATGCCCGTTTTCCAAAATGGAAGCAGGAAATTGCATTGAATGTAGTACATGCACCAAAGAAGCGCACGCACTGCAATTTCAAAATGTAAGAAATCCCAGATAGGCAACCTAGTAAGCGCCGAGACGCGAGAAAAGTTGCCGGGCGTTTAATGAACCAATTGAAAAGTATTAAAAGATATTCGACCCGTCACAATCCGTATAAAAAATAGTGCCCGAAGAACGTAAGTATTACTTTTCCTTATTTTTATAAATGAGCTAAACGAAAAGTCAAAAAATCGATTTTTTTATTACTCGAAAACAAAAGACACCATTAAGCTTTTCTAAAAAAAAAAAGATCGAGAATGAGGGGTCGATTTTTCCATATCTCCTATAGTTATGGAAATTTCCTATAAAAACACCCTGTACAGGGCCAGCAGGGTGACAATATTCTACCTGTTTTCTGTGGGGATCCATTTGATATTTTAAGAGTTGCATAAGCAGTTAATTTTACAAAGTTGGGCAAAATTTCTAAGGAAACTTAATGGCAATCTTGAATTTGACCTACATTTTTATCTTTATTAAATATTTTGATAAGTAAAAACCGACGATTATGTTAAATTTAAATACATAACTCATAACTATTAGCGTGAGGGGCACAGGTGAACGTCAATTTTTGAAGATAATTTTACGTAGAATAAAAAAACAGATATTAAAAAGGTCATGGCACTTTTGATTTTTGAGATATCAACCAAATCCTCCAAATAATGCATCCTTGATAAGCTCGTCTGCCATAAATACCTATAAAAATTGCTAAGGTGATAAGTTAGCATACACTCCATTAAATCTATTGGCTAATGCGTGCTAACATTTACTATAAAATATACATTTCATAAAAAGCCTAGTACAGCTCATTAGGGATTATATACAATGCCTTAGGCATTACATATAACGGTTAGCCATTATATAAAATGATTGAATTATACAAGTTGCCTGTAACATATCTATAACGGTCTAAATCTTAGTACAAAATAAAGAACCAATTTTACTTTTGTTTACCTCATAAAATCAAGTATTAGTAATCATGATTTTTTCAAACTTGTTATTTTTGCGAAAAAATCCGTTTCTTGCATTCTGATTCAGAAAAAGTTGTTTTAGAAGTGATGGCTGTCTGTGAGTCTGTAAGCCTGTGTCCTCTACACAGCCCAGACGGTTCAATTAATCGGCCTAAAAGTTTATATCTTTGTTTTTAATATAAATTTAGAAATCCCACTAACTTTTGGTTAAAATCGGATAACCGGAAGTGGTACTTTACTCATATGTGTTTCCTTTTTTAAGAAAAATTGTAGGTATATCATAAAAATTAAATTGCACAGTACAAGATCATATTTATATTGTACAACTATCTACAACTTTGGTATAAAAAAGCATTTTATAAGTATAGATTTCAGGAAAATCACAAAATTTAACTTTTAGAAAAATGTCCGAACAAAATCATTAACCAGAAATTCATTTTGTACACTGTTTCTCAAATGTGGGTTCATTTTGTACCAGTACGCAATAATAAGGTATGACATTTATACTGACGCACAATAACAGTTTAAATGACGACTTTGAAATTCTGCCTGAAGGCAAGTTAACGAAAAAAAATCTCTTAAAACATTTTACCTTAAATAGTATTTGGAGAGATTATTCAACAATATGGTTATATGACTTTTATCGTGTTTGACAGCACACATTTTTAACGTTTTCCACTATTAATTCAATACTGGGGCTTCCAATATGATTATTATGAGTTTTTAGAACGACGCCGATTTGAAAACTTCACTTTGACGTTTTGGCAAAATGTCAGTCAAAGCCTACTCTCTATATTGTAATCATTGAAACCAATCGAGCTCTTGTAAAATCACTGTGGCATCAGGTGTTTTCAAATACAGTCAATTTTGATTGGCCGTTTCTAACAAATTGAACAGTTTTCATTGGTTTGTTTATTATAGTGTTGAATAATTGCAGAAATTGCACTGGCACAATAGTATATTGTATGTTAAGAGCTAAAAGTGCACTCTTGCCGCGTGCACATGAATATTGCTGGATGAGGTGCAGCCGAAACCAGCAATCATGCAAAAGCGGCTAGAGCACTTTTAGCTCGAAATATACATACTTTTTTTTTTATGACTAAGCATATTATTGAGGCAAAATAATCATATTATTTCATTTTATTACAAAACTATTAATTAACAATAAATTTAAAACTACTCGAGTAGTCTATGACGAGTGACGCAATTATTTAGACAAATAACGCACTTTGTCAAGAAAACATCCTGACGAGCCAAACTATTTGACTCACGCGAAAACCCAAAACACTCGGCGAGCGACAAAGTGATGAAAACGTTTGCTGAACAACGAATGTCAGCTTTCTGTTCCTAAATAACAGTGAGAAAAATCAACTTTCAATGTCAGTCGTCAAAAAAATAATTAACTGATATCATTTAATATCTCCATAGAAACTGAGATAAAAAGTTTCATGATATTTGGTATTTAAATACGTAGAGTAATATTCTTAGTAATTAACCAGCAATTTTAAGAATTACAACTAATCGGTTCATAGGAAGCATTAGAAAATACAAGATTAACATAAAAATTAGTGAGCATATCTGATATACTTATTTTTGAGTGGTAGTGTTTTATGACCGCTAAAAATCTTTCCCATATTCAATTGAGAATTATTGATATGCTTACTTGAGGCCTGTGACGTACATCTGCTCAATTAGATGACACCCAGTAGTTATTGTGTCAGCTGCTACACTTGGGCGGTTTGCTGTGGTTCTGAAAGACGAGAACATTCTTATTACAAATGCTTCACTTCACTTCATTACTGAAATATAGACATTTACAAATATTGTGCATACTGCTCACCCAAAATAACTGTGCGATTGAAATGCGCAAAAGAGACACAGAGACTACCTTTTCAAAACCGTTTATTGTACTAACGCTTCAATAGACTGAGTGAGTAAGGTCTGCCGTCTGCTGTCCACTGCACATACATTTCTCACCCTCACAGTTATGTTTAGTAATACTGTACATACCGAACAGAGTCAAAAATGCAAGCGTACCTACACCTAGAAGGTTTACGAATTGTACCAAACTTGCTAGAGGCATGTAATGCACCCGAATAATAAGTTTATAACGAACAAATCACTCCAGCGAAACAGAAGTTTTGCATTTTAGGTTATATTCCTGATATACACTCTTAAATAATTTAAACAAATTTCAGTACAGACACATTATCTGACTAACGATTCGTTAATTGTAGATATTCCACTGTTCAATTTTCGTAAATATTTAATAACAAACTGTTTTAAAACAACGATGCGAAAAAATATGTAAATAATGCCAAACTGCAAATAATGTCGCCATATTCAATTATTACCACAAAACAGTAACTAATATTATAACTTGTTGCCATATATGTATTATACATATATTGTTAGTAGAGCCTGGAAACGACCGAAAACAATACGGCGCCGACATAGTCTCACACTGAGTATAAAGCGTCTAGTGCGCATGCCAGAGAATTCAAACTCCGCCTTTAGAAGCGAATTTTAAACTTGATAACTTTCTCCCGCGCGGACGACGCCGACGGGCTTGCGCACAGCTCATCATATACATTGAAGAGTCTGTCTCACTTATGTTTGACCCCCGAACTCATAGCCGCTAGCAATATAGATCTTTAAATATATGCTTGTTGCCTAATTCATTGACCTACTCCACTGCAAATGACCGACTGAGAAAATAACAACATATACGATATGTTCAAAATGAAATTACATAAGTGTTGGCCAAGGAATATAAAAGTAATGTCAACAGCAAGCTTTAGAATTCATTAACTGTCGTCACTGTTGTTATTGTAAGTTGATAGTATACCCTGATAATGTGATTGAAAGTTCTAAAGATTGTGTCTCTAAAGTTTGCTGTTGACATTAGTTTTATTTTCCATGGCCAACCCTTATGTAATTTGTTTTTGAACACATGGTAGTAGAAAAAGAGAAGACTAAAGCGTGCATGACATTTCCTTTTAGATAAGTCGCTATAATATTTAAAGGATTTAATCGATAATTAGATTTGCATTCACATCGATAAGAGCCTTTAGTTTTTTCCAAGACTGTAGAAAGTTTTTTGAATTATATAGACAGTCAACAGGGTGCAACATACTGCTTAATAATAAGATAGTATGCACCTTCTTTGTTTAGCTTCTCAAATCACTTACTTAATAATTGCTTTTACTATTATAAAACTCAAGAAGCGCATAGTATTGTCCTCTTTTATTTAATTGTTTAAACAAACTTCCCGGTAAAGTTGACGTCTAACTCAAGGTTGTGTTTTTAGTTATTGGCTCAATGGAAAATTTTAACTATAGATTTCGGATCCAACAAGAACTTGGTTATATTGTACATGAAATTAGGTAACGTCACAAACACTGACTAACAAAGAAAATAAAATCCTCACTCTCTTACTCAAAAATGAGACACGATTCTGCGCAACATCTTTACTTACTGACAAATACTACAACGTAGCACGATTATTATTATTATTATTATTACCCATTATTCCCTACGGGGGACATAGGGTTATACAAAACAAACAGTAATAATTCAGAGATAAATCAAAACTAAACTAAACAGAAACTGTAGCTATATACATTTAGTTAAACAGTACAATACACATGTGTTTTAATTATTATAAGTCATCTATAAATTGCTTCCATTGATCTTTGTCTTGCGCTAGGACACGAAGCTGAACGATGGTTCTACCTGTTTCCTCTCTGACCGTTTTTCTCCAGGTTTTAAGAGGCCGCCCCCTAGCTCGGCTACCTTGTGGGTTCCATTCCAATGCGACATGACTAGGGACGTCTCTATGTTTTCTCAGTGTGTGACCCAGCCATCTATATTTCCTTTTCCTAATTGCTATACTCAACTCTTCTTACCCAGTTTTCCTCCATAAGTCTTCATTTGAGATTCGCTCGGGCCACCAAATTTTCAATATATTGCTCAAGCATCTGTTTACAAATGCTTGGATCTTCCTTTGTGTTGTCACAGTGACGCACCATGTTTCCGAACCATACAGCAATACAGCCTTAACCGTTGCGTTAAATATCTTCATCTTGACTATGTTGTGAATGTTCCCGGCTCTCCATATATTATTCATACCCAGAAACACCACTCACGCTTTATTTATTCTAAGATCAATATCTCTTGATGACCCCCCATCTATTGACACCACACTACCAAGGTAAGTAAATTTGTCAACGTTTTCAAAATTATAGCTGTCCAAGGTTATGTCACTCACATCTGTATTAATAGTTCGTAATTTAGTCTTCTCCTTGTTAATTCGCAACCCCACTTTATTTGATTCACTTTGTACACTATTTAGTGTTGCCTGCATATTTTGTGAGTTTTTAGATAATAGACAAACGTCATCGGCATATTCTAAATCCTCTAATGTCTTGGTTAGACCCCATCCTATTCCCCTTCTTCTACCTTCAGTCGCTTTTGTTAGTATAAAGTTCATTACAATTAGAAACAAAAGTGGTGATAAAATACATCCTTGCCTAACACCACTCCTTGACTCAAAAGGTTGAGATAGTTGTCCCTTATGCAATATTCTACACGTGCAGTTTGTATAACCCTCCTTAATTAGGCATATTATTTTATCAGGAAGTCCTTTGTTTTTGAGTACCCTCCATATACATTCTCTATCAATGGAGTCGAAAGCTCTTTGATAATCTATAAAAAGTAGTTGGAGTGGCGATTGGTATTCGAGGGATTGGTCAATTATTAATCTGATGGTATTGATATTGTCCACGCATGAGTAGTCAGCTCTGAAACCACTTTGTTCCTTTCTTATTATACTATCAAGCGTTGTGTTGATTCTATTTAATATAATACACGGTTGAAAACCTTGCTCGTGACATTCAGTAGGGTGATTCCCCTCCAATTTTCACATTTTTTTAAGTTTCCCTTTTTTGGGATTTTAATAACAATCCCTTCTTTCCATTCAGAAGGGAAAGTCTCTTCGAACCATATTTTTTGGAAAAAGGTGTGAAGTATATCTGATACACCCTCTGCATCAATTTTTAATATGTCTGACGTTATTGAATCATTCCCTGCAGCTTTACCCTTTTTCATTTGTTTAATTGCTTGAAGTAGTTCTTCTTTTGTTGGGATTTCTGTATTTATTGGGAACTCGGGGGAATCAACTTCTGGGGAGATCTGGACAGTGTTGCTTGTAACATTCGTTATATCTTCGAAGTATTCTTTCCAGCGTTGTAGTTATTTCTCCATTGTGCATAACATTATTCCGTTTTTATCTCTGATTGATGATTCCTTCGTTTTCCCGGTGTTGCCTGCCAGTTTCCTTATCATACGATACAATTCTTTACTATCACCCATGTCAGCAGCCAGTTGTGCTTGCTCTGCCAGATTTTCAATAAAAGCATTTTTGTCTGCTTTTAGGCTTCTTTTAACTTCTGTACTGCACTTGATATATTTTTCCTGCACTTGTCTCTTTTGTTCTTCAGTTTTAGCTGCGAGTCCAAATTCTTTCCGTCTCCTTCGCTCTCTTATTTTTAGCCAATCAGTCCCGGCCAATCCATTCTGCTGAACTTCTTCTTGTGCTAGTGGTTATTTTGTTGCAGCCTTCATTAATGCTTCTCCTACAATCCCTCCAGATCTCATCAATAGACGTGTCATAACTGATCTTTTCTTTCGCTTGATATAAACTACTGGCAATTCTTTCTTTCAAGTCTTGTCCTACTATTTTACTTATGTTAATGCTTCTTGGTTTCCTAGTAATTTCATTTTTGCGTGTCTGCTTTATAGGTTGCAGTCGAACTTTGGCTATAAGGAGATGGTGATCGGAATCTATGTCCGCTCCACGTCTATTGCGTACATCCAAGGGAGTGTGTTGCCATTTTTTATTAACACAAATATGACCGATTTGGTTAATTACCTTTTGATCGGGTGATACCCAAGTCCCCTTTGTGGCAGGTCTTGTGCGCAAACATTGTGCTGCATATCACCAAATTGTGGATCCCACAGAATTCGAGTAACAGCTCGCCGTTTTCGTTTCGGGCTCCTAACCCATGTTTCCCAATAACCCTTTCAAAATCCTTATTTTCCGCGCCAACTTTGGCGTTGAAGTCACCCATCAGGATAATAATATCATTTCTATTTACTGCATTTATTACTTTATGCAAAGCGTCATAGAACTCCTCCTTTTCTTCTACTTGCGATACCTCTGTAGACGGATAAAAATTTATAAAATAATAAGCTCTTCGCCGGGCCCGGTAGCTCAGTGGTTAAGCAGTCTGGCTACTGATCTAAGGGTCGAGAGTTCGATTCCCTGTCCAGGTGAATGTAAAAAAATGCGGATGTAAACCTCTTACCTTAAGCGCAACTCTAGGGTATTTCCCCAATTTGCAAATTCAGCACATATGCTATTTACCTTTTTTTGGGCTCTATCTTAGAATTGGAGAGGTTATTGTATGAACTGCCTCCGTACTTAAGAAATGAGTGGCACAAGGAAAAAAAAACGTGTTGTGTATCGAGCGGTGATAATGTTGAAGCTGCACGGTATTCGATTGCGACCGAAATAAATATTCATAATAATAGGCTTCAAGGAATCAGAAACGGAAAATTACAAAATGTCGAACGACGTACTTTAAGTAGTTACATTGTTCGTCAGACGCATTTTTCGGAATTGTGGAAAGACGCAACGAGCAAACAGCTACAGTATTCCTTCCACGCTGTTAATAATGAAAATATTTCATAAGCAATTTGAATTTTATAGGGGGAATATAGTGTGATCATTAAAATTTCATGTCTACAGGGCTGTGGCTCCATATAATTTAAATGGAGCCACAGCACTCTAGACGTGAATTTTTGGTGATCACCTTATACTAAACAAATTTGACTTTAAATTGCCCGCTAAATTTCGAATAGTCTAGCTACAACTTTACAGTGACCTATAAAGTTTGGTATCGTGCACCGTTGTAGTATTTGTCAGTAAGTAAAGATGTCGCGCAGAATCGTGTCTCTTTTTTGAGTAAGAGAGTGATGATTTTTTTTTCTTTGTTAGTCAGTGTTTGTGACGTTACCTAATTTCATGTACAATATAACCAAGTTCTTGTTGGATCCGAAATCTATAGTTAAAATTTCCATTGAGCCAATAACTGTAAAAACACAACCTTGAGTTAGCCGTCAACTTTACTGGAAAGTTTGTTTAAACAATTAAATAAAAGAGGACAATACTATGCGCTTCTTGAGTTTTATAATAGTAAAAGCAATTATTAAGTAAGTGATTTGAGAATCTAAACAAAGAAGGTGCATACTATCGTATTATTAAGCAGTATATTGCACCCTCTTGAGCTTCTACATAATTCAAAAAACTTTCTACAGTCTTGGAAAAAGCTAAAGGCTCTTATCGATGTAAATGCAAATCTAATTATCGATTAATTCGTTTAAATATTATAGCGACTTACCTGAAAGGAAATGTCACGCACGCTTTAGTCTTCTCTTTTTCTACTACCATGTGTTCAAAAACAAATTACATAGGGGTTGGCCATGGAAAATAAAACTAATGTGTCAACAGCAAACTTTAGAGACATAATCTTTAGAACTTTCAATCACATTATCAGGGTATACTATAAACTTACAATAACAACAACAGTGTTGACAGTTAATGAATTCTAAAACTTGCTGTTGACATTACTTTTATATTCCTTGGCAAACACTTATGTAATTTCATTTTGAACATATCGTATATGTTGTTATTTTCTCAGTCGGTCATTTGCAATGGAGTAGGTCAATCAATTAGGCAACAAGCATATATGTATTATACATATATTGCTTTTAGCGTCTCGGAATGCCCGAAAACTTTACGGCGCCGTCATAGTCTCACTTAGAGTATAACGCGTCTCATGCGCATGCGTGAGAATTCGAACTTCGCTTTAGAAGCGAATTTTAAACTTGGTTGGTTCCATATATATAATACTTACTATATTGCTAGCGGCTATGAGTGGGAAACTTACCGATGAAGTGAGACACACAACCAACTCCTTCATGTATACGGTGAGCTGTGCGCAAGCGCGGCGGCGTCGTCCGCCCAATGGGGAAGTGGTCAAGTTTAAAATTCGCTTCTAAAGGCGGAGTTCGAATCCTCACGCATGCGCACGAGACGCGTTATACTCTAAGTGAGACTATGTCGGCGCCGTAATGTTTTCTGAAGTTTCCAGGCCCTACCAGCAATATATAGGTCTGTTCGTTTGACTGCTCTAAACTGTTCCGAACAGTTTAGAGCAAGAAAACGGCGTATGTTTGAGATCGAGCAGCTGCTCCGAACTGCTTGAACTGCGTTCGTTTGTTAAGGTGCAAGTTGCTCGGAACTGCTTGGAACAGCTTTTCTTACTCCTGGTCTTTAGGAGGAGTAAAAAATAGCAGACTTGCGCAGTCGTGTAAAACAGGTGAAAGTCAGCTGTTTTGCGCGTCTTCCGTCATGCCATTTCATTTCCTAATTCTAGCGTTCGAATTTGTGTTTGGTTGTGTTTAGCATTGTTTAGAATTGTTTAAAAATACGTCTACGTCATCCTCCGCTAGCATCATTTTCACAATTTCATCCATAACTACGCAGAATAATGATAATATAAACCCGTACAAGCACGCCTCGCCAGAACTTAATTAATTTTTTCGTTGACCACTTGTTAATTTCAATATTAATGAATTATTTTTCCTAAAAAAGGATGGATTAATAGACGTCATTAATACACTGTTTTTGATTAATACACTCTTTTTGATTAATTAACTGTTTTTTAAAAAAGGATGGATTAATAGATCTATTAATACACTGTTTTTGATGAATACACTCTTTCATTAATTAACTGTTTTTGTGATTTTGACGTTTTGATGATATTTTGCATGGAGGTTAGTTGTATTAATCACATTTTTCGCCATAAAAAAAGATTTTGCGGTCAACGAAAAAATTTTGTAATCAACTCGTTTGTTAATGGGCGATTAATAATCTCAACTATTAAAGGCACTCACTCGCTATCGCCCGTTCGTGCTTTAAACAGTTTCGATTATTAATCGCCTTCATTAACACACTTGTTGGTTAAATAACTATTTTCGTTGACCACTTGTTAATTTAAATATTAATGAATTATTTTTCCTAAAAAAGGATGGATTAATAGACGTCATTAATACACTGTTTTTGATTAATACACTCTTTTTGATTAATTAACTGTTTTTTAAAAAAGGATGGATTAATAATCTATTAATACACTGTTTTTGATGAATACACTCTTTCATTAATTAACTGTTTTTGTGATTTTGACGTTTTGATGATATTTTGCATGGAGGTTAGTTGTATTAATCACATTTTTCGCCATAAAAAAAGATTTTGCGGTCAACGAAAAAATTTTGTAATCAACTCGTTTGTTAATGGGCGATTAATAATCTCAACTATTAAAGGCACTCACTCGCTATCGCCCGTTCGTGCTTTAAACAGTTTCGATTATTAATCGCCTTCATTAACACACTTGTTGGTTAAATAACTAATATTTAAGGTTTTGTTATTTGTTTTGTCAACAACATTAGGCGTTTTCCATTTGTCAACTGGAGCAGTTACGAGTTACTAAGAACAGTACGCGGGTAACAATAGGTGTTCCATTTGAAACGTAGTAGAACGCCCTGAGGAGCTCAAAAACTTCTTCCCCCTTTCCCCTATTACACCTACCTTTTTTTCGGAGCATAACGTTCCTGTCAGTTTTGAGGTTATATTTGGTCATTTTGATTTGAATTTTGACTCCCGCAAATACAATAAAAGTTATTATGTCTTTCAAACCTACAACAACGTTGACTTTACAGGACGCAGTGAATAATGAAACATATACACTACAAGTTAGTTGTGAAGATTATGAAAAGGCTGAAGCAGGTGAGTTATAATAATTTCCTGAACTAAAGCTAGGCTAAAAGTACCTTTCACGAACTTGTAGATCTCAATTTTGCTGATGCATTACTATTTCACGCTCGAGCCACCCACGCAAATAACAAAACCCCTGCAGTGCCTCATTGTGAACAAGAAGTCGAAACTGTTGAAGATGATATATACGAACCCGATTATGTCAATGAATTACACGATGATGATACCACTAATTCGTATGTTGAAGAAACAAATCAAGAACATACTAATAATAAAAAATGTTGGTCATATGAGGAAACTCTATGTTTACTAAACACAATGGAAGTACATATGGATTCTCTAAATCATCCCAAGAAAAAAAAGGGGGTATTTGAACAGGCTGCTAATGATTTATGCAGCAACGGTTTTAAAGTCAATGCTGAGCAGTGTCAAGCAAAATGGAAAAGCCTTATTAGAAGTTATAAAGTATGTAAAGATCATAAAACTAAAACTGGAAGGGGTCCTGCACGGTTTAATTTTTTCGAACAAATGGATCTTTTATTGGGTAGCAAACCAAGTAACAAATGTTCCCATACATTAGAAGCAAGCGAAGAGACTGAAATTACAGCTGCCACAACTATTCAGGAAATTGAACAAGGTAATGAATAAATAGATCTAATTCAGAATGCTTTAAAAACGAGTTTTATAGTCTTTTCAGAAGCAGAATTGACTTTGGAAAAACCAAAGCGTAAACGTGCTAATCAAGAAAGTTCTGATTTGAAGACTTTGATAGTTATTAAAAAAGAAGAATACAAAAGACGTGACGAAAGACATCGAGAAAAGTGTGCATTGGAAGGAAAAAATCTGGTGTGATACACTCACACAACTTCCTTTTACAATGATCTTATAATTAGTCAAAAATTTCATTTTTAATTTTTAAGCATTTGTTAAAAATTTTCAAAAATTACAAATTCTACAAAAACCGGTACAAAATCGAGTGTTAGTTGAAGAGACAAATTTTCTCTAGAATTTTAAGGTGAATTCAAAAATGTAATAATATACAGGGTGTTTTATTTAAAATAGGAGTTAATAAAAAAAATAGAAAAAAAACAAAATAAACCCACTTTAGAAGTATTCAACTGGAAAATCACCTATCTCACATAAATACACATTAAAAATGTAAGAAAAATGTAAAGTTAAAAAAAATCGTTAGAGCCTTTTTTGAAAAAATCCAAAAAACTGAAAAATCACAAGAGTAAACACCTACTTCCGGTTATGCGATTTTCTTCAAAAGCTTGCTGTCTCATCTACATAGTACACAAAACTTATATATGAAGTTTCAACGCCATACCTCTTTTCGTTTTTGAGATATTCTGTTCACAGACAGACACACACACACACAGACAGACAGACACACAGACAGACCAATGAAAAAAAATATGTTTTTTGGGATCAGGGGACTCTAAAACGTGAAGATCCGTTGAAAACTCAATTTCGAATTTTTGGGGTGAATCCAATACTTCCTTTATAGTAAAAGGAAGTAAAGAGATTGAATTATTATCAAAAATATTAGATAAGCAGTGAATTAACTAATTAATCACTGTTGTTTAACGTTGTTATTAAAGTTTATTTTAAAAGAGACTGATTAGTCTGTAAACAATATTTGTTTAGTTTAGAAATTGAGAGTTTAAGATTGTTTTGTTTCAAGAGAAATAAATACTTGTTTGATTTTCAACATTCTTGTATTATTTTTTAAAGTTATCGTAACTTTACTTACAATTACAATAACAATATTAATGATGAGCAAACATTCGCCTAAACAGTTCCTCTCGATGACCATCTCTTCTAGATAACATGGTGACTACTGAACATGGTTCACTCTGTAAATCGTCGCTTATATCAGGTACTTCAATAGTGGCTGTGTCATTTTGTAAAATGCACATATTATGCAATACACATGATGCCATAATGCATTTTACAATAAATACAATGTTTATATTTTCAAAATGTAGCAGTCTTCTGAATCGACCTTTTAATAGACCATATGCATGTTCTACTACGATGCGAGTTCCAGAGTGTCTATAATTGAAGATTCTGTGATTATTACTTAATGCACCATTATCTTTAAATGGTGGTACAAGCCATGGTAAAGATGGGTAAGCAGAATCCCCTACAAGAAATTTATTTCCAAAATATTCCAGGTTTTCTGCATTATGATAAATAGCTGATTTTCTAAGTAGTCTGGCATCATGGAGGGACCCTGGTTCACCACAATACACGTCAAGGAAAAGTTTTCTCGTGTCAACAATACCTTGTATCAAGACACTGTGAAAGCCTTTTCTGTTTATATAAGAATCTTGATCATTCCGTGGACGGTTTATCTTCACATGACAACCGTCAATAGAACCAACTACATTATCAATGCCATGTTTTCTATTAAATTTATTTGAAATTATCTCTGCTTCTCTTTGAGTTGGCCATTTGATATATTCTCTTCTAATACTCAAGATATAGTCTATCACTCGTACTAAACAACGGTAGGCTGAACTCAAAGACACATCGAAACGGTCAGAAATTTGATGAAAACTTTCACGGTTGCCTAAATACCATAAAGTCAATAAAACAGACTTTCTGCTGAAATGTTAGGCCTACCACTTTCATATACCGGAACATATTCACTTCTCATAAGGCGATCTAAAACCATCATATTTCACAGTAAGACATTATATTATATCCCTTACCATAGAGCAATTTACCAATTAATATATATGCTGTACTTCGATTCATCCTAGAATGTGCTTGAAATGTTTTATTTGACTACATTGGTACAATACACTCAACATATTCTTGCATTTTGATTATTTTTTGTCGTTTCTTTGGCCTTCGTTCGTGTATAAACACATCTTCATCAGAACTACTACTTGAAGTGTCTGATAAAGTATAACTTAATAGTTCCTGTAGAATAAATGTGGTATTGATGATTAGTTTGGTTCTCAATTTTTTAATATTAAACTTACTATTACATACTGGTTCATTTTATACCCCACAGTTATACCCTGAATCTAATTTATTTTCATTAAAAATTAACCGCTACGAAGTAATGACGTTTAAGGTTAGGTAGGGGTAGTTTATACTTTGACATATTATTTTCGATACAAATAGGTCCGTTCCATTTGGCAAACATGTAGATCAGTACAGAGTAATTCGCACTTGCACAGTTGGGTGTATTTTGGCAAGCAAATGGAAAGCACTTATTAAACTGCTCTAAAACCGTTCGTTTGTTCCTGCTCGATTCTGCGCAATTAGTTTGCTCGAACCTGCACTAAACTGTTCTGGTGACGTCACGCTAAAGTGTTCAGAGCAGTTTAGAGCAGGACAAACGAACATACCTTATGTGTATTATATATATGGTTGGTTCACTTCCCCACCGCACGGACGACGCGCTTGCGTACAGCTCACCATTATACATTGAAGAGTTGGTTGTCTGTCTCACTTATTAATGAGTTTCCCACTCATAGCCGCAAGCAATATAGTAAATATTACATATATGGCAACAAGTAATAATTGAATATGGCGACATTATTTGCAGTTACTCATTATTTACATATTTTTTTCTGCGGTCACCTTTAAAACTGACTATTAAGCGCTCACTGTCAATGCGAAAAGTTAGCGATTCACACATTTTTTCCCTAGTAACCATTTTAGCATCGCAACCACGTAAACAATGTCTTAATGAAATAATCGCGTCACTTCATTTTACTTTACGCATCGCCATGGCTAACCTGATTATTAATTTAATTCGTCATTTTTCTGGAACTGGCTAAAATTATTGACAATTGCATCACGGTGCGTCCATCATCACGCAACAGATTTATTGAGTTTGTGAGTTTTTGTGAAGTTGAAGATGGAATCTGAAGGTAATTGCACCCCGCCTGAAGTATTTGAAACGACCCAGACAGCAACCAACGAATGTTGTTGCCGGCCAAATCGCGCGCCCTTTATGAACGGCGGTACAACGTCTTCATCAAATGGTGTGTATCGAAATTTCAATTATTTAACAATTTTGTTATTTATTTAGGACCGTAGAAAAAATTTTGTATGTATTTCGAGTGTAAAGAGCCATTTTGGTATTCGGTTGCTTTTTCGCGCCTCGCTACCGCTCGGCACAAAACTCGCATCCTCATACCAATATGGCTCTCTTTACACACTAAATACATAAATATCTATTTCGCATCGTTGCTTTAAAACAGTTGTTATTAAATATTTACGAAAATTGAATAGTGGAATATTTACAATTAACGAATCATAAGTCTGATAATGTGTCTGTACTGAAATTTGTTTAAATTATTTAAGAGTGTATATCAGGAATATAACCTAAAATACAAAACTTCTGTTTCGCTGGAGTGATTTGTTCGTTATAAACTTATTATTCGGGTGCATTACATGCCTCTAGCAAGTTTGGTACAATTCGTAAACCTTCTAGGTGTAGGTACCAACCGCTTACATTTTTGACTCCGTTCGGTATGTACAGTATAGCTCACTAAAAATAACTGTGAGGGTGAGAAATGTATGTGCAGTGGACAGCAGACGGCAGACCTTACTCAGTCTATTGAAGCGTTAGTACAATAAACGGTTTTGAAAAGCTAGTCTCTGTGTCTCTTTTGCGCATTTCAACCGCACAGTGATTTTGGGTGAGCCGCATGCACAATATTTATAAATGTGTATATTTCAATAATGAAGTGAAGTGAAGCATTTGTTAAGAAAGTCACCGTAACATAAGTTGGGCACACAAAGTGGAGCTAATCATCTTGACAATAATGACTGAAAATTTTTACTGAATAAATTTGCAACCTCTACTCCATTAGAGGCAGTAGCATCAGAGTAGTGAATATCGCCAAAAACAATTTAAATCATAAGGTATGCTTTTCTCAATATTTTTTGTGAAATTTCGATTTGCAGAAGCTATGGAAGACCTGCACATTTTCCTTAAAGAACAAAAGTGATTGTAATTCTTGTGTGACTTAGTCTGTTTATATCTTTTATGAGCTGCTTTTTTTGCTGTACTACATTAATAACTTCTGGCGTAAACCATTTTAGAAAGTTGCTATTTACTACTTTTTTCTTTGGTACGTAAGTTTCTACAGTTGCGTACAAAATATCATAAAACACATTAACACACATTTCCAAACATACTCCTTCAAAAATTGTCTCCCAAAGTTACACAAATTTAGGTATTTATTTGTTCGTAATTAGCTTGTTTATAATCAAAGTAAAAGGTATCAGCTAATTCTAATTCAGCTATGTAAGCAATATTGAGGGTAAATAACACCGCAGGATGATAAACATCAGTAGCTTGTAAGAACAATTTCATTTATCATTACAAAATATTAGATCTAACATTGTCATTAGAATTTTTTGTTATTAAATTGTCGCAATCCGCAGTAAGAGAAGCAATCATAAATCGTAGCAGCACATTCATTCGGTAACTGTATTGCCGAGAGACCATCCAAATCTTCCTCTGCAACCCACTCAATTTTACTAAGATTATAATCACCAGTCAAAATCACTGTTTTTTCAAGATTTAGCGAGATAATTTTATCGATAGTCATTGCATGATCATGATATAGTTGAAGTAAAGAATTAGGTGGAATATATACCTCACATAGAACAATTTTTCTTTTATATGTGAAATGTCGAGAAAAAGCAACTTTTCTACGCCGCTTTACTACCATCCCAATCATTGAAGTTGAAGAACAACCGGCCCTCACCCCATCACAACCCGCTTGTTTATATCATTCCAAACTGATTTATTACAGCGTTTTGTCTAACGTGTATCATATATATATATATATATATATATATATATATATATATATATATATATTTGTGGATTGTCAAGATTGAGGTCTTTTTCATATAGCTAATGGTCATTTCAAGGACCAAGTGGGCACTTCGAGGACAGTCTCAAAGTGCCACCCAATTTTCGGATAAATAACGTGCACATCGAGGACCGCACCGGAAGTAGGTAGCGTTCCTGGCGGATTGTAAGTGAAATAGTCTTAGCTAAGTGACAATCCAAGTGATTATTGAGTTGCATACATACTAGGGTAAAATAGAACTTATGATATAACCTCAAGTTATTCATTATATTGAGCCATTTGGGGACATAAATTTCAACTCAGTAGTATGATTAGTTTACTTAATAACAGTAATAATAGGCAGCTAAAATGTAATATACAGAACGAGAACTTTTAGGCAATGGCGCTCTGGCAAAGTTTGTGGTAATTGTGGAACTAAATTTTTATCGTTTTATAATTAATTTCCAGATTTAATTTTATTCAATTTAATTCTAAAACAGTTTTCAAAATTGTGTTTCGGCTAGGGATGTGCGGTACGACCCGATATTTTGAAGTACAGGTACTTTGGCTTCCGATACTTGATATTTTGTTCCCATATATCAGTAAGCGATACAATACGATACGATTTATTTTTAGTCCGTATCGTTAGGACCCATCCGATGTTTTGGCCGCCTGGATTCCAATAACTCATCCTTTGACCATTAATATTTTTTTATTTTCAACATAAAAATTAATGAAAGAAACTCAATGAGGTTGTTTGATATTTATATTTAATGTTCTATGGAAGTAAGGCGAGATGGTCGAACGTCGATAATTTTCAATAAGTAATTTTCAGCTTCTACATACTGGAGAATAAAAATCAAAACAAAGCGATTGTTGAACCGAAATCTTCCTGTTTAACATGTGTACGTACTACACTTCGGGTTTCGGCTGGTACAGCAAAATCGTAATTGATAAACGCTAAGGAGAATGACTAATTCTGGCGGACAGGAGCCCAACAAATTTTATGATAATTATTAAATACCCAACAAAAACGTCACTATTGGGCTTAAATATTTACAACATGCTGCTTTATACAAATGTAGTGTTTATATTCAAAATGCATGCTACGTGTAGGAAACTAAACTTTGTTGGAAACTATGAATTGGTTTAAATTATTATTTTCGTGTTACTTGTTAAGTTTTGATGCGATTATAGATGTTAGTATACTATTTAATAAATGTATTTATCTACTCCTACTGCACAATGGCCATGAATTATGATTCATAATTCACGGTTTGCAGCCAATCATAAAATTCTATTTTCATTATTCAATAGTTTGCAAATTGCAACCAATCAGAAAATTCTATTTTCATTATTCAATAGGTTGTAGCCAATCACAAAATTCATTCTTATTATTAAATGACTATTGAAGTTAACAGCTGTCACAAATGTCATAATTCGAAAATATGAACACAAGGCTCCTATTGCATCGGAGTAGATAAAATATCGTATTATATTCGCGATTATGGCCATTATTCACTCAGATGACTTGCACCACGCGCCTTCGGCTTGTGGCGCAAATGTCATCTTCGTGAATAATGGCTGTTATAATCGCTCATATAATAATATACTATTATCGCATTTCATTTCGTAATGTTCTACATTCAAAATCGTTTAGAAATGTGTTACTTTTCTGCATTAGCAACACTTTTCTGCATAGCAAGAGGTAGCAGGTTAGGTTTTGGGTCAGTTTTGACACAGACTGACGCAAAACCTAACCTGCTAACCTCGAACTTGACATAGACTTACAGTGTCACCAACAGTACACTTTATTACTGCCAAACGCATAACATCAACTGGAGCTGCTTATTGTGCTTTAGTACATAGAAACGAGTTCTGCTCAGCTTGGTTATGTTTTGACATTTAGTATCACTTTTATGTAAATATTTAGTATTTACTCGCTGACGCTCGTACTGAAACCAGCCATACTCATTAAATTAACCTAAGAAAAAATTATATTTTCAACATCTTGGCATTTATTTAGAGACTTAAAACTAATTGAATCATTTATTGCAGAAAGCTACCAACTAATATTTTCTGTAATTTTGAGATACGTGTATTTTTGATCTCTCCTATTGTATACCCCTTGTTTGGTGCCGAAATAGTATATTAAAGAACGAGTAACATAAGGCAAATATTATTCTACTTCGCAAGTTTTATGCCACTTTTAAGTAAAATTTTGGACTTTTGTCGTGGTTGGTATGACAAAGGTAACTTCATTGTGTCATTTTAAATTAAAAACTCAATTTTCTTTCGTTTTGAGGTTAATTTTAATATTTGACAGTGACATTTCTGAACATGACCACCAACGTGGCAAAAAAATTACACTAGTTCTATTCCAAAACTCAAAAAGCTAGTACAGGACTCTGTTCACTGTTCAGTGCTGTAACAGCTTTAGTGTAGACGCGAAGTAGAAAAAGAGTTATAGTTTATAACCCAATTACGTTTATTTACATTAATAAGAAACTTCATCAGTTATCTTTAAATGAGAAAATTCATAGATTTTCTTGTTTTTTCTCAGAATACACAATGTTACTTAGCCCATTTCTGGAATAAACGAATTAGTTACTTATTCAACAATTCTCTTCAAGAAATTAAAGCAACTTTAAATTTTTTATGTCAAATGATAATTTTGAAGACAGATGTTAAAAATGTCTGCAAACTAGTCTTTTAACATACAAAACTTGTATGTTTGACGATCACTTTGAAGACTGATATTATGAGCAAGTCCTCGATCTACACTTCAGATATAAACGATTTTTATTTGCTAGTTGATCATTTCGGGGACCGATTTTAGGTAAAGAAATATTAATTACACAACGTCAATCTACGACTATGTAAATTATTTTTTCAACTACCACTGTATAAAGGAGACTATTATTTGATACTCCACGATACGTCTAAAGTATGTTATTATTGCACACTGAGCAATAAAAAAGTATTATTGCAAACTTCTGTCAAAACTTTCTTCTCAAAATTTGAAATTTTCTTTTCAAGCTTCTTTGGCATAAACCAGTGGTTTTTCTATTGTGTACTTTGATGACTAGTTCGTACAGTGTTTATACATAGTTCACGTAAGTACTATTACCTACATTTATGTACACTTGATGAACAAAAATATGGAACATTCAGAATTTTATTATTATATACATTTAATTAGGTTATTAAGTTATCAATAAAATCGACACACTGTCACACTGGCATTCTAATGTCGAACTTAATACTTTTGCTAGAAAGGCATGACTTCTTGGATGCAAATTTCGATTTTTTTCTTTTTATAATTATTATTGTCATTTTTGTCACTGATTGTATGCATGTACTTTCACCCTGTATACATGTGCGTTTCATTAATAAACTTTACTACTGAAAATGTATGATGTCGCTGTTTATTAGGGGAGAATATGATGAAACAACAGGTCAACGACCTCCGCAGTCCGCAACTCCACACATTGCTAGCAATATATTTTATTTTTTCGTACGCTCTTGTTTTGGTTTGAATGATAAAAACACAGATTTTTAGGAAAACTTGTATCTTAATTATTACACTAACGATGAGTAATAATAAATAAATATATACACAGCCAACAAATCAAATCAAACCAATCTATTTTTAAACTTTAAGGCTTATAATAAGGAAACGTTTGTATTTGGAGGTCTTAAATCTATTCAAAAGTGTTTATAATTACGTATATGCAGTAGAAGACACTTTTTTGATAATTATTCGATCATCATATTATTAATCAACCTGGCAACAACATCTACAAACTCTTTAAGAACATTGGAGGTTTTCAAAACCCTTGTAATAGTTTCCCAACAGATTATTTACTCAAACTGCATGTTAGCTTCAAAATATATTATGTTAGAAAAAATACTATTGCAAACTTATAAACAAATAATAAGCAAAATAGGAAACTATTTATATTAATGAATTTATAATCTAAACATAGAATTTTTTAAAAACATTTAAATTAAAACAGATTATTTGAGTGTAAGCTCAACACTTTTTATTTTTAAATTCGGCTTTCCCTTAAACGTTTAGCGAACAGTAGTGGCAACACCGTATTGTTTGCGACGTTGGTGAAATACTGTCGCACGCGGCAACAACGTTGTTAGCCAATTTAAAACCCCGAGGTCATTGTGAACTGAACGGCTACTTCAAAAGCGCCGACAGAGAGTTGCGTATCTGGTATAATATATTATTTCACCTGTGCGTATGGTATGGTACACTATGACGAAAATTCAAAAAAAAAATGCAGCATGTATATACTTTTATGGCATAGGTGTTGATTAATTCATTCGATTATTATTATTTTTTATAATTATTATAATATGTGTCGCCCAAATCAATATGTTTTTAAAGCTGATCCATTCGCTTTCCAATAATCTTAGTTTTATTGTCGATTGAATTTTGCTGTGACAGTTGGTTTTGTATTGATAGATCCATGATAATTACATTGCGATTGCCAACTAAATTTACGCATATTTGACAAATTGTAAAAGAATTTAATATACCTACGGGCCTTAAAACATATTTTACATCAATCAAACGTTGACAATAAGTTTGTTACTTTCATCGGTAGTGATGAGATGTAGGGAAAAAATTATTTGAAAAAAGAGCCAGTAACAACGATTGATAAGCGATGTGATTTAATTACTGTTTGATGGTATAGAATACGTGTTTTGAAAGTTGAAGCATATTAATTTAAAAAAATTAATAAAAGAATTTCCTCTATACCGTTATTCATTATTCTGCACGTGTGTGGACTAGAAATTCTAAGGAATTTATTTATCGAGACACAAATATTTTTCTTGAAATCAGTGAAATTATACTTATTTATGGTTAGTGTAGAATAAAAAGTTTATAATAGTGTATCTGAGTTTATTAACGGCTTACTTTTTACAAAATAGGAATATGTATCAATGTATCACAAACAAAAGAAAAAAAAACAATAAAATTACATGGAAAATATCAACCACCACTTTACATACGTTTTTAATAGGGATGTAGTACCCGCTCTAAAATCAAACCCGGGTACCAGAAAACAGTACCCGGGTACTTTCTGGTACCCGAAGATTTTACATTTTGCCTTATTATTTTCTGGCGAATGAAAATATTTCCATACAGGCGATTTTTTTATGACATTGTTTTCTTATTTGTTTGTACCTACTTCTGTAGTTTCATACAATGTTCAAGCTCTATGCTCTACACATTTTAACTACGCGAGTTTTAAACGGAATTAAATTGAAATACTACCTATTCACCAATTCAAACTGCAAGTCGTCTGTTTGAACATTTACATAATTTACATAAAAAATGCAGATAATTATCGTCTTGATACAATCTCTTCTGTTTGTTCAAAAATATTTGAGTACGCTTTTGTAGTTAAATTATCTAATGTATCTAATTATCAAGTGAACCTTTTTATTCACAGAATTAGCAATAAAAATTGTCTGGGAAAGGTTGTTTTTTGTTTAACACATGCCAAGAATATTGCTTCTGATCGCTATAGTGAGTGCAATAATATGTAAACACCTGACATTTGGCTATCAGTAAAAAATTAAACAGTAATAAACAATTAAAATGGCAAAGTAAATTAATTTAAATACGTAGCTATTTACGGTATAAGTCCCTAAAGACAAATTTTATCTACGAAAAAAAGTTTAATAATTTTTTTCAGTGAATAAAATTGCCTTATTTACGTGTGTTGTAAAAAGTTTTTTCCAATTCTGTTATCAAAATTTTCAATAAAAGTATTCCATAGCAGCGAAAATTTAAAAGAATTTCGAATTTTAATACAGGTTTGTTTTTACTTTATTCATGTTGTCAATAGCAGTGAGAATGGAGTGTTACTATAAACATTCATCCTTTTAATTAAATTGTTGAAATCTCCACATATCCCTTGTTTCGTCTGGAAACTTAGTTTGGAGGTCAAGCGGCGCCGGCGACAGCGAAATTCATGGGTGTTATCTGAAACCGGTATTATTAAGTCTTTGCATTTTGTTATCGTTGTTATATTTCATAAAATAACTCACGAGATGAAACGCCAATCATTGGGCTTCAAGTTTGAAGATCTTTTCTTTTATATTTTCATAAATTGCAATAATCAACATTAATATCCCAAGTGCATTAAAATAGCCGATTAAATTTTGACGTTTTCTGTCAGAATGTTTTGCTAAGAAATATGTTAAGTAAATTTACCGCTCAACAAGAATCCCGAGTGCGTCGAACGAGGGATTTTGGGGCGGAAAATTTACGAGATATATTTCTTCAGAGCAAAACATTCAGACAGAAAATCGTGTCAAAATGTATTCAGGCTAGTTTACATACACGCGGGATGTTCGGCGTGATTATTTCCTGAATAAATAGATAGAATTCAGTTGGCGAAGCACCTTTAATAATCATGTTAAAATTATGCACAAGCAATTAAATTTTGACATATATTTAACCGCGGTTAAATTTTGACGTTTGAATTTATGTCATTATTAAACTGACAGAAACCATAGTGATTACGCATTATTATGGATATGAAGGAAATAATCAACAGTAATTACATAAGTGGTGATAATTTTTTGATAATTGTAACTACATTCACGAATCTTTGTTGCTATTAAGAAATCTCACGAGTGGACGAAGTCCACGAGTGGGATTTCTTAATAGCAGCAAAGATGAGTGCTAATCTAGTTAAAATTATAAAATAATATATTATCATGAATGTAATTCGGCGTGATTATTTTTTAAACAGTTCAAGTTGTAGATTGGGTTTGATTGAGCTTCCAGATGGGTGACCTGTTATTTTTAACAACTGCTGCTCACCTACTCCACTTTTAGCTAGTTGTGTTACACCAGAAGAACGATTTGAATGGTTCGTGAAAAAATAATCACTTATAATACCATGAGTAGTCAAAGTTATGTCGACTATTTTTGCGGTGGTGTCACGAATGTCCATTGCGCTTTGGTACGATTAGGACGAGTGCGCTAGCACGAGTCCTAATCCCAAGCACAATGGACATGAGTAGTGATACCACCGCAAAAATAATCTACTTAACTTTGACTAAGAATGGTATTCGAGGGACTATTTAATGAACCAACTACTTTTTCAAATTAGTTTTCAGTAAATCTAGCAACAAACTACGCAATTTCTATAGTAACAGAACACTAATATTGACTTTTTCTAATAAAAATCACATTTGTTTAAAATAGTTACTTGAATACCTTCTAGGAAGATATATCCACTGATATTTTTTGATTGGTCAAGAAACGTCAGAATTCTGGATTTTCATTGGTCACTTTTTGACAGATGACAGGTGAATTGAATAGTCACTTATAATACCATGAGTAGTCAAAGTTATGCCGACTATTTTTGCAGTGGTGTCACGAATGTCCATTGCGCTTTTGTACGATTAGGACGAGTGCGATAGCACGAGTCCTAATCCCAAGCGCAATGGACATGAGTAGTGTTACCACCGCAAAAATAATCTACTTAACTGTGACTAAGAATGGCATTCGAGGGACTATTCAATGAACCAAACTACTTTTTCAAATTAGTTTTCAGTAAATCTAGCAACAAACTACGCAATTTCTATAGTAACAGAACACTAATATTGACTTTTTCTAATAAAAATCGCATTTCTTTAAAATAGTCACTTGAATACCTTCTAGGAAGATATATCCACTGATATTTTTTTGATTGGTCAAGAAACGTCAGAATTCTGGATTTTCATTGGTCACTTTTTGACAGATGACAGGTGAATTGAATAGTCACTTATAATACCATGAGTAGTCAAAGTTATGTCGACTATTTTTGCGGTGGTGTCACGAATGTCCATTGCGCTTTGGTACGATTAGGACGAGTGCGCTAGCACGAGTCCTAATCCCAAGCACAATGGACATGAGTAGTGATACCACCGCAAAAATAATCTACTTAACTTTGACTAAGAATGGTATTCGAGGGACTATTTAATGAACCAACTACTTTTTCAAATTAGTTTTCAGTAAATCTAGCAACAAACTACGCAATTTCTATAGTAACAGAACACTAATATTGACTTTTTCTAATAAAAATCACATTTGTTTAAAATAGTTACTTGAATACCTTCTAGGAAGATATATCCACTGATATTTTTTTGATTGGTCAAGAAACGTCAGAATTCTGGATTTTCATTGGTCACTTTTTGACAGATGACAGGTGAATTGAATAGTCACTTATAATACCATGAGTAGTCAAAGTTATGCCGACTATTTTTGCAGTGGTGTCACGAATGTCCATTGCGCTTTTGTACGATTAGGACGAGTGCGATAGCACGAGTCCTAATCCCAAGCGCAATGGACATGAGTAGTGTTACCACCGCAAAAATAATCTACTTAACTGTGACTAAGAATGGCATTCGAGGGACTATTCAATGAACCAAACTACTTTTTCAAATTAGTTTTCAGTAAATCTAGCAACAAACTACGCAATTTCTATAGTAACAGAACACTAATATTGACTTTTTCTAATAAAAATCGCATTTCTTTAAAATAGTCACTTGAATACCTTCTAGGAAGATATATCCACTGATATTTTTTTGATTGGTCAAGAAACGTCAGAATTCTGGATTTTCATTGGTCACTTTTTGACAGATGACAGGTGAATTGAATAGTCACTTATAATACCATGAGTAGTCAAAGTTATGTCGACTATTTTTGCGGTGGTGTCACGAATGTCCATTGCGCTTTGGTACGATTAGGACGAGTGCGCTAGCACGAGTCCTAATCCCAAGCACAATGGACATGAGTAGTGATACCACCGCAAAAATAATCTACTTAACTTTGACTAAGAATGGTATTCGAGGGACTATTTAATGAACCAACTACTTTTTCAAATTAGTTTTCAGTAAATCTAGCAACAAACTACGCAATTTCTATAGTAACAGAACACTAATATTGACTTTTTCTAATAAAAATCACATTTGTTTAAAATAGTTACTTGAATACCTTCTAGGAAGATATATCCACTGATATTTTTTTGATTGGTCAAGAAACGTCAGAATTCTGGATTTTCATTGGTCACTTTTTGACAGATGACAGGTGAATTGAATAGTCACTTATAATACCATGAGTAGTCAAAGTTATGCCGACTATTTTTGCAGTGGTGTCACGAATGTCCATTGCGCTTTTGTACGATTAGGACGAGTGCGATAGCACGAGTCCTAATCCCAAGCGCAATGGACATGAGTAGTGTTACCACCGCAAAAATAATCTACTTAACTGTGACTAAGAATGGCATTCGAGGGACTATTCAATGAACCAAACTACTTTTTCAAATTAGTTTTCAGTAAATCTAGCAACAAACTACGCAATTTCTATAGTAACAGAACACTAATATTGACTTTTTCTAATAAAAATCGCATTTCTTTAAAATAGTCACTTGAATACCTTCTAGGAAGATATATCCACTGATATTTTTTTGATTGGTCAAGAAACGTCAGAATTCTGGATTTTCATTGGTCACTTTTTGACAGATGACAGGTGAATTGAATAGTCACTTATAATACCATGAGTAGTCAAAGTTATGTCGACTATTTTTGCGGTGGTGTCACGAATGTCCATTGCGCTTTGGTACGATTAGGACGAGTGCGCTAGCACGAGTCCTAATCCCAAGCGCAATGGACATGAGTAGTGATACCACCGCAAAAATAATCTACTTAACTTTGACTAAGAATGGTATTCGAGGGACTATTTAATGAACCAACTACTTTTTCAAATTAGTTTTCAGTAAATCTAGCAACAAACTACGCAATTTCTATAGTAACAGAACACTAATATTGACTTTTTCTAATAAAAATCACATTTGTTTAAAATAGTTACTTGAATACCTTCTAGGAAGATATATCCACTGATATTTTTTTGATTGGTCAAGAAACGTCAGAATTCTGGATTTTCATTGGTCACTTTTTGACAGATGACAGGTGAATTGAATAGTCACTTATAATACCATGAGTAGTCAAAGTTATGCCGACTATTTTTGCAGTGGTGTCACGAATGTCCATTGCGCTTTTGTACGATTAGGACGAGTGCGATAGCACGAGTCCTAATCCCAAGCGCAATGGACATGAGTAGTGTTACCACCGCAAAAATAATCTACTTAACTGTGACTAAGAATGGCATTCGAGGGACTATTCAATGAACCAAACTACTTTTTCAAATTAGTTTTCAGTAAATCTAGCAACAAACTACGCAATTTCTATAGTAACAGAACACTAATATTGACTTTTTCTAATAAAAATCGCATTTCTTTAAAATAGTCACTTGAATACCTTCTAGGAAGATATATCCACTGATATTTTTTTGATTGGTCAAGAAACGTCAGAATTCTGGATTTTCATTGGTCACTTTTTGACAGATGACAGGTGAATTGAATAGTCACTTATAATACCATGAGTAGTCAAAGTTATGTCGACTATTTTTGCGGTGGTGTCACGAATGTCCATTGCGCTTTGGTACGATTAGGACGAGTGCGCTAGCACGAGTCCTAATCCCAAGCACAATGGACATGAGTAGTGATACCACCGCAAAAATAATCTACTTAACTTTGACTAAGAATGGTATTCGAGGGACTATTTAATGAACCAACTACTTTTTCAAATTAGTTTTCAGTAAATCTAGCAACAAACTACGCAATTTCTATAGTAACAGAACACTAATATTGACTTTTTCTAATAAAAATCACATTTGTTTAAAATAGTTACTTGAATACCTTCTAGGAAGATATATCCACTGATATTTTTTTGATTGGTCAAGAAACGTCAGAATTCTGGATTTTCATTGGTCACTTTTTGACAGATGACAGGTGAATTGAATAGTCACTTATAATACCATGAGTAGTCAAAGTTATGCCGACTATTTTTGCAGTGGTGTCACGAATGTCCATTGCGCTTTTGTACGATTAGGACGAGTGCGATAGCACGAGTCCTAATCCCAAGCGCAATGGACATGAGTAGTGTTACCACCGCAAAAATAATCTACTTAACTGTGACTAAGAATGGCATTCGAGGGACTATTCAATGAACCAAACTACTTTTTCAAATTAGTTTTCAGTAAATCTAGCAACAAACTACGCAATTTCTATAGTAACAGAACACTAATATTGACTTTTTCTAATAAAAATCGCATTTCTTTAAAATAGTCACTTGAATACCTTCTAGGAAGATATATCCACTGATATTTTTTTGATTGGTCAAGAAACGTCAGAATTCTGGATTTTCATTGGTCACTTTTTGACAGATGACAGGTGAATTGAATAGTCACTTATAATACCATGAGTAGTCAAAGTTATGTCGACTATTTTTGCGGTGGTGTCACGAATGTCCATTGCGCTTTGGTACGATTAGGACGAGTGCGCTAGCACGAGTCCTAATCCCAAGCACAATGGACATGAGTAGTGATACCACCGCAAAAATAATCTACTTAACTTTGACTAAGAATGGTATTCGAGGGACTATTTAATGAACCAACTACTTTTTCAAATTAGTTTTCAGTAAATCTAGCAACAAACTACGCAATTTCTATAGTAACAGAACACTAATATTGACTTTTTCTAATAAAAATCACATTTGTTTAAAATAGTTACTTGAATACCTTCTAGGAAGATATATCCACTGATATTTTTTTGATTGGTCAAGAAACGTCAGAATTCTGGATTTTCATTGGTCACTTTTTGACAGATGACAGGTGAATTGAATAGTCACTTATAATACCATGAGTAGTCAAAGTTATGCCGACTATTTTTGCAGTGGTGTCACGAATGTCCATTGCGCTTTTGTACGATTAGGACGAGTGCGATAGCACGAGTCCTAATCCCAAGCGCAATGGACATGAGTAGTGTTACCACCGCAAAAATAATCTACTTAACTGTGACTAAGAATGGCATTCGAGGGACTATTCAATGAACCAAACTACTTTTTCAAATTAGTTTTCAGTAAATCTAGCAACAAACTACGCAATTTCTATAGTAACAGAACACTAATATTGACTTTTTCTAATAAAAATCGCATTTCTTTAAAATAGTCACTTGAATACCTTCTAGGAAGATATATCCACTGATATTTTTTTGATTGGTCAAGAAACGTCAGAATTCTGGATTTTCATTGGTCACTTTTTGACAGATGACAGGTGAATTGAATAGTCACTTATAATACCATGAGTAGTCAAAGTTATGTCGACTATTTTTGCGGTGGTGTCACGAATGTCCATTGCGCTTTGGTACGATTAGGACGAGTGCGCTAGCACGAGTCCTAATCCCAAGCACAATGGACATGAGTAGTGATACCACCGCAAAAATAATCTACTTAACTTTGACTAAGAATGGTATTCGAGGGACTATTTAATGAACCAACTACTTTTTCAAATTAGTTTTCAGTAAATCTAGCAACAAACTACGCAATTTCTATAGTAACAGAACACTAATATTGACTTTTTCTAATAAAAATCACATTTGTTTAAAATAGTTACTTGAATACCTTCTAGGAAGATATATCCACTGATATTTTTTTGATTGGTCAAGAAACGTCAGAATTCTGGATTTTCATTGGTCACTTTTTGACAGATGACAGGTGAATTGAATAGTCACTTATAATACCATGAGTAGTCAAAGTTATGTCGACTATTTTTGCGGTGGTGTCACGAATGTCCATTGCGCTTTGGTACGATTAGGACGAGTGCGCTAGCACGAGTCCTAATCCCAAGCACAATGGACATGAGTAGTGATACCACCGCAAAAATAATCTACTTAACTTTGACTAAGAATGGTATTCGAGGGACTATTTAATGAACCAACTACTTTTTCAAATTAGTTTTCAGTAAATCTAGCAACAAACTACGCAATTTCTATAGTAACAGAACACTAATATTGACTTTTTCTAATAAAAATCGCATTTCTTTAAAATAGTCACTTGAATACCTTCTAGGAAGATATATCCACTGATATTTTTTTGATTGGTCAAGAAACGTCAGAATTCTGGATTTTCATTGGTCACTTTTTGACAGATGACAGGTGAATTGAATAGTCACTTATAATACCATGAGTAGTCAAAGTTATGCCGACTATTTTTGCAGTGGTGTCACGAATGTCCATTGCGCTTTTGTACGATTAGGACGAGTGCGATAGCACGAGTCCTAATCCCAAGCGCAATGGACATGAGTAGTGTTACCACCGCAAAAATAATCTACTTAACTGTGACTAAGAATGGCATTCGAGGGACTATTCAATGAACCAAACTACTTTTTCAAATTAGTTTTCAGTAAATCTAGCAACAAACTACGCAATTTCTATAGTAACAGAACACTAATATTGAACTTTTTCTAATAAAAATCGCATTTCTTTAAAATAGTCACTTGAATACCTTCTAGGAAGATATATCCACTGATATTTTTTTATTGGTCAAGAAACTTCAGAATTCTGGATTTTTATTGGTCACTTTTTGACAGGTGACAGGTGAATTGAATAGTCACTGGAATTTTCAGACATTCTCTGAATTCGCTCTGAAGTGAAATCTATTACCTACCTAAATTGACTCAACCACCAGAAACTAGATAAACGTTTTTTTTGTCCTCAAGCGTATACAGGGTGTTTCACTTTTCATGGGGACGGTCATGTATCACAGAAAGTACTCGACCAATTTTGTTCAAATTTGCAAGGAATGTCTATACCCTTAGTGCCACCCAGGGCACAAGAACACTACGTTAAGATTGCATTTAATTGCCATCCACCATGAAGCAGGTTTTACATTTTCGATAGTCTGAATGCTAAATATATACTCCTTGAATGGTGAAGTCTGCCTGATAATTGATAATAGTTGGCAATGTTTCAGGATGATAGATATGTACGTACATACTCCATGGCTAGTTCTAATTGATTTTGATAGAAATTTTCGCCTCTAAAACGGTGGTCAAATAAATTGGCGAAATAGTGACAAGGAGTCATTGCCATTTCCATGCGCTTTTGACACTGATTGACATCAAAATTTGCAAATGATTCATCTTCTTTAAACTCATTTAAAAGATTTATCCAAATTGCGGTAGTCTCTGATATGGTACATGCATCTTTCTGAAGCAAGTCCAAGGCAACTGATTTTTTTTTAATTTACACATATACTCTTGCACTTTTATTTTTAACATAGTATCGTTAACTTTTGATGCCTCATTAGTATCAATAGCAACTCGATGGTCAATATATATTTTTGATAGAATATGCCAGTTATTTGAATATAATTCTAAACAATCGGCAAGAGTATTCCACCTTACATCTTGTGGCAATATCAACAAATTTTCACCTGATTGTCGATATTTCGCAGAAGCAAAATGATTGTTTCGGAAATATTTGATGACCTTTGTAACTCCTTTCTTAATACAAGCAACTTCAACATCATGAGCAAGTAAATTAAAAATGTGAGCAGAACATCCATAAGTTATAATGTCTGGCATACCAATTTCCTCATTTTTGAAAGTTGTATACACATTTTGGTCATATTACTAGCATTATCTATATCTATAAAAATGAATGTTGATTTTGTTTGTCCCGTATGCGTTCTTATACCATTCATCCGATTGCGATGAAACTTTGGTGAGTTATTGTGCACATACCGGAGAAGGTTTCCTAATTAGTACAACCATTGTTTTCGATGTATGAGTACAAAATTGAATTGAATCAAATACAAACAACATTTCGGTTCGTGTGTGACATAACAAGTGGTGTTGATTGTATAATTCCAATTGCTGGTCGACATTAGATAGTAGATATCATACATATTTTCTTTGCTTTTTGCAAGTGAATTGGTAATAGTCATCACAAAGCATTACTTCCGCTGTCAAATCAGTTATGCCACCCAAACGACAAGCGATTGGTCGATCTACACTTCAAGCCCAAAAAAAGGGCATACGAGTTTCAGATATGGATGAGCAAACGGGAAGCAAGACTGGAAACCGTTCGAGTACGCACTGCTCGATCCAGACTAACACTGCACGCTGATGTACATCCTGGTGCATTCCATTTCGATGCTAATTATAATTACAGTCTTCATCAAAGTGTGGTTATTGAAATCTATATGTATATATTTACAGGGTGTAAGAAAAATGTAGGCCGCTACTTCAGGAACGTATTCTACTCATCAAAACGATTAAAAAAGTTGATATAAACATATGTCCAAAAATGAGTCGTTTTCCTGTTACAAAAACTTGACAACAAGTAATGTGAACACTCTGAATTATAACTTTTTTCTTTGTTTATTTGATGGAAGGCCACTAGATACATTTTAACTTTCTTCGAATGGTAACTGGTATCACCTCCATGTCATATCTCCATGGATAACTAATTCTTTTATTTCATTATGGCTGAATATAAAATAATAATTCTTCGTAAATACATTGAAGTTTCAACACAAAAATGACCGTATCAGGTAAAAGATTCATTTTTGGACGTATGTTTATATCAACTTTTTTCATCATTTTGATGAGTAGAATACGCTCCTGAAGTAGCGGCCCACATTTATGTTACACCCTGTATATAAATGAATGTTTATTTGTTTGTCCCGCATGCGTTCCTATACCATTCATCCGATTGAGATGAAACTTTGGTGAGTTATTGTGAGCACACCCGCGAAGGTTTATGAACAACCATTTTACAACAGGTGGCGCTGGATCGAGATATTTGCATAAACTGTATTTATCGTCCGATTTAGCTCATATTCGGAATATATGTTAGTTACGTAGAAATAAATATTTTTACAGAAAATGGACCCGGTAGGTGGCGCTGGAGTAAAGATATTTTCGAAAATGTGTATTTATGGTCCGATTTAGCTCATATTCAGCATATACGTTGGTTACGTAGAAAGAAATGTTTTTACAAAAAATGAACCGGGTAGGTGGCGCTGGAGTAAAGATATTTACAAAAATGTGTATTTATGGTACGATTTAGCTCATATTCGGAATAGATGTTGGCTACGTAGAAATAAATCTTCTTACAAACAATGGACACAATAGGTGGCGCTGGAGTCAAGATATTTACGAAAATGTGTATTTATGGTGCGATTTATTTCATATTCAGAATATACGTTGGTTACGTAGAAAGAAATGTTTTTACAAAAAATTAACCCGGTAGGTGGCGCTGGAGTGAAGATATTTACGAAAATGTGTATTTATGGTACGATTTAGCTCATATTCGGAATAGATGTTGGCTACGTAGAAATAAATCTTCTTACAAAAAATGGACACGATAGGTGGCGCTGGAGTCAAGATATTTACGAAAATGTGTATTTATGGTACGATTTAGCTCATATTTGGAATAGATGTTGGCTACGTAGAAATAAATCTTCTTACAAAAAATGAACACGGTAGGTGGAGCTGGAGTCAAGATATTTACGAAAATGTGTATTTATGGTGCGATTTATCTCATATTCAGAGTTTACGTTGGTTACGTAAAAAGAAATGTTTTTACAAAAAATTAACCCGGTAGGTAGCGCTGGAGTCAAGATATTTACGAAAATGGGTATTTATGGTCCGATTTGACTTATATACAAAAACAAATTATTTTTGTGCATAACATTGTTTTCCGGGTCAGCTAGTCTGTTATAAAACTACGAATACAACAATCAAATTCAACTTAAAAAAAAATGTGGAAAATAACAAAACCTGATTTTCATCGTAGATAGGTGTAATTGGATATTTGAACGTAGTTTTGGATTCTAATGAACTTTTCTTAATAAAAATTTTCGATATTGTCACAAATAAAGGTACGTTACTCTTGAGTAGAATTCATATTTTTTGACATTCCTCGTATACGGCTTAAAAAATTGACATCTGATGATTGAATTTTAAGTTTTGGACCATGCGGAACTTTTTATAAAGAATAACTTTTTTTCGTAAAATTAATAATAAAAAAGTTTTCCATATGGTGCGAACTTAAGCAGACACACTGTATTATCAATTATTTCTAAGAGCATGTAAAACACAACCAATGAAAATTAGTTGAATTAATGGGTTTCTTTTGTGTTTTTTGTTTTTTTTTTATTAACTCCTATTTTAAATATATTTTAAAACTGAAAAATCACAAGAGTAAACACCACTTCCGGTTATGCGATTTTCTTCAAAAGCTTGCTGTCGCATCTAGATAGTACACAAAACTTATAGTTTTTACGTCATACCTCTTTTCGTTTTTGAGATATTCTGTTCACAGACAGACACACAGGCACACAGACCAATGAGCAAAAACATGTATTTTGGGTTCAGGGGACTCGAAAACGTGAAGATCTGTTGAAAACTCAATTTCGAATTTTTGGAGTGAGTCCAATGCTTCCTTGATCGTAAAGGGAAGTAAAACCGTCTGCAAAACTTAACAGTGTATTATTTACTGAATGGTTAGTTGTACGTAAAAAAACCTGTCTAGTCTTTTTTGTAGAAAATTTCCTAGCCTTCATTTCTTGTAATAACTAAGAACTCATACGACCCATAGAAAGAGAGATATTTGCGAAAAACTTATTTCTGTGACTTTTGACCTTGAATAACTCAAAACGTAAGCGCGATATCGATGGGGACCTTTGAGACATTATATATAATGTCAAAATAAAGGTGTATGCAAAATTTCAGCTCACTTGGCTTTTTCGGCAGATGCTGCGTTTTTCCGTCTAATGTAACTGGGCTATTAATGAAATAGGCATTCATTATAAAAAAATGTGTGACAAAAGAAAATTGCTCATGGAAAGGAGTGGCATTGTAGGGTGGCGTTCTAGGTATTTAAGGAAAATAGAGGAAAACGGAGAACTAGGTGTGAACACAAAACCTCTTAACATTCCTAGAAAAACATACACGTATTCATCCTAATTACGGAGTAGGAAAATGCTGACAGTTAGATTATGAGCCAGGTGTTTATAAAAGTTACATTTGAATGACTCTTTACTCCGGACTTTGGTAGTCGGTACATTGCAAAACGACAATCGATTACAAGCAAGTCTATTATAAGAAGAATATACTGTATTTGGGTCAGCATTTTTTCTCTCTTCAGCTTTTCTTTGATCTGGAGATCTTAATGTCCATTTTCTTTGTTTAAAAACTTTTTGTATTAGCCTTTAGGATAATTGATAATTAGGCAATCTAATATATTTATTTTATATAATCTCTCAGTATTTTATTATTATAAAAGTATGTATTGCCTTCTTAGTTGTTCTATGTACTATTATTTTTGTTGCAATGAATTAGTTAAGTAGTAGTGGTTTAGTAACTTAAACACTGTTACATACAAAAGTACTCAGATGATTTTTAAAATAAAACATTTAAAATTTCCCACTGTAAATATATTTTTCCCTGAGGTCACTAAGTTAACCGAAGGTAAAATACATGAATATCTCCAGTGGTGCATACAATATTTTATTTACTAGCATATTAGTATTAATTGTATGAAATTTCAAAATTTGCTAACTACATTTAAACTAAGAATATGTAAGTAAAATCAAGGATTTCCTGAATCTATGGTTGCTAAGATGTTGTTTGTAGTTGCATGGTAAGGTGCCACTTATTTTCCAAATTTTAAAATTTATTAAGGACTCCCCGTAAATTTGTACCTTTGGATGCAACAAAAGACTTATTATTATTTTTAGGATATCAAAATAATTCAGTCTGTTGTATTGAAGCAACCTGGAGCTTGCCACCATGCTCGCTGGATGGCCAAAGGGATCTATTCCCTAAAGATATATATTTTTCGAGAAAAATTTAAACTGACTTCAACAGAGACAACAGCGTTATTACAAGTTAATGATTTCATAGTGAAATGATATTGTCAGTATTGGTTTGTAGCTCATCGGGCAAAAAAGGTACTATTAGCAGATTTGAAATGTTTGAAGAGTTTATACAATTAACCAATTAAGGAGGTTGCCGAAATAAAAGTGAAGAAATTAGTAAACCAGTTATATTATTTAAAAGATGAATATATTCCTTTATCTCTGTATGACGACAATGTAAGTAAAAAGACGAAGGCAAAAATATGTAAAGAAATTATCGATAAATAAAACCAGAATGACAAAGATGATGATTTTGGTTATGACGATCAAGATGAAAGAGACGGCGATGAAGAAAAAGAGGATGATGCCAATGAGGTGCCCAAGAAATGTATTTTAAGAGTGAAAGATGTGCCAGAGTTTCTACAGAATGAAGACAGTGACATTCTAATTCAAGTGATAAACGGAAAGTTCAGACATTTCTTTACCAGGTTTGTAGTTTCCACCAAAATTTTAAATCGACCACAAATTGAATAGAAAAGTTGTTCTAAGTTTATACAAGGAGAAGAGGTTGTAAAAAATTTGGAGGAACAAATGATACGGCCGAGAGAGAAGTGAAACTTCAGACAGATTACAATGACAGCGTAACAAAAAGTATTGAGCAGGAAACATATTTATTTCAAGTAGGTACCCATAAATCTACAAAATATTATGAACAATTTTTACGCTATGTTTTGTTTTCATTTTTTCTAGGCAATTGCAGACTATCGAAAAGGGTATCCAGTGCAAAAAAAAACATTAAGAAACAAAAATATATAGGTATTATTTTTTTAAATAGGCCTAAATGTTTATTCAACGTCTGTGTTAACACCCCAATTATTTTTATGAGTAAGAAGAATCATTGTAACACTTGTTCAGAAATAAATTACATGTTTATGTCATGAGATAGAGTAATTTTTCAATTTGGTGTATCAGTCAAACTTTACGTGGAAGTCGGCATGGGTTAATATTATCCGATTTGGCTAAATTGTTAAGGATTGTTTCTTTATATCTAAAGAAACACATTTAGGGGGAGTCCAAGCAAAATAATTGGAAAATTTATTTTACCTATAAATACCTATTGCATGGTTATCATGAGATTGAAGGAGAAATAATTTGAAATATCCCTAGTAAATAAAGTTAATTTTATAACTTGTTTTACATGAAAAAAAGCATTTAAAAAAACCAGTCGCGATAGAATCCACGAGAGCTGCTGGGGATAAAATATACGTTTATTATAATTTCAAGCCAGTTTTAACAAGTATATTTGTGATTTTCTTTTTGTGACGATTCGAACTTGGTACATATGTTAAACGCTTTTATCGGATTGTCCAATTGGCAAATTTTTAAGTCTTCAAACTTTTGACAATTATCCAATTTTTTGGAAACTGTGTTAACTTATAATTTTTAAAATCGCTCAGTCATAATACATAATTTAGCTTTTGGAGAACATACATTTTGGTAATGGCTTCTAATTGGGTAACTAAAAAATGCGAAACCTTAACTTTGTCTAAGATAAAAATGTAATAAACACCGTATTGCAAATTTAATGCTTTTTCAAGTAATATTCTAAATTCTAAACCATCCCTTACAATTTAACATTCCGGGTGTAACACCAATTCTCAGTGGTTACAGTTGGAAAAACAAAAATTACCTAGAACGGCAATAAAATCATTACCTATCTACAAAAGCTTCACATAAATTCAAGTTGGGAGTTGTAAAAGGTGATGAGTAATGACATCGATAACTGATAATATTCAAACAGTACAACTAGGTACATTGATATATGTACATACGTATTGTTTTCTTATTCTCATTATTTGGAAAACTGATTATTATTGGAAACAATGCTTCATTCCTTCCCCGTTCTTGGCGTGATGTCATTTCGGCACGTATGTAGGTACCTAATCCGACATCGGAGACACCAAAAACAAACTCCGTCACTGGGGACTGCATACTTGACAAAATTTCTGCAACTGAAAGTAAAAAAACAAAGCTTGGTATTTTTTATCTGTTTTTCTAATACACGCCGGGTGTTGATAAATGGCCAAAACTAATTCAGTTCTAGGTAAACGGTGCAGCTTTATTTCTCACCCCATTTCAATAGGTTTTCTTGTTTATGCCTTTAAAATTATTTCACAGAATTATTAGACTAGATTTTATAACCCGTTATAATAACAGTGATGGTGGTTGTTAACATTAGAAAAGGATACATTAATGAGATTTTAAATACAATAAAATTGAATAGTATATTAATTATTGTTATTGACCATAGCTGCTAGCGAGTAGAAGTTTGCGGGAAAATGTGTCTGCAGCTAAATATAATAAATAAAATTTCCAACAACTCGATTAATATCATTTCTTCGAATCGACAGCTTTTCACACGTCTTGCAATAAGGAAGCGATAAGCAACTGCTGGTGCGGGGAAGGGAGACCACGTCCTGGTACAGGCTACAAGGGTGCAAAGCATACCGTACCTAATAGTGCAAGATTAGTTATTGTTTTGTGAGTGTAATCCTGCAATTGTCGAGACTCGCAAGAGGCTAGTATGCTGTGCGTTTTTGTGCCAAAGTTTGTTTAGTTTTACCGAATTTTTAAATTATCATCCTTTGGAAGCTGGATTATCGCGGCTTTTGTTCGGAGTGATATATGTGATGTCCTGATGCGTTGCCAAGATCCGGTATTTAGTATGAATAACAAAAAACTTATAGTGGGTAAGTATTTACTCTCTATTTACACTCCGTTTCAGTTGTGTCAATTAAAATAATAGGTACAGTGTGTCCCAAAAGTATGGGCCGCTTTGATTTCTGTAGAACCGTTTATCGGATCAAATGCAAATTTGGCACATATGATGGGGTGACTGAAGTCTGTTCACTGTAATTATTTCCACTGTTAACTTTATTGAAATAATCAAGGTAAAGGCCATCTTGTTTTTTCTAATACCACGAGCAATCAAATTTCACATCTTTAAAAGCTTACTTTCTTCCAAGTGTAATAATACTAGTTTGTGTGAATTTTTTTATTAACAATATGAGGAAAAAAATTAATAATTTAGGGATTAGTAAAAATTCGTTACTCAACACAAGCACTGCAACCTCACTAATCAGCAAAAAATAGCAATTTGTTATTGAATACAAAAGGACTAATTGAATAATAAATTAAAATACTACATTCTCGTACAAGCAAATTTTTTGTTCGATTTCCAAGGTCGATGCGACCGTCTTGGCAAATGGCTTGTGACTATAACTCTTGTATTTTTAAATTTTTATTTCTAGTACTACCTAGTGATGAAATAATTAATAATGCTTGATTTATAGCAGTAATGGAGAATGTCCATTACTTCTTAAATCAGTCCTATGGGTTCATTTTTTTCTGACTTCATAATATGGCTCATCTTTGTATTTCAAAAGGCAGAAGTTTTCTAATATGTAATAATTTATTTTAGTGCTGGAACGATTGGAAATCAATAAGAACGCAAGAGAGGAAAATCTGATAAATCCTAAAATACTTCGGCCTGTCTCACCAAAATGTAAAAGAGTTTTGTTTTACGATGATGAAGAAAAAGGTAATAATTTTGTATACCTAAGCTATTTTTTAAATGATATCAAAAGGCAAATTTAGACTAGGTATGTATTTATTAAGTAAAACGGAAAATGTTTTCAATATGGGATTGGGGTACAATACTTACTTTTTTAATGGAACACCATCTATATTTTATGTTATATAAGTAAATACATATGTTCATTGATATGTCGTATGAGCACCGTTGAAAAATAAAAAAAAATAAAATAAAAATGTGCCAATTTTTAGCATTAAAACAAGTAGTGTTTTAAATCTTTGTATAACTGTAATAAAATCCACTTCTTGAAAACAATTCAGAAATACTAAATTACACGTCTGTTCCCTTTTAGTTACTCTGTTAATTTAGATTTTTATTAAGAGTTTTTATAATGAAACACATCTTGTCTGAACGTTTTTCACAATGATGTAATTAAAACCAAAAATAATTTTATTTCGTAAGTAGTTCCACGCAAATTTTGAAATGTTTGCAATTTACTACTAATCCATGTAGAGTTCTAGACGTGAAATGTTGCAGGTCTTTAAAATCAGCATATCTCGTGGAATTAAAAATGGTTAAATATACCTATATAAATAAGCAGTTTTCTGAATCAGCCGCTGTACAGCATGTTTAAAATCTATATTACAAAATATTTGAATAAATCATAGTCAATTAATGAAGCCTTTTTAATTGTAAAAAAATGAAAAAATTAGATAAAACAGAAAAACACCAGGATTTCTTTTTACATTTTTACTGTATGCTACTACAAATAGTGCAACAGTTTTTATACACCCTGTATTCCAAATTTTGTTTAAAAAATGGTGCGTTTAAAGTTAAAAATAGCTTCAAAAATTACTTTTTTCTACAGCCGTCAAAAATTACTTATTTCTACAGCCGTCAAAATAGTAATTTACGATACAAGTGCGTAAAGCTACTCTTTAGGCACGAGCGAGCGTTTTAAACCCCGCGAGTGACTAAAGATGCTTTACGCATGTGTATCGTACAATATTTTATCTACGATAGAATTTAGAAAACACGGTAAATATAAAAAAAATTAAATGTAAATTAGGATTACCAGCAACCGGTCGTAATTTTGCGTGTTTTACAAATTTTAAAACACTTTGCTACTGACAACGTGCCTAATGAAATCTTTTAAACACGTTACTACTAACGACGTAATGAAAACATGTTTTTAAACCGTCGTTTTACAAACTTAAAACTGCCAACTAAAAGGCAATTTTACACACTGTCGTAGATAAAAGTAATTTATCTACGACAGTGCTACGACTGTTTAATAACATGTTTTCATTAGTTTACGTTGTTATAGCAACGTGCTTAAAAAATTTCACTAGGCACGTAGTTAGTAGCAACGTGTTTTAAAATTTTTAAAACCCTCAAAATTAGGACCGGTTGCTAGTAATTTTAATTTACATGTAAAATATTTTTTATATTTACCATATTTTTTAGATTCTATCGTAGATAAAATATTGTACGATACACATGCGTAAAGCATCTTTAGTCACTCGTGGGGCTTAAAACGCTCGCTCACTCGCGTTTTAACTCTACCCCACTCGTGCCTAAAGAGTAGCTTTACGCACTTGTATCGTAAATTACTATTTTCTACAGCCATCAAAAAAACGTGACATTTATGCATCGCTATAGATACGCGAAGTTTAACTTTTTTTAACACGTGAAAAAATAATATTTCTTCACGGCTAACAGTGAAAAAACGGTTAATTACACCATTTCCTTAGTTACAACACATTAGGTGACTACATATTATGTTAGCAAATTAATGTTCGTATTTTACTTCTAGAAATTATTCTTTTATTCTTTTTTTGACGGCTGTAGAAAAAACGTTTGTATTTCGTGGCAAAATTCGTGTTTTTATGGCGCGTTTGAATGACTTTTCTGCCTCGACCTAACGGTCTCTGCGAAAATTGACATTCTCACGCGCCATTAAAAAAAACTCATTTCGTGCATTTAATACAAAAATTACTTATTTCTATAAATTGTGTCTACGCCCTATGTGTAAAGCTTGTTTTTAATAAGTATTTTTTTTAGATGTACGCCATTCACGGTATAATTTATCGGATGACAGTGATGCAGATCCAGATTACGTATGTCCATCTTCCAAATCAAATTCACCTATTCAGTTTTCTCCTAGTCCATTTGATTGAGAGCAAGAAAATTATGTTTGTCCTAAAGTAGTTACAGGTAGATGATGATTGCACTCCATACAATGAATAGGATCTAGAGATGGGCGCGTGAGTGATTTTTCGCTCACGTCACGCACGTTTCACGCTGGCTTTAAACAGTCACGTTCACGCACGTTCACGCTCACGTTCACTCACGTTCACGGCGTGACACGCCACTCACGACGTGACACGCAGCTTTTATTTCAAAATTTAAATTCAGATAGAACAGAATGTTCAAATTTAAAACCAATGAAAAAACCCTAAAGAGAAGTAAAAATATGTTTTGCACCTGACATCATTTACGTGATATGTTGCAATCAGAATAGTTGACATAAAAAGAAAAAAATTAAAATTTACTACAATAACTTCGACAAGGGATAAATACTGATTTCTCGCAAATATATTTCTTGCAGCTGTCTTCAAAGATATTACTTTTAATACTAAAAGCTGTCATTGGAATTGACGTTTCCTTTATTGGAGTACAGAAGGGGTACAGCTAGGCAACACTTTTAATTCGTAGGTTTGAAAGTACTTTTACGTACAAGGATCAACATTTTCAGCGTTAAGGGGAGTATACAAAAAAACATTACTTTTAATAGAATAATAATTTTATCTACACAAGTACACAATAAATTGGTTTAAAATTAAAACGTAATCAACATTTTCAGTGTTAAGTCGAGTATACAAAACATAATATTAGGTACTTTTCTAAAAATAAGTTCATCTACACATCTACACAATACATTTCTGGTTTAATAATAAAACGTAATTAACATTTTCAGCGTTAGCCGAGTATAAAAAACAAACCTTTACTTTTATTAGAATAATAAGTTCATCTACACATCTAAACATTAAAATGTTGATTTAAAAATAATATGTAATCAACATTTTCAGCGTTAAGTCGAATTCTGCGCTCTTCTAAAATTAGCCCAGCTGTAGAAAATACTCTTTCGCTTGTAGCGGAACTTGCCGGTATGTTTAAAATTTCTCAAGTTTTTTTAACAGTGGCGTATTTACACTGTTTATCCAAAATCCTAAAATGTCATCTACATTTCCGAATTTTAATTTAACATACTAATTTAGTTCTGTTTCGACATCATCCTAATTACATGTGCCATCGTCAGAGCTATCTCTAAGTGTAGAAAGATAAGAATCTGATGCTGACGTACCAGTTTTGAGTCGTTTGCTATGTATTTCATCATTATCATCTATAGTTTTATTTTCATTATAATCTTCTCTTTTATGTGAAGGTATGAACTTTAAGGATTTATAATTAGGGTCCAAAAATAAAACCACATAATGTAACTTGTTTGGCACAATTTGTGATTTAATGAATTTAAAAGTTGCTGCACCCTGCAGTTTTTTATTCGTTACTAAATATTTAACGTGAAATTAACGTGAAACGTGAATCACGCCTTGGAAATTTTCACTCACGTTCACTCACGTTCACGTCACGATTTTCAAATATTAGTCACGTTCACGACGTGACACGCCGTGACACGACGTGACACGACTGTTTTCACGTCACGCGCCCATCCCTAATAGGATCTGTTTAAATGTATCTATTTCAGAACGTTCAGAACCATCTACTTCAGAACCATCTACATCAGAACAATCTAGATCAATGCAGTCACAGTGCTCCTCAACAAAGAAGAATTACTGTTTCTATTTTCATACATTACAAAGCAAACTTGTACGGCATTTGGAAAACAAACATAAACAGGAACCGGAGGTTGAAAAATTTATGAACTTTCCTAAAGGTGAGTAACTTTAAAAAAAATTGCAATGAACGTCAAGTTTTGTAGATCGTTGACGAGTTTACACCAAATGGGTCATTACAAAATATCAAAATCATGAATTTTAAGCTATCTAATGTAGCATAATTTAACCTACTTTTATGAATCGGGGTGTTGATTCTTTCCGGAAAATTTTTGAGTCATTTTTGCAGCTTTATAATAATTGTAATTATCCGACATGGAAGTTTCAAAAATGCCAGGAAAAAAATCCAGGAAAAATCAATGCACAAGGGGTCGGTATGAGAATTTCATGACCCATTTTTGCAAGTGTTAAAAGTGTTACCTTAAAATACGTATGAGGTATTTCCTGGCAAAAATTTCCATTTATTAATTTCGCCTTTGTAGGGTAACCAGAACAAAATTTTTGAGAGATTTACAGTGTTGATGTAGAAACGGTTGTAAACGCTAGGAGTATGTTTTTATTGGCTCTATGATTAAGGCATGAAACTTTCAAAGAAACTGATTTGAGAAAATGAGACTTATTACATTATAATGTGTAAGAAAAAGATCAGAAATGTTAACTCTTAGGGCCCGTGGCACGTCAAAATAGCCCCGTCAAAACAGCCCCGTCATAATAGCCCCGACAAAAAGGCTCACACACAAAATAGCCTAGTCCAAAATAGCCCCGACAAAATAGCCCCGCCAAAACATCCCTAGCGAAAATCACAATAATATTTGTAAACACAAGACATGACCAAAGTTACTTTGTTTATTTATATACACATTGTATATAACTAATACCGGTTGGTGACTTGGGCGACGCAGGGTGACGATCTCAATGATAAATTCTTAATATTCAGTTAGTTGCTTCCCTTATTATTTTAAAACGAAAGAATACTTACGTTTTTTTTTAAATAATACTGTATCTGTACTTTCCGGAACTAGAAAATCAAAGAAGTAGATTTTCAGCTTTTACAAAAATTATAAAAAAGAAATAGGCACTATTTACTATTTTATTATAGTAATACATGTTGTGTACAGATCATATAAAACACCCGTCTTATAGAAAACTACATTTGATTATGAAATAACAACATAAAAGGATTACTACAAAGTAGTTTTTATACAATTTTTTATTTTACCATTCTAAATTTCTGAATTATATGAGACACTACAGAGAAAATCAATAACATTAAAACTATGATAATCTTGTGCTACCATTTCTAATCTGCGTTAAGTTGGACAGCACTAAGCTATTTTGGTAGGAAGCTATTTTGTCATGGAGCCATTTTGTCCTGGCTATTCTAACGGGGCTATTTTGGGTGGGGCTGTTTTGTCGGCGCACCCTTAGGGCCGATTTCATAATCAATTTTAAATCTAATTTTAACTAAAGTAATGTTAGAATGTGCATGATGACATACGAGGGCTATTTTTTTTCAACCTCCGATCGGCCGTAACAAAAAGACAAGTGCATATATAACAATGTTTTTATTACTGTACTCTTATGGTTACTTTTCGACAATCACCGTCCCAACCTAGCGCCGAGTGACTTCCATGTTTTCCCTGAACTGAAGAAGTGACTAGGAGGGCAGCACTTCCAAAATAATGAGAAGCTTCAAGACAACGTCAAGACTCATTTTAATTCATTGGCAGCAACATTTTAAGCAGATGGTATTTGGAAAGCTTGTCCATAGGTACGACAAATGTCTCAATCTCCATGTGATTATGTCGAAAAGTAACCGTAAGTGTACATAACTTTTAGTAATAAAATCATTGTTTTATACACACTTGTCTTTTTGTTATGGCCCACCGGAGGTTGAAAAAAATAACGACCCTCGTATGTAGCTCATGTCACTGTGCACATTGTAATGACACTTTAGTTAAATGAAGCTTTAAATTTGATTAAAGAATATGCTAGTATGGTTAGTTAGGCTTAGGCTAAAACTCTAAGAATAATGCATATACGATCATGTCTTAAGAGGAACGCCTCGACTTTGAAAACACCCTGTATTTTTTACTTTTGATATGTAAATGAGATAAATCTTTTGTTTCAGGGAGTTCGGATCGCTTAAAAATAATTGAAACATTAAGACGAGAGGGCAATTTTTCATATAATGCAGCGGACACCAAAGATCTAGTTGTTGTAATGCGGTCAAAATTATAAATTTGTCCCCCAGTCATTACAAGCCATGTCCTCATTGCAAGGGATATTTCTCAAAATTATCGTTACGTAAGCATTACAGAAGATGCAACCCCGAGCCAGGGAATAAAGGACACCGCAATATTTTAGTATTAAGCAGGACACTAACACAGAAAGTGCACCCCAAAGCTTCGGAGACATTAAGAAATGTTATAATACCGCCTATCAGAGTGTAGCGCCTCTTTTACCTACCTACTGGGTCAATATCGATTCAAACGAAACTAAAATCGTGGACGACATTGAAAATGCTATCGAAGTCAAACCTTTGGCGGGAGTTTCAAACGAATGGGGGGATAAAACCACTTAAGGTTTTAAAACAAGCGTCGTAGAACCAATGCAAATTAGCTCGTGGAATAAAACAAGCGTTGTAGAACCAATGCAAATTAGCTCGTGGAATAAAACAAGCGTCGTAGAACCAATGCAAATTAGCTCGTGGAATAAAACAAGCGTCGTAGAACCAATGCAAATTAGCTCGTGGAATAAAACAAGCGTCGTAGAACCAATGCAAATTAGCTCGTGGAATAAAACAAGCGTCGTAGAACCAATGCAAATTAGCTCGTGGAATAAAACAAGCGTTGTAGAACCAATGCAAATTAGCTCGTGGAATAAAACAAGCGTCGTAGAACCAATGGAAATTAGCTCGTGGAGTAAAACAAGCGTCGTAGAACCAATGCAAATTAGCTCGTGGAATAAAACAAGCGTCGTAGAACCAATGCAAATTAGCTCGTGGAATAAAACAAGCGTCGTAGAACCAATGCAAATTAGCTCGTGGAATAAAACAAGCGTCGTAGAACCAATGCAAATTAGCTCGTGGAATAAAACAAGCGTCGTAGAACCAATGCAAATTAGCTCGTGGAATAAAACAAGCGTCGTAGAACCAATGCAAATTAGCTCGTGGAATAAAACAAGCGTCGTAGAACCAATGCAAATTAGCTCGTGGAATAAAACAAGCGTCGTAGAACCAATGCAAATTAGCTCGTGGAATAAAACAAGCGTCGTAGAACCAATGCAAATTAGCTCGTGGAATAAAACAAGCGTCGTAGAACCAATGCAAATTAGCTCGTGGAATAAAGAAGCAGTAGTTCGGGAGGAACAATTACGAAATGTTTTACACGAATTGAAGGAAACTGTCAAATTGGATGTGACAGTCGGTACCGCAAATACTAAATGCATCTTGTGCCCAACGGTATTACTGGCACGAACCAAGAAAAAACGTAAACCAAGACGCCGTGCTTCAAGAGTAGGGAATATTTATGATATAATCAGGTTTGATTTTTTGCTGATTGTCTACGGAAATAAGATGGTGCAGAAATATAGAGATCAACATCACCACGATATGATCAGAGCTAGACTAAGATTGTTAGCAAGATTTATAATCACCATAAAGGAACTGTGTTGTGATATAACGGATTTTGCTTCTGTTTTTCAAGTTAAATACTACGATTATGTGACTGAAGCTATTAATAAAATTGATAAACTCGACAAGAGAACAGGATTATATACAACACCGGCCGTAGCAACAAATTTAAGCACATTATTTAAATATAACTGTAGTTTGCTTCTATCAGAATATGTAAAGTTGGAAGACACTGGTAGGTTTGGCATTCGAGGAAAATTAGGCCGAGATGTACCAGTTCTTTTGCATAAGAGCATGAAAATTGTTGTTGACTGCATATTAGAATTCCGTTCATTAGCAAATGTTATAGATGAGAACCCCTATATATTCGGTCTTCCAGGATCAGGCAGAGGGAACACGTATAAATACTTGCGTGCTTGCAGTCTTCTTCGTAAATATTCTTGTTTATGTAAAGCCAACGTACCTGAAGGTCTTAGAAGTACAAAGCTCAGGAAACATGTTGCTACAACTTCTGTCAACTTAAACTTAAGCGAAGCAGAATTGGATGGATTGCAAGAGTTTATGGGTCACGCAGATAAAATTCATCGCCAACATTATCGCCAAACTGTTTTGCAAAGAGAGATTATTACGATGTCTAACTTGCTAAGTATCGCTCAGGGAGGTGTAAATATTGGTGAAGATGACTTTAGTGACACTCAGGGAGGTGAATATATTTGTGAGGATGAATTAAGTGAGATAACAGGACAATGCATGCATCTTGAAAACGAACGTCATCCATATGGTAATAGCAATAAAGAAAGGCATGAAAATAAAGCTGCAGAACAACTTCTGGAGGGTAGACCTGGTACAAGCAGCATTTATAATACTGAAGACGTTAATAAATCTCAAGAACATTACAACTTGCCTGCAGGACAAAAAAAAATCCAGAAAAGTATGTACGTTTTATTTTGTCAAGGACTGTTTTTAATTGACAATTCAACTCATCGTTTTTCAAAAATGAATTTTAGCCCTAACTACCTAGCCGACAGAATATTTCAGCGACAGAGTTCTGCTTAAATATTAATCATTACTCGTTGCTGCTGTTTTTGGAAAATAATAACTTGCTCAAGCGCTCGTGATTATTTTCGTCACAGTAGCAACTCTTATTGAGAAGGACAAATATTTTTGGCAAAACTCAAAGCACTCGTATTATACTGGGTGTCCATTCTCAAAGTCGAACATAGGCAATTACCATTAATGCATTCACTCGTTCTTCATTGAAATAATTCATTTTTCTGTAGATAATTGTAACAGACGTTGACAGAAAATACCTGCTTTACGCCAACTAATTACCAATTTTTTTGACAAATGCTATCGAACTTGAAAAGTAACACATGGCATATTTAAAAATTCCCAACTTTTAAATTAGTATTTAACATAAAAATCGCATCTTGAATATTATTATTGGTATCATTTGATGCTTAATAATTTCATCTTTCCATTGATACCATTACCTTCACTGTAAGTTTAATTGGCGAGCAGGAATCGGCAAAAACGTTCAATACAATGTTAATCGCCTATGTTCGACTTTGAGAACGGACACCTGGTATATGACAATGTTTATGTTAGATAAACGTCTAAATATTGAAAGAAAATGCTTGATTTGTTGAATTGTCTTCCAAATACAACTTGTTCTTTGAGTAATGTTTAAATACTTGACATTCTTCATTACTAGATGCTGCTGTTTTTGGAAAATAACTCGCTCCAGCGCTCGTGATTATTTTCATATTCAGATAGACAAATATTTTTGACACAACTCAAAGTACTCGTATGTATTATACTTCTATAAAAAATTAACTTACAGGCACAACAAAAGGCCATCAGTATTTTTCTCTCGCAGAAAATAAAGAATTATTTGAACTCTTTGGAAATATGCTTGCAATCAACAAGTTGACATCTTTAAAAGAAATCAAAGCTGTAACGGCAGAAAATTGCATTTTGAAGAAGCGCACTCCAACTGTGTTGAAGAACCATTTGAAAATTGAGCTTAAGAGAAAGTTGGAGAGGAAAAACTTCGTGGGTAAGTCTCTATAAAGTATTTCAAAATGTTGGTTAAACTTTGTAGGGTTCTGGTTCTTTCTGTTGACAATCGGGAGTTTAACTTTCCCTAATCTTACTTCAATTTAACTTAATATGTTAATAAAGAAGCAGGCCACTTTGTGTTCTAAAAAATACACATTAATAAAAAAAATCGAGTAGTTTATACCTCACCAAATTTGAAATTTGATTGGGTGTATACCTTTTGATTATTAATTTATTAAATAAATTAATTTGCACTAAGTGAGCACATGAAAACAAAAATTTCATGTAATTATGCCAGAGTAGAAGTATAAGTGTTTATTTTTTATAGTGAAACGAGGGTGGAGCACACCAGAAAAAAATTGTGTTCGAAGAATTTTTGGCCATCATATTCGGCGAGGAACATATCCCAGCGTTGAGGAATGCCAAGAAGCAATCGTAAGACATAAAGTGAAAAGTAGCAGGTCTCCCATGAGATTAAGAAGTCACATCCAGCATCAGATAAGACTGACACAAAAGGAAATGAAGATTCAAGATATAATTTAGGTTTAAGATATGTTTTTAGTTTTTTCTTCTCGAATGTAATTTTGTCTTAACGACTCATCAAATTTTTATTTGTTAACGATTGTTATAAGCATAGCAGTAATGTCTTAACGGTTTATTAATAAATCATTAATCTGATGTACGTTTGTACAACCGAGCATTTACCTGTAAGGAAGAAAAATAAATTCACTTCAAGGTAGCATTTTGGTACGAGAATGGATATTAAAATGCTTGAAGATTGGCAACAATTTATTTGTAAAAATCGTATTTTACAATAAACTTGCTAGGTACAGTGCAAAACACAATAATTTAAGTTCATAATTAAAAAAAAAAATTAAAGCTGCAAAAATAAAGCCTAAAAAGTAGAACTGATAACGTCTTGAGGGGCGGGCTACAGAGTGAAACATGCTGATTTCAAGTTACATTATTAAAGATAAAACTGAAGCTAAAGAACATTCAAATGTGGGATCAGATAGGTGATATTTTCAAGCTTAAGCTACAGCGAAGATTTCATCAAGCAGTCCCCCAACAATAAGGAAGAAATTATTGAGAGTTACTGAAATCCAGCGGCAAAAGAAAGGGTTAGCGTACAAAAGATTAAAATTACATGATTTTAAGTTACATTATTAATTAATCATAAAATTTGATGAACGTCTCGGTAACCCAGTGTAAGTTCTTGATACATTATTACATAATATCAGAAAGCATATTGCTCTGTGCTAATATCTTGAGGCACAATTCCTTATGTAACTGGTAACCGATAGTATGCAACACAAATAACACCTGAGATAATTATTTGAATTATGCTTGTAAGTTAAGTTTTCTATCATTTTAAAATTGGAGATAAATCTAACAAGCTGGACATTTCTAATCTAAACAATCAAATTGCTGGTGTTATTAAAATATAAACGCTTTAATTTAAGAGTATCCTTGGGTATGTAAAATCAAAATTTGAATGGTTGTATGTAGACCTAGTATTACACAAAAAAGTGATTTTTATTAAAAAATTTCACTTGAACCCTTTCTGCATATGAAGATTCAAATAAGCTATTAACTCAGTTTTTGATTTTGTTGCATATATATTATATTATTATCAGCAACAAACACTAAAGGATCGAATTATTCATAGACATAAGATCAAGCTTAAGGTTGGTCTCTGTTTAGAAAAATTCAGTTATATCTCTCTAAATATAAAATCAACTTGATTACAAATTGGAAGAACGTAGTATGAATGAAGTATTTGCTTATGTTTCAGAATTTTAGTAATAAATTTCAAAAATTAAATAGAAATAATCAAAATATAGCCTTAGTGATTTCAAACCCTTTTGATCATCATTTTAAGCTGTTAACTGCTTTAAAATTTGTCTAACTTCTATGAATTTGACTCTAAAACAGTAATGAGCAAATCTTAGCTTGGACTCAAACCAATTTATATATTAAGGTCTTCAAAATGCCTATAACCATATAATTCAAATTCTACTGCAAATTTTTGCTAAATTCTTAAATGTCAAACAAGGTTTTTTTAATGTAGATGTCATAAAATAAAATAAAAAGTGGTCTTATTTTCGCGCCATTTTTCGCCATCTTAAATGTCCCCATTGTTTACAATGGACAAATATATATATATATAAAGATAATCCCTCTCACAGCTTGTGTGGTTACATACACAGTAAAATGTTATTTCTTGACTGGGATAGGGGTTGGAAAAACTCCAATCTCAGTGCTACGCACAGGTACCAAGCTTTAATGGTTAGATTGAAATAAAACCACTTGTATGTATCGCCTGACGTTTCGTTTATATTTAAAACATTTTCAAAGGCTATGGACAAAAATATACAAATAAGCAACGTTGTTATAAAAGTTATTGAAAGTGAAGGTCTTACCTAACACCTTGTGGAACCAAAACACATGTTTTTTAAAGACATGTGAAGATATTCAAATTTGAACAAATTCATAAAAAGGGGCAGTAGGCCACCAAGATTACAGAGCTGGGCTGCACATGATATAAATACACTTAGTCATACATCTAGCCGGTTACACATTAAAAATTACTAGCACATTTAAAATTTGATTTACAATAATTTTATTAGCTATTTGGCCAACATAGCCGTCAATTAGATAAAAATCGTGGTATTGAAAATTATTTCTAAGCAAGCAGCGACAGGTGTCTGACAAATTGTTAGAACCGCGCATGCGCGGAGCGCAAGGCGTCCAAATATTACGAGGGAAGTTCAAAATGGAAATGACCAATTAGCTTGTGCAATGCAATCTAACATGAGACTAGTCAAAAAAAAAAACGACGACAAGGGTTATGTCTGAAGGTTCTAAAAGGTGGAAACTACAAAAAGAGTCCTAATTGAGCACCTAACTTGTAAGTCTACCATGGGAAAAAAGACAACTGAGAAAATATGGAAGAGAAAAGACCCTAAATAAATCTAAATATAACTAAATTTATTGTGGGACCGTATTGAGTTTATTAAAAATTTATTATTAAAGAATTAGTAATAGAATTGGGGCAGTAAAAAGAAAATATTATAAGATAAAAGTAACTACCCATTGGGCTTTCTCGGTTGGAGAAATTCTAAGGAGAAATCATTGTTGGACATGGCTAACAAAAGGTGGTAGGAGACACTAAGATGATCAATGTCAGTATTTGAATTTAAGGTATTATTTGTACCAAAAATGTGGCACATTTCGATGTAAGTGCGGTGACTAGAATTTGGTTCAATAGTAATAATTTTTGTATTTTCAAAATCCACACAATGACCAGTGCTGTTGACATGTCCAGCAAGGGCGCAGGCTTTGGGTTTAAGACGAGAGTCGCTTTTATGCTGAATAATTCTTGATTTCAAACCTCTGAGAAGTTTGACCAATATACGTAGAAGGACAACCACTACAGTTTATCTGATAGACGGCATTAGGGGTTAGGAGAGCTGGAGTTTTATCCTTTAATTTTGAGAAGCAATCTTTTATGATATGATGGTGTTTGTCCGCAATGATAATATGATCGAACTTACGAAAAACCTGTTTAATTATATGAGAAAGTCCTTGAACGTAAATGAGACTTTTGTAAAGTGGAGGTTTATCATTTATATTATTATCAGAATTTTCTGGTGGAATGATCCTGCCCTTGGGGGTGAAGTATAATATAGAATTTAATAAAGAAATAGGATAATTATTTAATTTGAGAGTATTAACTAATTTATTGAGATTAACTGCGTGAAAATCCGGATGCGAGATCGTTAAGATTCTGTGCTTGAGCCCTTTTACTACATTCAACTTATGTCGAATGTTGTGTATAGAATGGAAATTCAGATAACGGCCAGAACTGGTTGGTTTAACATACCAATCCAGTTTAATAGTGTTGGAATTCGTTCTGATGACCAGAGTGTCCAGAAAGGGGACCGACCTATCCTTTTCTCTTTCCGCTGTAAATTGGATGTGAGGGTTGAAACCATTGAAAACACTCAGCACATTGGCAACGTCGTCGACCGGTACTGCACAAACTAGATCATCAACATACTGGTAAAGAAACGGAAATTGAAAAGCCAGCTTGGGGATGCTTTCCTTTATGATGGTATTGACTATGATTTCGGCCAAAATGGGGGAAAGAGTTGAGCCCATTGGGGATCCAAAGATTTGTTTATAAAAATTATTATTGAAGGAAAAATATGTTGAGTCAAAGATGAATTTGAGAAGGTTAATAAACTGTGATTTGGGTATACTAGTTAGTGGTTCTATTAAGTTCCAATTGGTTTCAACAACCTGTATAACCAAATCTACAGGGATATTGGTAAAAAGAGAAACCACATCTAGTGAAATAATCTCATAATCAGGTGGTAATTGAAAATTATTAATTTTTTCGCTGAAGGCGAAACTATCTTTGATACGAAAACTATTATATTCATTAAAGGCTTGCCCTAAGATCTCTGCCAGATATTTGGAAAGTTTTCTATCTGGAGATTGTGTCGAGGACAGAATGGGTCGACAAGGTGTGTCGGGTTTGTGTATTTTGGGTAAACCATACAATTTAGGAGAAACCGAATTATGACAAATTAAGCGTTTATATGTGGGGTTATCTATGTAATTATTATTATGTAAATCTTTGATTAACTTATTATTCCTAGTCTCAATAGACGTTGTGGGATCCTTTTTTAAGGGTTGATAAACCTGGTTATCTTGCACAAGGGTCTGCATTTTGGAGATGTAATCATCACGCTCTAAGGCTACAGTGACATTATATATATATAGATAACGTAAATTCCAGTGAACAAAATTCCAAAACGTTGCATGATGCCCTGCACAATGGACCAATAATTTCATAACGTCGCAGTTTACTGTAACTGTACTGTATTTTAAGAGACCTATTTCATTTGTAGGGTGAGAGCAATCAAGTGTCGCGCACTGTATTACATAAAAAATCTGGTGTGATACACTCACACAACTTCCTTTTACAGTGATCTTATAATTGGGTAAAAATTTGATTAATTTTTCAGCATTTGGCAGAAATTTTAAAAAATTGCAAATGGTGCAAAAACCGTACAAAATAGAGCATTAGATCAAGAGACAAATTTTCTTTAGAATTTTCAGCTGAATTCAAAAATGTAATAATATACCGGGTGTTGTACTTAAAATAGGAGTTAATACAAAAAATAGAAAAAAAACAAAAGAATCCAATTTTAGAGGTATTCAACTGGAGAATCACTTATCTCACGTTAATACACATTAAAAATGTAATAAAAATATAAAGTTTGAAAGAAATCGTTGGAGCCGTTTTTGAAAAAATCGAAAAAAACTGAAAAATTGCAAGAGTAAACACCTACTTCCGGTTAAGCAATTTTCTTCAAAAGCTTTCTGTCACATCTACATAGTACACAAAACTTATATATGAAGTTTCAACGCCATACCTCTTTTCGTTTTTGAGATATTCTGTTCACAGACACACAGACAGACAGACAAACAGACCAATGAAAAAAAAATCTGGTGTGATACACTCACACAACTTCCTTTTACAGTGATCTTATAATTAGTCAAAAATTTCATTTTTAATTTTTAACCATTTGTTAAAAATTTTCAAAAATTACAAATTCTACAAAAACGGTACAAAATCGAGTGTTAGTTGAAGAGACAAATTTTCTCTAGAATTTTAAGGTGAATTCAAAAATGTAATAATATACCGGGTGTTTTATTTAAAATAGGAGTTAATAAAAAAAATAGAAAAAAAAACAAAAGAAACCCACTTTAGAAGTATTCAACTGGAAAATCACCTATCTCACATCAATACACATTAAAAATGTAAGAAAAATGTAAAATTTAAAAAAAATCGTTAGAGCCGTTTTTGAAAAAATCGAAAAAAACTGAAAAATCACAAGAGTAAACACCTACTTCCGGTTATGCGATTTTCTTCAAAAGCTTGCTGTCTCATCTACATAGTACACAAAACTTATATATAAAGTTTCAATGCTATACCTCTTTTCGTTTTGGAGATATTCTGTTCACAGACAGACACACAGACAGACAGACAGACAGACAGACCAATGAAAAAAAATATGTTTTTTGGGATCAGGGGACTCTAAAACGTGAAGATCTGTTGAAAACTCAATTTCGAATTTTTGGGGTGAATCCAATACTTCCTTTATAGTAGTAAAAGGAAGTAAAAATGGGTCAGGGGTCAGGGGACTCTAAAACGTGAAGATCTGTTGAAAACTCAATTTCGAATTTTTGGGGTGAATCCAATACTTCCTTTATAGTAGTAAAAGGAAGTAAAAATGGGTCAGGGGTCAGGGGACTCTAAAACGTGAAGATCTGTTGAAAACTCAATTTCGAATTTTTGGGGTGACTCCAATACTTCATTTATTGTAAAAATGCAATGTTTATCTTGCCAAGTCGGTAGATCTGTTCAACAAGTAGAAACAAAAATCACGTAGGCTATTTGAAATGCCGTGTTGAGAGCATTCCATTTTTGAGCTGAAATTGATCTAGTTGAAATTCTCTTAACTCACTGTATATGTTCTAGATCTTTAGTTGTGGGATGTAGCCATCAAACACAATACCTCGCCTTTCCCATATTTCATACATCTTTTAGTGATGTGCCCATATAATTCTTTAATCGGCCAGAGAATACTAGCAGAAGGTATTCTCCGTCTATAAGCTGGATTTATTTATAAAATTTTTGTCTTTCCTCACTTAATGTGTAGGAACTGAGCTCGTAATGAAAAGAGTAGTTAGAGTTATTTGTTGCTCGAGAGTATAGTTTTAACCTTATTCTTCTTTTTCAGTTTCACATCAGCAGAATGAGCAAGCGTGCACTGGCGCCGTTCTAGTAGTCTATGGTATCCCTACGAAAATAATAATGCATGGTTTTAAAGCTCTATTAATTGTATTTCAATTTTGTGCAGGTTACTTTTTACAAATTCCTCTCAGCGAACAGTTATCTTAATAAATATGAAGGATGGACACACAAATTTAAATTAGGGAAGGAGGGGGGGGGGAACATATTTCTACGCTCTTATTGCAAATGGAATACAAAAAAGGATCACCCTTTGATTTCTTCATACTATTAGGAAGTTTTTATAACTAACCACGGCAATAAATAATTACTAAGAAGCGATTCATTGAAGAAAGCAGTGCGTTTTCGGCGTTTGGCAGGGACAGCGGAGGAAGAAGCAAGCGGGGTAAGGTTCGAGACTTTTTCCTAAACACTTATCGACATGGTAGTAGTTGATATTGAAATTTATTTATTTATCGTATGGCTTTTTTGGGCTGGAGTTCCGGGTCTGCGACTCGAGATATTCAGCCTTTAACTCTATGATATGATCTTATATCATGTCTATATTGTGTGTCGCATTTGTTGTGTGTGGTCAGGTTACTCCTTCCCATAAACCAGTCTTCCGGGAAGAGCGCCGTTAATTCTATCCCAATTGCGAATGGTGATGGGCCCGATACCGATTCAATCGACTCGCTTATTGAATGCCTGACGCTCTTACCACTGCGCCACGCGGTCGTTTGATAGGGAAAAATTGTTTTATACATTTTTTCTTTTATCTTCCTATTAACGGATTAGGTAGATCCGTTTAACTGTAGACTAGTGAATACTATCTTTTTGTCCCTAAACAGGTACTTTTAACTCATATTTAAAAGTTTTTGCAATGGGTTTGTGGTGTAAAAGCAAAGCTTCAAAATTAAGAATATAGAAATAAATTTGGTTGCGAATATCCATAACATTATGTGTGCTTGGTGCCTCTCAAACTGACTAGGAGCGTGTCAAAAATTTCATAATCGAGCTATACATTGCAGTAGTTCTTTTGAAATGAATTTGACCTAATCTAGTTTCTACTGTTCACTAAACAACTAATTTGTAGTTACGCTATTTTACGGCTGAATTTCTTATTTAAATTTGATATCACAAAAATATATGCCATGTAAGTAGAAGAGGTAGATGCAATTATAAGATATTTGTTGTATAATTTTAAATGAAAATAGTCAACCTAACCTAAGCTGTTTTTTATAGTTGATTTATTTGATAACTTGGAGCTCCTCCTATCTATGACAATGAATGTGAAGCATGAGTTAGTTGATCATAGTTGGTGCAATTCAACAACCAACAATGTCGATGAAAATCAAGCATTTGGAAAGTTGCCTGCACATCTAGATATCATCAAAGAGACTTTTGACAGCGCAGTTTATCAGGTACTTACTATTAAACAAGAGGAACTTGATATAAAAGATGAACTTGATGCTACATGTTCAGGAAGTAAAAGCCTTATAGTGAAACCATTTTTAAGTTGCAAAATCTGTAAATACCAAACAAAAAAGAAGAGTCATTTGTTGGTACATAAGAGAACTCATAGTGGAGAAAAGCCTTATGAATGTTTTGTTTGCGAGTATAAAGCAGCACAAAAAAGTGATTTAGTTAAACATATGAAAACTCATACAGGAGAAAAACCTTATTCGTGTTCTGTTTGTGATTATAAAGCAGCACAAAAAAGTGATTTAGTTCGACATATAAAAACTCATACTGGGGAAAAACCCTATTCTTGTATTGTTTGTGAGTATAAAACAGCTGACAGAAGTACTTTAACTAAACATATTAAAACACATACAGGAGAAAAACCTCATTGCTGTTGTATTTGTGACTATAAGGCAACTCGGAGATGTATGTTAGTCAGACATATGAAAACTCATACAGGAGAAAATCCTTATTCTTGTTCTATTTGTGAGTTTAAAGCAGCATATAAAAGTAATTTAGTTAGACATATGAGAGTTCATACAGGAGAAAAACCCTATCATTGTTCTACTTGTGAATATAAAGCAACAGAGAGAAGTAAGTTAGTGAAACATATGAGAGCTCATACAGGAGAAAAACCCTATCATTGTTCTATTTGCGAATATAAAGCAACAGAGAGAAGTAATTTAGTGAGACATATGAGAGCTCATATAGGAGAAAAACCCTATGCTTGTTCTATTTGCGAATATAAAGTAACTGAGAGAAGTAAGTTAGTGAGACATATGAAAACTCATTCAAGAGCGTGAGCTTAGAGCAGACCAGAAAAATACATTGGTTAAGAGCATGAAGACTCATGCTAAAATGTACAAGAAGATTGTAGTAGAATTGATTTTATGAATGTAAATCAATAGATCAACATTGCCAAGCCACTTAATTGTGCATATTAAGATACAGATAGGAGACAAACCTTTTGATTGTACAATTTTTTAGAATAAGGCAACCCAAAGAGGTATCGTAGTTGAGTATATGAAGAACATTTCTATCAATTTAGTATACCGCAGATGGATTTACATTTGATGTTTTAACTGCCATTAAATAAATTACATCTGATTTTTTAGTTTCTTGGCACTTGCAAAGCTCCCCCACTTGGGAGGTTCTTGTAATATAGCAAGTAGCCTAAATTTTGAAAATTAGTTCCATTTGCCTACATGAACATGGTCTCTAAAATTTTGAAATGATTCCTTGTATCATATAGGCAACTACAGAACCACATGTAACCACCGGTGTTATATTATCAAAACGTATGAATAACATTTTCAGTTTAAATAAAAGATTCTATCGGAACAAGAGGTGGTGGATCACACTCACATTAATGCGGTTTTGATTTTGTTCAGGTTCAACAATTTTAGCCGAGTGACTAACACATATTTACTTAAAACATTGTTAACCGTAGGGTTTATTTATTTATAGCAATATTTATTTGTAACAATAATTGTATATTGATAATATGAAAATAAATATATAAACTTAATTTAAATTAATGTAGTGTTGTAATTTTAAATCAAAGTTGATTCATCCTGTTGCCATGTTAAGAGGTCTCCATAAGCTCCTATGCTGGGACAGTCTTTTACAAGTTGTTTTTTTAAGTGATCCATCTTCGTTTGGATCTTCCTCTAGTTTTTCTCATTAAGTTCGGCTCCAAATTGTTTTGTGAAGGGTTCCCCATAAGCTGCCACTCTGGTACAGCCTTTTACTTCCTTTTACAATAAAGGAAGTATTGGATTCACCCCAAAAATTCGAAATTGAGTTTTCAACAGATCTTCACGTTTTAGAGTCCCCTGAACCAAAAAAACATATTTTTTTTCATTGGTCTGTCTGTGTGTGTGTCTGTCTGTCTGTGAACAGAATATCTCAAAAACGAAAAGAGGTATGGCGTTGAAACTTCATATATAAGTTTTGTGTGCTATGTAGATAAGACAGCAAGCTTTTGAAGAAAATCGCATAACCGGAAGTAGGTGTTGACTCTTGTGATTTTTCAGTTTGTTTCGATTTTTTCAAAAACGGCTCTAACGGTTTTTTTTAAACTTTACATTTTTAATGTGTATTCATGTGAGATAGGTGATTTTCCAGTTGAATACTTCTAAAGTGGGTTTCCTTTGTTTTTTTTTTCTATTTTTTGTATTAACTCCTATTTGAAATAAAACACCCGGTATATTGTTACATTTTTGAATTCAGCTTAAAATTTTAGAGAAAATTTGTCTCTTCAACTAACGCTCTATTTGGTACGGTTTCTGTAGAATTTGTAATTTTTTAAAATTTTTGACAAATGGTTAAAAATTAAAAATGAAATTTTTATCTAATTATAAGATCACTGTAAAAGGAAGTTGTGTGAGTGTATCACACCAGATTTTTTCAAGTTCTTCTTTTAAATCTTAAGTTTGATTTCAAAACGTGACCCATCTAGTTCTATTTCAGTTGCTGAACTTTTTTGTGACACATCTATAGTTTCCTTAATTCTTATTTCTTCAGGACAAATCGTTCTCAAAACAATTTGACATCCGTACAGGAATTCACTAGGAATGTATACTGTTCCTCCTGCTCTTCAATGTACACACCGAGCATATCATGTGGAAAGTCTTTGAAGGACACCATTAAGGTATCTCCATAAACAATAGAAAAATAATAACTTGATGTGTGCGCATGATAATGTTATCCTAGCCAAAGATACAGAAAAATTAAAGAATGCCATGAAAACATTACAAAATGGATGCGAACAGATAGGTAGATCTTTTTCTACGACCACTACTAAAAGTAGGCCTTTTAGCACTAGTTTGTTTCACTATAAAAATGGCGTCTTAACAAACGGATGCATAAGATCATAGGTATACGAGCGTATCCTGAGATATTTCGCACACAGTTGGGCACAATGAGTGTTATTCGCACGTGATATTTAAGGTAATGTGAGTAAGCGAATCTTCACAACTAAACTCTACAGTACTTAATACTGCACAAAACAAACTTCTACGCTCTACATTAGTTGTCAGTTATAGTTTAGTAATAACTATTTGATATAGGATATGTCGTACCAACATGAGCTCTGCAACATTTCCTTTTCATTGTCTGTGTACAGTTACTACAATAACTGACTGCCGTCGTAGTAACAGTAAATGTGTATGAGAAGTGCAGTTGAGACATCAATGTGGTTACTTGCCAGTAATATTTACGTAATATTGTATTGTATTGTGTCCGTTGGCAGTACCTCTGTGGCAACTAAACTTCCTAATGCAAATTGACACATTTTGTGTTAGGTTAGGTTGTTTTCAGTTTAAGGTTATATTTTCTGAATAGGTACATTGTTGCCAGATCTCTGTTTAAATGAAGGATAAAAAATTGAAATGATGCAAAAGAAAAGCATTCGATATTAATGTTTATTGCAATTTGGATAAGAATTGTGTACATGGTATGAATATGCCACTTTATTTTACATGCTTGCTGCATGCTTGCTTGCTTGCTGGTGTGGAAGGATAAAGACGTCACAAACTGATGCCAAATAAATTTAGTAGAGCAATTGAGCAATATTGGTCTTATAGAAATTAACATGTGAAAAATGTAAATATCTTGTCAAATGGATCGCTTGCTGATTTTACTTCATGTTGATTTTCACATCTGCCATATAACATTTCAACACTAAAATAGTAATAAGTAGGTAGGTAGTAAATTATTATTCATTACTCTGGATTGTTTTTCCTTTCCAAAATTTCATTTTTTAACGTACAGAAAATATATTCTCTAGTCTCCACATAAATTCGTGTTCTTTTAAATCTGGTTTGTCCTTTTTAAATTGGAAATAGCATCGTTTAATGGAAATTTTTTGTTGTAACAATAGTATATTGTAAATCTAGGCGGTAAAGTGATTATTTTCCAGGCTGAAAGAAGAAATGGACAGGCGAGCTTTAGCGGCTTCTAAATTGATTAAATCTTTCGCCAAACTGGTCAAGCAACGAGTTTACAATATGCTGATACTTTATATGCATGGGCTCCATTTCATTTTGTACAATCGTACGGGCGTTCTCAAAATCATTTTTTACTGGAGGAAAATACTTAGAAGTTTTAGTCTCCACATTTCGCTTAAAAATGTGAAGTTTACTTTCTACGGCTTGTATGTATCCAAACATAACTTCAATACTTATGCCACAACCTGGTAATTTCAGCCGATTCATATGAACAGAGAGATATGTAAAAAACCTCAATGTGTTGGCCCGCTTATGATCATTGAGTCGAGGAAGGTTTGTCAGATTCTTATTCTCAAGAAATACCGCAATTTCTAGATTTTTACAAAGCACTCTACAAGTCGCTCAAATAATTTTCCTTGGTTCAGCCACCTCACATTATTGAGAATCAGCAGTCCACTGTAGGTTGAATCAACTTCCTGTAAAGGTGTGGACAATTCTCGCTTGTGAATGGGTCGAGCATCTATTAAATTCACTATTTTTGTTACAACTGACATTATAGTTATTAAGGTCATTAGGTCATTAGTAAACAGAACACTTTTTAGTCGTACTAAAAATACTGTTTCGCAATTTTGACACGGGTTTCTTCCTGCCAAATCAGCGTCGACCAATCTTCTCTGTTACACTGAATTTATAGCAAATGCTGTAAGTAGAAGATCTCGAGCCGATGCAGTTTACACGGATTTTTCTAAGATATTGGATAAAGTAAATCATTTAATACTAATTCAAAGATTCGCAAGCTTTGAAATATCGGGAACACCGCTGAACTGGTTTCAATCTTATCTGGTGGGATGAAAATAGTGTGGCGTGATCAACGAGTACAAATAAAAAATTGAAACTGTCCCGGGTGTACTTCAAGGATCTCACCTGGGCCCTACACAATTCATTCCTTTTATAAACGTATTAACTTTCAATTTAAAGTCTTTATATCTGCTCCATGCTGATGACTTAAAACTCTTTACTGAAATTAAGTCAATTAATGACTATATTATTCTTTAAAATGACCTGAAGTGTCACAAAATTTCCTTCTTTCGAATAAATCCCACTACAACGTTTAACTACATATTAAACAATACCGTTCTTAACAGCGTTGCGATGCTTCCCGGTGTATTTATTCAATAATAGCATTAATTAATGTTGCCCAAATAAGTGGGTAGCTTTTACTGGGTCCTGGTTCGATTTAAATTCACTTCGGCTGATTCAAAGAATACCAAGTAACAGAAGTTACGTGTATTCACCACTATTTATAGTTCATGGAATAACGATAAATTAAATAAGCATGAAAATTATCTACAATCATATATACAAAATAAATTTTAATTGTTCTTCTTGCGGTTAGGCGACCCAAATGGCAGACGCGGGCTTGGTTCTCCACTGTTTGACAGTGACTGGCATTCCCAGGATATTTGACTGATGTTGGCAGTACTGCGAATTTAAACAAATGTGAACACAAGTGCAGTGCATACATGGTATTAGCAGTTACTTTATTTAATGAAATCAAATGAATATTTATATATACCACTTTGGATTACTTTTTCTTAATGGCGAAGCGTTTCCACGTGTGCGGCGTGTGGAATTTGGCTCGGTGATAACAGCGGGTGATGAGAGGTTATCTTGTTTGATAGTGGATGTGAACAGCGCATGTCAAGGACGTGTAAACACACCGCTCAAGCTATGTTAATCTTAGACCTGGGGAATTGCATGCTATGCTGGGGAAGTTCGGAACTTTGAATTATTTAAAACAGATTAACCAGATCCTCAAGTTTGCGCTGTTTTACACTAAGAAGTTATGGGAGTTGTAGAACTCGGAATTATTTAAAACGCCGTAGCCTGATCCTCAGGTCTGCGTTGTTTTGAATTAAGAAATTACGGGAGTTTCGAAACTTCGAATTATTTAAAACAGCTTAACCAGATCCTCAGGTTTGCGTTGTTTCAAACTAAGAAGTCATGGGAGTTCCGGAGATTTGAATTATTTAAAACAGCTTAACCCGATCTTCAGGTTTGCGTTGTTTTAAATTGCGAAATTATTGAGAAGCAGTAGGATATTTACCTACAGTAAATTTTTCTGTAGAACGGGCCATAACTTTAGACAGCGGTCTGGGTTTATTTAATGGTTTATTTTTCGGGGATCTGTATCGAGATTTTCTCGAATAATTCTGGTGCTCCAACTGGACAGAGAACAGAGCTCTCGCCAGCTAAGAGCCGCGGGCCAGGTCGGATAATCGGGATAATCTTTCGGAATAATTCTCTTACAATTCTGGTGGCTCAGCTGAGGCAGGAGCCAAACTCTTCCCCAGCGGAGGGCCGCGGGAACGACCTAGAGAATCGAAGTTCGCTTTACCCTCAGTTCGGCAGAATAATTTTGGTTTTATAGTTAGCTGTAGCATCCCCTCTCTGAAGAGAGTTCAAAGTGGAAATGAGCGCGGGGCTATCTGTCGTGTCGTTCGCGTACCGCGACGAATTTACAGTTCCGAGCGGGCTGGAGATTTTCTAGTTGAAAAGCAAAATTTTAAATGTCCATAATATTGTATTATGATTAATTCGCATTTAAAATAGGAGCGAAAAACCTTATACTTTGCCTATGTGCACTCTCATTTAGAATATTGCAGTTGCATTTGGAATCCATTTTACCAAATACATTGTAGATCGAATTGAGTCAATTCAAAAGCGTTTTCTAAAAATAGTTTATTTTAGAACAAAAGAAAAATTGGACTATAGAAAACAACTGACGCAGTTTAAGATGTTGATTTTGGAACACAGAAGAAATATAATAGACCCCAAAGAACTTCATAAATTTATTTGAGGTTATTACAATGACGATTATATCTGGATTTCATATAAAAATCTCATCGTATTCAGTTTGCAACTCATCTTTGTTTCGGCACAATCAATGCAGTACTAATTTTCAATTAAACTCGCCGTTATTCGACTACCTAGGACTTACAATAATCTTGACATATTTGTAATACCACTGACGGTATTGTCAAAACAATATTAACGCATTATTATTTGGATACCTATTTTTAATAATATTGGGTACTTATTTTCAATAATATTTAGAATAATTCCAACGTAAAATAATTAATTATTGTTGTCCACCATTTACATTAGCTAATGTTGGTCTGGCCCTTTTCTTATAAATAAATAAATAAATAAGCAATAAAAAAAATCCATATGTGTTCAAATCTATGCCGGTCGCGGTATGTATATATAGGTTGGTTATTCCAACATAGTTCACCAACTAATAGACCTCTCCTAAGGTTTTTTCTTGCTAGTGTAGCTTTATTTGGAATTTATAGTTTGCCTACTTTGGCGATGAAGTCGCCCAGTGTTATTGTGTAGCCCATTTTACTGCTTGCCATTACTTTGTTGATTTCTTCATATTGCGGCTCTATTTTCTTGTCTTAGTGATCCGATATCGGGGCATATACTTGAGTGAATTTAGGGATTTGAATATCTCGAAATTACTCTATCCGATATTGCTTTATAATTAGCTGTTTTTTATTTACTAAGAAGCATACTACATCTGTCTTTTGTTTTTCATACTTACATCCGTATGCATAATCGTTCGCCAGCGATTCGCCAGAGACTCGCCAGCGGCTCACCAGAGATTCGCTGGCGAAAGGACAAAGCCTAATTTGCATTACATAGTCGTCCGCCGCTATAGCGCATCGCCGAAATACTGGATCATGCGCAACTTCTTTGTTTACACAAACCACACGTATAGCGACTGAGCAGGTACGTATAATATTGTCTTTAAAATGTGGGATGTATTAATTATTAAAGAAAATCGCCCTGTTCGACCCAATTTCCTTCCTAATTTCACCAATACAGCAAACCATTAATTTTTTTGAAGAGTTAGTAATTTTGTAGTATTAACAGATTTTGTTGGTAGGGTACAGGAACTTTTAATTATAGTATCAAAACCTTAAAATTAATATTTATGTTATAAAAAACCTTATACATTTAAACATAAAATTACGTAGTTAAAAATCGTTAAAAATATTTTTAGTGAACACTAATCCAATTAAAAAGATTGTGGGTTAAAATAAAAAGAAATGAAAAAAGCGTGCGAGCAGAGGAAAGGCGTAAGTTGCTGGACGCACGTGGTAGACCATCTAAACTCTAAACCACCGCCTTCACCTTAACCAGACATAGACAGCCTTTTGCTACACCTGGAATTCGAAATAAATAATGAGGATGATTCCAATGGCATGATTTTAAATAGAAATACAGGAAGTACTCAAAATAAGATTCTAAAATAATAACTAACAACAACAAAATTATCTGTACTGTATATGTAATTAAATCCAAAGTTTATACAACAAGTATACTGTTTTTATTTGAATTATACGGGGTATGTGTATTTCTAAATTCAAAATATCTATTTGAGTTATACCAATTACCACCCAATGAAGTAATTGAAAGACCAGATTTTCAATTACTCAAATGAAATAATATTTCAATTATCAATTATTTGGTAATTGTAATTGCACAACACAAATTACTTTTTTTATTACTTTTACTAGAAATTGTTGTCATATATTTGTATTTAAATAGCCATGTACTAGTACATCGTTCTAAACAAGCAAATTGAAATAAATAAATTATTATCATGAACAAATATTGTATAATGAGGCTATTTGTTGTCAATATTGTTGGATAAAATTAACTCTGCATTTACAACATACATATTTTTCGCTTCTTACACAATAATTGTTAGCAAGCTACAATGCTACATCATGCACAGCATATGCTACACAAGACACATCTCATCTACAAACACAAGCGCCTCCACTAAATATCTCTTTGCTCATTCAAAAAACTAGCTGTTGTGCGACTAGTCACAATTGAGTAATTGAATGTAGTAATTAATTACTTTTACCGTATTTTTAAAAGTAATTCAATTCCAAGACAGATCAACAAAAAGGAATTTAATTAGTAATTAAACTACAAAGTGATTAATTACTGCTCAGCTCTGAATTCGGGTAAAATAGTTGTTCAACAAAATATTATGTATCCAACTGGAGAAAACGACTCTATATGGTTTAACGTGAAGGTAGATCGTACGGAGACTTTGATTGCGTGTATCTATCGTCCACCTGACTCCGCTTCAGAAAAGGACACGATTATGTTAAACTTACTATACCGGGTGTCCATTCTCAAAGTCGAACATAGGCAATTAACATTAGTGCATTCACTCGTTTCTCATTGAAATAATTTATTTTTCTGTAGATAATTTTAACAGACGTTGACAACAAATACCTGATTTACTAATTTTTTTGACAAATGCTATCGATCTTGAAAATCAAGACATGGCATATTTAAAAATTCCCAAGTTTTAAATTAGTGTTATAATAGTTATTTACTATACAAGTGGGATAACAGCATCATTAATATACTTGTGTGTAAGTTACAAACGAGTGCGTAGCACGAGTTATGTAAGCACACAAGTATATTAATGATGCATTATCACACATGTATTGTACAAAATTTTATCTACGACTGCCTAAAATTGAGAAAAGTGTATTAAGAGAAATGTCAGATCTGTCATTCAGCAATGCCCTATTGCCATTTGCTTAACATGAAACTTAATAAGGCTTTTTTGCGTTCTGGTCAGTTAATGTCGAGGCCAGTAATTTAGTAATTCTATTAGCAGAACTGAGTTGCGTAATGAAACCATTACATAACTGAGTGGTGTAATGAGCTTTATTACCTAACTGAAATAGTGTCAAATGAGTGGAGTAGATAAAATAAAAAATCGCATCTTGAATATTATTATTGGTATCATTTGATGCGTAATAATTTTATCTTTGCATTGATGCCATTACCTTCCCTGTAAGTTGAATTGGCGAGCAGGAGCGGCAAAAACGTTTAATGCAATGTTAATCGCCTATGTTCGACTTTGAGAACGGACACCCGGTATAATGCTGTCTAACAAAATCCTAACCTACTGGTATTTGGTGATTTCAACTTTCCGGACATCGACTGGGCAAGCATCTATAACCAAGTCAAATAAGGCTACAACATTTTTATAGACATGTATTTGAATCGTAACGTTAAGCAACTGGTTCGGCAGTCCACTCGATTTTGCAACAACGATAAACCATCATTGCGGGATCTGATTCTTGCTACAGACTATGAATTCATATATTTTATACATTATCTATTTCCAATTGGAATCAGTGACTATCTAGTGCTATTGGCTACGTCGCAGATAGTCGCTGACAGTTCAAGTGAAAACACCCAGAAGAAACTGTTTTAAGGCCAACTATGCTAATATAAACTTTACTGGCCATTGGCTTTGAGTCATCAGAAAATGTGAACGAATCTTTAAAGGAATTCTACAGATTGTTGGAATTGGCTATAACATTCTTTTCTGAAGATAAAGTTAGAAAACAACACATAGAAGTAGTGGATTACACCAAAATTGAAGTCTAACATACACAAAAGAAGTCGATTGTGGGACAGGTATGAACGTACCAAATTACGATTGGATTACGCTGAATATCGTGTTCATGCAAATATTTTAAGATTGGAATTAAGAACTGCTAGTAGTATATATGAAACGAGCTTAGTGGATACTGGAACAAAGAACTTCTATAAATATATTAAACGACTTCGAAAATTTAAAACACTACCCGTTATCCTACTAGGATCAGATGATGATGAATTGCAGAGTGACACCAGTGTAGTAGTTGAGATGTTTGCTAAACAATTTCACAGTACATATGTTCGTGAAACTATAGATAATTTTCCTTCTTTGACAAGTTCTACCCGAGTAACATCGAACCCCTCTACAGTAACCGAGAGTTTCAGCAACATGGAAACAAGCTAATTTAATTCCTATTTACAGGAAGCGAGATAAGCTGTTACCCCAAAACTATCGACGTGTGAGCCTAACATCAGTGCAAGAAAAGTACCCATTCGGAGGTTGATCTAAAAGTTGAAACACTATGGAATACGAGGAAACCAATTGAGGTGGTTGGAGGACTTCTTAACGAACAAGCATTTTAAAGTAAGAATCGAGAATAAATTATCACAGACTTATTCGGTGTTGAGTGGCGTACCACAAGGCTCCGTTCTGGGGCCCTCGCTTTTTCTCTTATATGTGAGCGATCTTTCAAGCTGCTTACATTCCAATCCAACCTTCTTTAACTTCCCGGCTAAACACGCAGATGTGTTACAAGCGGACCTAAAAGAACTGGAACTCTGGTCCTGAGGTGGTTGCTGACGCTGAATGTCGCTAAATGCAATATTTTGCATATAGACTATAAGAATCCTAAACTAGACTGCACTTTGAATGGAATTACGCTAACAAAAGTAGACATGCAGGTGGATCTTGGTATCCCGATGTCTATTATGTTATATTTGGTGAGGTGTGCTTTTAAAGACATAACTCCAGAACTAATGCTCAAGATATATAAGGTATACATTCGTCCAATACTAGAGAATGTATCGTCAGCTTGATTACCTTACTTTGCGAAGGTTGTAGACTTAAGTGAAAAAGTGCAGATACGAGCAGCGAAAATGCATCGAGCTCTGAGGAACTTATCGTATGAAGACCGACTATCTAGGCTAAGTCTCAACACAGGTGTCAGCTTGGACACCTCATTGAAACTTATAAAATTGTGTCGGGTTATTATTCTTGTCCGGTGGGTGTTTTTACGTTCAGCCAGAATGTCTTTTACGGGGTTATTCATACAAGTTAGTGTTAGATCGATGCAAAAAACTACCAAGAATATACTTTCTATGTAACCGTGTGCAAATCTCTTGGAATTCTTTGCCAGCGAATATAGTGCTAAGTAAAAATAAAAACTCATTTAACAATTTATTAGATGATTATTATTGTAACGACCTTCGAGCGGGTCGCGTGCAGACAGATGAGTCAGCTTTCAGATCTTTCGAGAACGACCTCGGTGACTAATACGCGTGACAAGTCAGCGTTGCTGGAATAATCGAGTGAGATCTCGACGCTTCCGGAAAAAATCACCCGGCGAATATATAAGAAAGTACAGCGGGAAAAACAGACAGTCACAAATCTAGCTTGAAGTGCGAGAAGCTTGCCATATAAATCATTCGTGTTTAAGTCGTGTGTAAATAAATAAAGTGTATTTGTTGTTAGAAATAGTTCCTGTTAGTGTATAAATAATAAATTTATTATATGTTCCGTATTAATAGTTCTTGTTTAGGGTGGAGCTTGTAATGGACTGTATGATTTTAATTTGGACAGTTGCAGGAATATCTTAGGGGTGCAGGAATTAAAAAGGGGTGCAAACCAACGGTCTCGTGCGGTCTCACACGAGATGATGTACCAAAAAAGACCTGGGGCCGTTGGTCAGCGTGACACAGTGAAACAAAGACTTCAAACTGTATGTTTATTGACTAGAATATTTTTCTATTTATACATATAAAAATACTGACTTAGCTTACAAAGTTTAATATTTGCCCTAGTTCCAGCTCGCATATGCACTTGCGTATTCAATTTCATAACAAACAAACAGCCAGGATTGCAGGACTGCAGTTTGTTGACCGGGGTCATTCGACCAGTGCTGATAATAAACGCTGAAGCCTTGTTTATAATTTCCGCATGCAACAGGTTGCTTACGAAATGTATGCATATTTAGTTTAAAGTTAAAATTATGTTTTGGTTCCTAAACATTCTGCCGAGCGACAAAGGGCCGGGATGGTGTGGCTGAGGCTGTCTCTCCATCTTCTTCGCCAGGTGGCAGTGGTTGTAACCTGAAGCTCTCTGACGGGTCTGAATTTGGGCGTGGCTGCGGTTTCCTATTCTTTCTCCAGTACTTCCATAATGTCCAGATGATACAAACTGATACCAAGATACCGATTGTAGTACCAGTGTTCACCATGATGGTATGTTGATGGTGCCACAATGGATATTCCTGATGTAGCTGCAACTCGTCCTCTTCTTCTTGTAGGCGTTGAAAATGATCGGACGGTAGCAACACAGGTTCCTCCATTTGCAGTTGAGGGTGGGTGCTCGTATTCTGCAAAGTAGTGTTAATAATTACTTGCATTGGTTTGTTGAACCCAGCTACGACAGGAATAGTAGTGAATAGCTGAGTATGCAAGGTAGTCCGTTTGGTGTATATAGTACAATCTGGGGATATCTGGATTATGCCAACATCTTGAATCTTCACATCTTCTCGATTCCCGCTGCATTGTACTGCTGCTGTTGTGGGTTGATTGGGAATAAACAACCATGTATTCGCTGCGTACAGTTTCTTCCATACCAGGGTCTTAACTGTAAACTGATGGACCAAACATTTGATCTTGTTTAATCGTTGATAGATTTCGTCAATGATGCAATTAGGATTGTCTTCAATACTTCGAACGGCGGATGGCCTACATAGGTAAAGATGTTTTCCTATTGGCTCGATCTCCTTTAACTTGTCCTCTTGGATTTCAAAATAGGTTTGTTCGTTGTAGTTGATAGCTAAGAACTCCATTGGCAAGTTCAGTGATGCGTAGGTTCCATTTCCTTTCTTTACTGGAATAGGAGTTGGTTTTATCAAGTTGTATTCCCGCTTCTCAGTTATGTGAAAATAACTGAAGATCTCGATTGATTCATTGTTGAAGCTAACTTCCATCTTGTGCGTTGGCGTAGTAAGAATCTCTAGGTTTGCTGGAAGATTGACCATTGCATTAGTCATTATTCTGTCAAATTGTGACGATGGAATAAATTGCATGATGTCTGCCCTTTTAAATTTTACATTTAGAAGTTGTTTGTACTTCTCACCCATCTCTTGTAAGTAGTTGGTGGCCATCTGATATGATGTCAACACATGTATGTTTAGCTTGTTGTCGTCCGTCTTCTTGTACCAAGGTTCCATCTCATTGATTGCTAGCAACCCTTCATTGAGTTTTCTTCGAAAATTATCCAACTTCTGGGATATTCTGGCTTCAGTCTCATTTAGAGTTGCTGCAGTTGACAACATGATCTTCGTCTGACGATTAGATGAATGTATTAATTCTAGTTGATTTTTCTCCAATGATTCGATGTCATGGTAGACTTCATCGTTGACTCCAAACACTGAGGTTAGTAGTTGCCCTAATAATCCTCGCTTGGTTCTGAAATCTTGACTATAAATGCTTCTCATATTCCAGATGATCTGTCTTTGCTGCTCTCTCAGGTGATGATTTAATTCTTTGCAATGGGATTCTGCAGATAATACCAGTGCCTTGTCGCATAAGGTATTCATTTGTTGGATTGTCTTGTTTATATCTTCTTCATCTACTTGGATGCTGGAGATGTTCACTGCTACTTCGATCCTGAAGTTTCCCCTCGAGAGTTTTGCGTGGCCAAGTTCTTCAATGAATAGGCCAGGTGACGGATACTTTACTGTATACGATCCCTTGGTTGCCGAAATTATGGTGCATAACGTAAGTAAGAGTGTTATAGTTTTTGTTACTGTTGACACTCCACTACCCCTGCTTTGCTTTCTACTTCCTTCCTCTTCCTCCTGTCTTGGTAACGGAACGAGCTTGGTAATAGGACGCTTGAGAATTGTGTCTCCCTTTGTCTTAACGGTTGCAACTCTGACAATGCCATCTGTACCTGGATGCACTTCTGTCACTCTTGCTAAAGGCCATCGATTGGGAGGACTGTTTTCATCCTTTTGTAACACTAGATCCCCTACTTGCAAATTCTCTTCCTTCGAAGTCCATTTCGTTCTGCGTTGTAACCCAGATAGGTATTCCTTAGACCATATTTTCCAAAAGTCGTTTTTCAGCTTTTGAAGTAGTTTCCATCTTGTCAGTGTTTCTGAATGTACTTCTAATGGTGGTTCATTTGGTGTTATAAGTTCCCTTCCAATTAGAAAATGACCAGAGGTCAACGCTACCACATCGTTGGGATCTGTGGTTAATGGACAAAGTGGTCTCGAATTGAGACATGCCTCTATTTGGTACAGGAGGGTCGATAGTTCTTCAAACGTGAGGGTACTGTTCCCTACAATCCTTTTCATGTGATACTTTGTTGACTTCACCGCTGCTTCCAAGATTCCTCCGAAGTGGGGAGTTGCCGGTGGAATAAAGTGCCACTGGATTCCTTCTTGAGTAAGTTTTTCTTGAACGCTAAAGTCTCCTAGAGTTTTCTTGAAGTCCTTCTGCAGAACTCTATTTGCTCCTACAAATGTGGTTCCGTTATCGCTATAGATATGAAGGCATGTTCCTCTTCTGGATGTAAATCTTCTGAAAGCTGCCAAAAAGGCGTTTGTTGTTAGATCACTGACAGCCTCCAAATGAACTGCTTTGGTAGCCAAACATACAAAGATGACAATATATCCTTTGTATGACTTATTCCCTCTTCCTTTTGCGGTTCTGATTTGTATTGGCCCTGCATAATCCAGGCCAGTGTGAGAAAATGGCAGGGACGGCGTTACTCTAGGCTCAGGTAAATTGCCCATGAGTTGCTGCAACGGTTGTCTTCTGAATGCAAAACATTTCATACAGGTGTGAATTTCTTTGCGTATTATTTTCTTCACATTGATGATCCAGAATTTTCTACGGATGTATGCTGCTGTAGCTTGACTTCCGCCATGTAGCAGTTTCTGATGGACGTCTCTCACTATTAGGTGGGCTAGATGACTATTATGGGGAATGAGAATAGGATGTTTCTCATTATATGGCAACATTGAATTTTGAAGTCGTCCTCCCACTCTAAGAGTTGCTTCATCATCGATGAATGGTCGTAATGGTGCCAAGGAACTTTTTGTGTGAACCGAGATGTTTTTCTTCAAGGTTTGAATCTCTGTTGCCCAGCTGCGTGCTTGCACTATACGGATGATTTGAATGAGGCAATTGTTGAGTTCTGCTGCCGTAGGGTATTCGGTCGGAAACTGTTGTCTTCTGCATTTTTGAGTAACCCTGTTACAGTATGCAGTGACCCGCAGTAACCTCTGCAGTGACGAATATTTGGACAAGATGTCCAATTCTTCTTTTGATGCGATAAACGCTTGGACTTGGTGGATCTTTTCCTCTTCTGTAGCTGTTATGGGAATAGTTGTTTCCGTCAGTGGCAAAGGATTAGTTCGTAACCATTGCGGCCCGTTCCACCACAATAGATGATGCTGTAGTTTGACAGGAGTGAGCCCTCGGGATACAGCGTCTGCTGGATTGTCCTCTGAGCGCACATGATGCCAATTTCCGCTGGGGGTTACTTCCAATATTTCTGTTACCCTGTTTGCAACAAATGTTTTCCATTTCTCCGGGCCTGCTCTTATCCAGGATAAGGTTATCATGGAATCTGACCACGCGAAGATGGAGATGCTGGGGATGTCCAATGCACTAATAGCTTCCTTCAACATTTTTGCTGCTAACGATGCAGCACATAACTCCAGCCGTGGCAACGTTTTCTTCATATTTATAGGTGCAACCTTTGACTTGGCTGTCAATAGACTTATTTGAATGCGTCCGTCTTGAGACATTACCCTGCTGTAAATTACAGCACCGTAAGCTTTTTCCGACGCATCACAGAATGCATGCAACTCCATTTCCCGGATGCTGCTGTGGTACCCTAACCATCTTGGAATGGATATGCCTTCAACCAATGGTAACTCTTCTTGAAACTGCTTCCACTCGTTCATTATTTCTGTGGCCACTGGTTGATCCCATGATTGCTGTTGTAACCAAAGTTGTTGAATTATTAATTTGGCTTTTATTACAATTGGCGCCAACCATCCTAATGGGTCAAACAAACGGGATATTTCTGACAAGATTACCCTCTTTGTAGGATTTGCATCAGCTCGAAGACTGACTCGAAACTTAAATTCGTCTGCCTTTGGACTCCAGTGTACTCCCAAGGTTTTCCTTGTTTCTCCTTCGTCGATCTCGAGTAAATTCTTGTCCTGCAAGTTATCTGGCAATTCTTCAACAAGAGCTGGGCTGTTGCTTGCCCATTTTCTGAGGGTAAACCCTCCATTTTTTAACATATTGATTAGACTTACTTGGAGATGCCTTGCTTCTTGTACGGAGTCAGTTCCCGACATTAAATCATCCACGTAGAAGTCCTTGGTTGCTACTTCTGCAGCCATTGGGTATATTTGTCTTTCATCCTCAGCTAGCTGCAAAAGGGTACGGATTGCCAGGTATGGTGCTGCTGTTGTTCCATAAGTTACAGTGGTGAGTTTAAATTCTTGAATAGGTTCGTCTGGAGAAAACCGCCATACTATCCTTTGGAGGTCCTGATCTTCTTCGGCTATCTTAATCTGACGATACATCTTTTCAATATCTGCCGAAAAACAAATTTGTACTTCCTCCACCTTAGGAGAATTTGCTTCAAGTCTTGTTGCAATCTTGGTCCAGCAGTCATTAGCTGGTTTAAGCTGAGTCCAGTAGTGGCCTTCGCGCTAGCATCAAAGACTACCCTTAACTTGGTGGTTGTGCTGCCTTCCTTCACCACCGCTTGATGAGGGATGAAGTAGGTTTTTCGTATATTGGCTCCTGGTTGAACTCGTTTCATATGTCCTAGTTCTAAGTATTCCTTCATAAAGGTTTTGTATTCTTTACCTAGAACTTTATCTTCTTCTAACCGTTTCTCCAGTTGAATGAACCGTGCGATTGCCTTTTTTCTCGAATCCCCAAGCTTTTCTATTGGTTCCTTGAACGGAATTTTCACTGTATATGTACCATCAGCATTTCTCTGGTGGTTGCAGTTGTAGAATTCTTCGCATTCCTTGTCTTCGTTGGACATCATCTTTTCTGGTACAACTTCTTCAATCTCCCAAAATTTTGTGAGTTGTTCATCTTCTGCAGCACATGCGACCATGCTAAGAATTTTCCTTTCTTCTGATGGTGCTGTTGCATTCCCCGTGATGATCCATCCAAGTTCCGTGTTTTGCGCTAACAGGCCTCCGTTGAATTTTCGTACTCCTTCCAAAATGATTTCCTTGTAGATGTCTGCTCCTAGGATAACGTCTATTGGTCCAGGTTTCTGAAATAGTGGATCAGCCAACACCATATTCTTACAGTCCTGAAGTTGATAGTTTTCGACTGGTTTTTCTGGAAGTGACTTGGTTAGCTGTGGCAGTATCAGCATCTCACATATGGTTGTGTAGTTGCTTGGAAATCGTGGACGTAGGTTTACAGTTAATCGTCCTCGGGCTGTACCTGCTCCTTTCTTGCCTAATCCAGAAATGTGCACTCTCACCTTTTCTTCTGGTAAACCCAGCGTTTGAGCTGCATCTCCTGTGATGAATGATGCCTGTGATCCGGAGTCTATCAGGGCTCTGAGATACTCCAAACTCCCTGAGGATGACTGGACCTTAATTAGGGCAGTTGCAAGCAAAACGTTGCGATGCTGTCTTCCTACTAGGCTTGCAACAATGTTTTCGTTCTTATTGGTTGCTGTCGCACTGGAAATTGCCGTTGTGGTCTTGGGAGGCTGTTGTTTGCTAAAATCTTCGTGCAAAAGCCAATGATGTCTTTTATTACATACCTTGCATTTCCCTGGGCAAAAGTGTCTGGAGTTATATTTTCCTGTAGGCTTGAAGCAGTTTGAACATAATTTTTTATTCTTTATAAAGTCCCAACGTGCGGATATATTTAGATTGCTAAATTTTGGGCAGGATTTAATGCTGTGTGATCCTCAGCAGTGGAAGCACGATATGTCAGCAGTGTGGTACGTCTTCACTGCCCACCGATCCTGGTGACTTTCCCATGGTTTCCCAATTCCTTGTTTTCTGGGTTCGAGTTTGTTCCGTCTTTGTACAGCTTCCAGCGACTGAAATCTTGTTTCTAAGAAATTCAGTAGCTGCTCGAATTTTTGCACTTCTCTTGGTGCCGTTAGTGACTGCTCATACAGTCTGTTGGTTTCCTTGTCCAACTTCCGTGTCACTATATGACACATGATAGGCCCCCATGTGGCCGTTTCAATTCCTAAGTTCTCAATTGCTCTTAGGCATTCTGCAGTCGTGTCATGGAGTTTCTTGATCCCTTCTGCAGATTCGTTCGACAGGGTTGCCTGGTTGAATATGTCATCCAAATACTTCGCAAGTAGCAGCCTGGTGTTGTCGTATCTGTTCCTTATAATGAACCATGCAGACTCGTAATTGGCTTCAGTTGCCTCCAGGTGTTGCACTAACTTGCTGGCTTCCCCTCGTAACTGTGACTTTAAGTAATGCATTTTTTCCGCCTTACTTAGTCGTGAATTTTCATGAACAATTCTTCGGAAAATATCATGAAAGCTAGGCCATGCTTCGTAGGTCCCTTCAAAAAATGGAATTTTAAGAGTAGGCAACACTATATTCGCATGGCTGTGTTCCTTGACACTTTGAACCTCTCCATCCTGGATGTGTTGGTACAGGACTACAATTATTTCGTTGACCATCTTCTTGGTCTCACGGAACTCCTTGTCGTCGTAGCTACCGTGGGATAGTATCTCCTCGTTTAGAGCTCTGATGTCATCCCAATCATCCTTAAAATTCTTAATGTTGTATTCACAATACCTTTTACTGCATTCCTCATTCAACCTATTCCAGACTTCCTGAATGTCGCTTTGGAGTGAATTCACCTTGATCTGTAGCCTTCTTATTCGAAACTGTCCCTCCTTGTCAGCACGTGAGGTCGTATTTTCTTTTGGTCCAGCTGGCTGCTGTGAACTTTCACCTAGTGTGGCTAGATTTTCTTCGCACCTGTCGAGCAGGGCAACCCCTTCATTGTAAACGTCTTTGGTTTGCTGAAAAAAATTGTTTTTAAAATAAGGGTGTTCTTCCTCGACTTCCTTCGCCAGGTCTGAATGGTTGGCCTCAAATTCTTCCCAAAGTTGTTTTAGGGTGGATCTGCGAGCGGTGATATATGCTGCATTTTTTCTTGATGGGCCATCCTTCCTCACGTTGATAATCTGCCTGCGAATGGATTCTGCTAAATCTTCTTGGGTTGTGAAAATCTCCCGTCGCTGTGCCATCGTAACGGTCTTGTTCGATGAGGGTTGGTACGTTTTAAGGGATCACTGGACCAAATGCTAGGGGCAGGAACGTTGAAAGGCTCGAAATATCAAATACTAGGAGCAGGAACGTTTTAATGGCTTGAAGGACCAAATTGTTCAGGGTGGAGCTTGTAATGGACTGTATGATTTTAATTTGGACAGTTGCAGGAATATCTTAGGGGTGCAGGAATTAAAAAGGGGTGCAAACCAACGGTCTCGTGCGGTCTCACACGAGATGATGTACCAAAAAAGACCTGGGGCCGTTGGTCAGCGTGACACAGTGAAACAAAGACTTCAAACTGTATGTTTATTGACTAGAATATTTTTCTATTTATACATATAAAAATACTGACTTAGCTTACAAAGTTTAATATTTGCCCTAGTTCCAGCTCGCATATGCACTTGCGTATTCAATTTCATAACAAACAAACAGCCAGGATTGCAGGACTGCAGTTTGTTGACCGGGGTCATTCGACCAGTGCTGATAATAAACGCTGAAGCCTTGTTTATAATTTCCGCATGCAACAGGTTGCTTACGAAATGTATGCATATTTAGTTTAAAGTTAAAATTATGTTTTGGTTCCTAAACAGTTCTTGTGTCTTTGTTAAATCGTTAAGTTAAATTGCTGTAAATAAATGCTTAAAACAAGAAGCGGCGTATAATTTTTAATAGCCCAGAAGATAAATCGTAACATTATTATTGTTGTCGATGATGTTATTGCGATCTCTGTATTGTTTATTTTCTATTCTTTTTTTCTCTAACTTTTTTGCAACACTCTTCCATTGTATCTAATATTACATTTTATTCAAATAATAATAATAATAAAAATGTCTCTGTTCCATAGATTTGTTATAATTCTTCTAGGCTCTTCAATTCAAACATTTTTCTACTGCTCTTCTTTTAGCTAATCTGTTTCTTGTTTTTTGCGCCCATCACATACAGTTTGTGTTCTATTCTTTTTCCCTCTAATCTTTTCGCAACACTCTTCCATTGTTTCTAATATTACATTTTTAAATTTTATTAAAATTTCTTCTATATGCTGCCGATTTTTACAGTTTCTCTCTTTCAATTTTTTCCTTACACTTATTTTAAATTTTTGCTATTTCTTTGTGTCTAAGAGTGTGCACGTGGATTTTAAAATTTTCTGCCGTGATAATACTATTTTTGTACTGACATTGTAGCTGTTACCAAATAATGATCCATTTTGCTTCTACCCATCTTTTTACTCTTACATCCCTCTAAACAACTTCCTGCTTATTTCGTGTGTTGTTTTGTAGTCTAGTATAGACCTTTCATTCCCGCAAGGCATTTCTCTGGTAATTTCGTGTATGGAGTTGTGTTTGAATGTTTATCTTAACACTATTTGAATGCAATAGCCCAATATCTTTTCTCCACTGCTATTCAAATTGCCTTCTCCAAATTTCCTTATGGGTTTTCCATCTTGGATGGAAATTGTCAATGGAAACGATAGAGGAGAAAATAATATCCCAAAATAGTTTTTTGGAACCACAGGAACCATCCATAAAAGTTATACATATAAAGGAAACCACAAACAAAAACAGCAGGAAAAATTATACAGTAATTGCTGAAGTAATGCATGGGCCTGCCGTGTAATTATGAATGAAGAAAAAATTAATATCGGCTCGGATAGGTGTAGAGTTTATGATGCAGTTGAAGTAACCAGGTGCTTTTCATGTAATGGATTCAATCATAAAGCGGGTCAATGTAAATCGAAGATAACATGCCCAAAATGTGCCGATTCTCATCTTTTGAAAGAATGTAAGGCTAACGACGAAGAAGAGAAATGTGGAAACTGCTGTAATGCTAAAGAAAAACTAAAAATTAATTTAACTGTAGATAATTTTTTATGGAGCTTCAACTGTCCAGTTTACAAACGTAAACTAGAGCAAGAAAGAAGTAAGATAAAATTTTTAGAATAACAGAACCAAAAACTGAAATTATTTATGCAAATGCACAAAGTATTCTAAAACATATGGAGAAAATTGAAGCTTTAATTGAAGACAGACGTCCAGCTATCGTGTTTTTAAGTGAAACAAGGTTCACAGACAATATTGAAGACTGTGAAATAAGTTTTCGGGGTTGTGTCACCATTCGTTGTAATTCAGCAAATCGGCACACGGGAGGCTTGGCAATTGTTGTGCGTAATAATATTAAGTTCAAAATAGTGTCAAGTTTTCATTTAACAACGAGTTCTGGTTGCTATGCATTTACATAACGCTAGGATTTCAAAACGGATTGTACACTGCTGTTTATCGTTCTCCAAGTGCCAATATGGCTAGATTCTTAGAGCAGTTTGAAAAATGGTAAGACGATACAGTTCAAGACCACACCAAGCATTTAATTCTAGGCGATTTCAACTGGGATATCTCTAAAGATTCGTTCTACACAAGCAAGCTCCTACGATTAATAAATACGTTGTGTTTAAATCAACTCGTAACCGAATTTACGTGCTCAACAAAAAATTCCAATACAATCTTTGACCTCGTTTTAACAAATTGAGACAATTTAATTGTTAATGTGCAGATTCTACAAATTTCTGAACATAATGTAATCGATATCAAGTTACGAAAAGTTGCGCGGTATAACAGCAATTTTGAAAGAGTTAATATCACAACGTTCGATAATTACTCCTAGCAAAAACTGCTTGATATACTAAATAAATATAGCTGGGTCACATTATTAGATAGTAAGGCTGTAAACAATCTTGCCATACATATGGTCAGCAGAATACAAAATTCCGTAAATGACCTCATTGACAATAAAACAATTGCACTTAAAACTGATACCACATGGTTTAGCTGTGATTTACGCAAGCTCCAAGCGGAACGCAATCAAATATACAACACAGCTAAACTTACCAAAAACACGCAGGACTGGGCAAACTACGAACGTATTCGGAATTTTTACAGCAATAAAGGTAAGGACACGAAAAACCAATATTATGAAAATAGAATGGAAAAATGTTGTGGAAATCCGAAGAAGATGTGGAAAACTGTCAAATATTTAATGAAAGGACAAACAAATACTTCCTCAAACATTTTATTTGACGGAGAAGAAATTAGCAATGCCCAGGATATTGCTAATAAATTTAATCAGTACTTTGTAAATAGCATATTAGAGCTAAACAAATCCATTATTATAAACGACCGCTTTGAAGAAGCTACGTTTCCGGATAATATGAGTACTTTTAAATTTAAAACAATTGCATTAAATGATATTAAAAAATCAATAGCTAACATTAAACGAAAGGGTTCTTTCGACCATATTACAGTTGATGTAATTGCAGATGCCTTACCAGTTGTAGGTGAGATGTCTGTTGAATTAATAAATCAGTCTCTCGGAACAGGGTGCTTTCCAGAATCATGGAAAATATCTAGAGTTGTTCCAGTACCTAAAGTTAAATTAACTAACAAGTGCGAAGAATTTCGACCAATAAATGTGTTACCGGTATACGAGCAAATTATCGAACTTATTGTGAAAGATCAACTCCAAATCTTTTTAGATGAACATGACATTATAAATAAAAACCAATCGGGATTCAGAACTAAACATTTGTGTAAAACGGTGTTAAACTTGGTTCACATGAATTGGAAAAGTGACTTAGAATTAAATAAAAGTGTAGTTACTGTTTTTCTAGATTATAAACGTGCATTTGAAACTATCGACAGGCAGCGGTTAATGAATAAACTACATAAATATAGAATATATGGTAACGAAAATATGTGGTTTCAAAGTTATCTCACTCATCGACTACAAACTACATACTTCAATCAGTGCCAGTCAAGCTACATGGAAAACAACTTGGGTGTACCCCAAGGCTCTGTTTTGGGTCCATTATTGTTTATTTTGTTTATAAACGATTTGGAATTGAATCTAAAACATTGTACTATAAATCTGTTTGCAGATGATAAATTAGTGACAGTTACTAACGAAGATGTTAGAAAGGCTATTAATAAAATGAATATAGATTTAGAAATTATTTCTAAGTAGTTAAAATGTAATAAACTAAAACTGAATATCGCAAAAACGAAAGCAATAATTTTATCAGCTACTAATGCAAAATCGGTTAATAAAATTAAAATTGAAAACTTAGAAATAGAAAAGGTATCTCAAGTTAAATATCTAGGAGTATTTATAGATGATAAATTAAACTTCAAAGCACACGTAGATTATGTAATAAAAAAGGTAGTTAAGATAATAGGATTATTCAGTAGAATTTCTAACAAGCTTATAAGCCGTTCACGACCTCTTTGGGACAGAGTTGGCTATGATTTTTTCTTTTCATGTTAGACTAACTGATTCGATGATGTAGAGGATGCAATTTTTTTTTCTATCAGTGTCTGTTCGACATTTTCTTGCCACCACATTGCCAGATTTATTATTTTAATATTCGTAAGAAAATAAATGATTTATCAAATGTGTAAAAATAATTTTAATTTCTGTCAAAGGAAAAGTCGAAATGCCCAAAATAATTTTGCTACAACAAAAAATTTCCATTAAACTATGCTACTTTCAATTTAAAAAAGACAGACCAAATTTAAAAGAATGCGAGTTGATGTGGAGACTAGAAAATATCCGGCAACAATGTACCTATTCAGAAAATATAACCTTAAACTGAAAACAACCTAACCTAACACAAAAAGTGTCAATTTCCATTAGGGAATTTAGTTGCCACAGAGGTTCTGCCAACAAAATTACTAGATGGTCATAGCCTCACCTGACCCAAAAAGATCGTGAACGGCTTTTTTATAGTATACAGTCTAAAATTATGATTAATAAACCAATCATCGCACCGTATTTCGATTACTGCTCTAGTATATTAATTTTATGTCAAGAACAAGAATTGGCTAGAATGCAAAAACAGCAGAACAGAGCAATGCGTATTATATTACGCTGTTTGAAATATACAAGAATTTCTGCGATGCTAGATTGTTTACAATGGTTAAGTATAAAGCAACGTATTTATTTCAGTTCTTTGTTGTCAGTTTTTAAGCAGTCAATAACCTGTTACCTGAATATATGACCCAAAACTTCGTTTATGGTTGTGATATTAATAATTATAGTACCAGAAATAGGCAGAATGTTAGATTACCCAAACTTACAAAAAGCAGTTCCCAAAATTGTTTCTTTTATAAAGGCTTCAAAATTTATAATAACTTTCCAATTGAAGTTAAAGGGACTAAAAATAGCTATGAGTTTGTTTAGGGTGGAGGTTATAGTGGACTGTATGATTTTAATTTGAACAATTTACAGGATGCTTCTTAGGGGTGCAGGAATTAAAAAGGGTTGCAAACCAACGGTCTCGTGCAGTCTCACACGAAATGATTTAATAGACTTAATTTCCGTTGTTGCAGAGGTTCATGAATACAGACAGATGTTAAAACTGTATTGTTTATTGACTAGAATATTTTCTATTTATATACATTAACTATTACGTAAATTACAAGGTTCATGTTATTTTGCCCCAGTTTGAGCTCGCATATGCACTTGCGTGTTCATAACAAACAGATAGCAAGTTTGCAAAATTGCAGTTTGTTGACCGGAGCATTCGACCAGTGCTGATAAGAAACGCTGATGCTTTGTTGTAATTTCCGCATGTAACATTTCGCTTACGAAATATGCATATTTAATTTTAAAAGTTAAAATTATGTTTTGGTTCCTAAACATTCTGCCGAGCGACAATGGGCCGGGATGGTGTGGCTGAGGCTGTCTCTCCATCTTCTTCGTCAGGTGGCAGTGGTTGTAACCTGAAGCTCTCTGACGGGTCTGAATTTCTGCGTGGCTGCGGTTTCCTGTTCTTTCTCCAGTACTTCCACAATGTCCAGATGATACAAACTAATACCAAGATACCGATTGTAGTACCAGTGTTCACCATGATGGTATGTTGATTGTGCCACAGTAGATCATCCTGATGTAGCTGTAACTCGTCTTCTTCTTCTTGTAGGCGTTGAAAATGATCGGACGGTAGCAACACAGGTTCCTCCATTTGCAGTTGAGAGTGGGTGCTTGTATTCTCCAAAGTAGTGTTAATAATTACTTGCATTGGTTTGTTGAACCCAGCTACGACAGGAATAGTAGTGAATAGCTGAGTATGCAAAGTAGTCCGTTTGGTGTATATAGTACAATCTGTAAATATCTGGATTATGCCAACATCTTGAATCTTCACATCTTTTCGATTCCCGCTGCATTGTACTGCTGCTGTTGTGGGTTGATTGGGAATAAACAACCATGTATTCGCTGCGTACAGTTTTTTCCATACCAGTGTCTTAACTGTAAATTGATCAACCAAATATTTGACCTTGTTCAATCTCTGGTAGATCTTATCAATGATGCAGTTCGGATTGTCTTCAATACTTCGGACGGCGGATGGCCCGCATAGGTAAAGATGTTTCCCTATTGGCTGGATCTCCTTTAACTTGTCTTCTTGGATTTCAAAATAGGTTTGTTCGTTGTAGTTGATAGCTAAGAATTCCATCGGCAAGTTCAGCGATGCGTAGGTTCCATTTCCCTTCTCAGTTATGTGAAAATAACTGAAAATCTCGATGGTTTCATTATTGATGCTAACTTCCATCCAGTGCATTGGTGTGGTAAGTATCTCCAGGGTTGATGGAAGATTGGCCATTGCATTTGACACTATTCTGTAAAATTGTGATAATGGAATAAATTGCAGGATGGCTGCCTTTTTGAATTTTACATTTAGAAGTTGTTTGTACTTCTCACCCATCTCTTGTAAGTAATTGGTAGCCATCTGATATGATGTTAACACAATATGTTTAACTTGTTGTCGTCTGTCTTTTTGTACCAATGTTCCATCTCATTGATTGCTAGCAGCCCTCTGTTGAGCTTTCTTCTAAAATTATCCAACTTCTTGGATATTCTGGCTTCAGTCTCATTCAGAGTTGCTGCAGTTGACAACACTATCCTTGTCTGATGATTAGATGTATGCATCAATTCTAGTTGATTTTTCTCCAATGATTCGATGTCATGGTAAACTTTATCGTTAACTCCAAACACTGAGGTTAATAGCTGCCCTAGTACTCCTCGCATATGCCTAACACCTTGACTATACATGCTTTTCATATTCCAGATGATCTGCATTTGCTGCTCTCTCAGGTGATGATTTAATTCCTTGCAATGGGATTCTGCCGATAAGACAAGTGCCTTGCTGCATAAGGTATTCATTTGTTGAATTGTCTTGTTTATATCTGCTTCATCTACTTGGATGCTAGAGATGTTCACTGTTACTTCGATCCTGAAGTCTCCCCTCGAGAGTTTTGCATGGCCAAGTTCTTCAACAAATAGGCCAGGTGATGGATACTTCACTATGTACGACCCCGTGGTTGCTGAAATTATAGTGCACAACGCCAGTAAGAGTGTTATTGTTCTTGTGACTGTTGACACTCCACTACCCCTGCTTTGCTTTATTTTTTCTTCTTCTTCATATCTGGGTACCGGACCGAGTTTGGTAATAGGACGCTTGAGAATTGTATCTTCCCTTTCCTTAACAGCTGCAACTCTGACAATACCATCGGTGTCTGGATGCACTTCTGCCGCTCTTGCTAAAAGCGATCCATTGGGAGAACTGCTGTCATCCTTCTGTAACACTAGATCTTCCACTTGCAAATTGTTTTCGTCTGACTTCCATTTCGTTCTGCTTTGTGTCGGCTCTGCTAATCCAGACCAGTGTGAGAGAACGGTAGAAACGGTGTTACTCTGGGCTCAGGTAAATTGCCCATGAGTTGCTGCAACGGTTGTCTTCTACATTTTTGAACCAACCTGTTACAGTATGCAGTGACTCGCAGTAACTTCTGCAAAGGCGAGTATTTGGATAAGATGTCCAAATCTTCTTTTGCAGCCATAAACGCTTGGACTTGGTGAATTTTTACTTCATTTGTAACTGTCATGGGAGTGTTTGTTTCCGTAAGTGGCAAAGGATTAGTTTGTAACCATTGCGGGCCGTTCCACCACAATATATGATGCTGTAGTTTGACAGAAGCAAGCCCTCGGGATACAGCATCTGGTGGATTGTCCTCTGAACGCACAAGATGCCAATTTCCACTGGGGGTTACTTCCAATATTTCTGTTACCCTATTTGCAGCAAATGGATTCCATTTCTTCGGGCCTGCTCATATCCAGGATAAGGTTATCATGGAATCTGACCACGCGAAGATAGAGATTCTGGGGATGTCCAGAACACTAATAGCTTCCTTCAACATTTTTGCTGCTAACGTTGCTGCACATAATTCCAGTCTTGGCAACGTTTTCTTCATATTTATAGGTGCAACCTTTGACTTAGCTCTCAATAGAGTTACTTGAATGCGCCCATCTTGAGATATTACTCTGCTGTAGATTACAGCTTTTTCCGACGCATCACAGAATGCAAGTAGCACCATTTCCCGGATGCTGCCTAACCATCTTGGAATGGATATGTCTTCAACCAATGGTAATTCTTCTTGAAATTGCTTTCACTCGTTCATTATTTCTGTGGCCACTGGCTGATCCCATGATTGCTGTTGTAACGAAAGTTGTTGAATTAGTAATTTGGCCTTTATTACAATTGGAGCTAACCATCCTAATGGGTCAAACAAGCGGGATATTTTTGATAAGATTATCCTCTTTGTAGGATTTGTATCAGCTCGAAGACTGACCCGAAACTTAAATTCATCTGCCTTCGAACTCCAGTATACTCCCAAGGTTTTCCTTGTTTCCCCTTCGTCGATCTCTAGTAAGTTCTTGTACTGTAAGTTATCTGGTAATTCTTCAACAAGCGCTGCGATGTTGGTTGCCCATTTTCTAAGGGTAAACCCTCCACTTTTCAACATATTGATTAGACTTACTTGGAGATGCGTTGCTTCTTCTATGGAGTCGGTTCCCGACATTAAATCATCTACGTAGAAGTCCTTGGTTGCTACTTCTGCAGCCATTGGGTATAGTTGTCTTTCATCTTCAGCTAGCAGCAACAGGGTACGGATTGCCAGGTATGTTGAAGCTGTTGTTCCATAAGTTACAGTGGTAAGTTTAAACTGTTGAATAGGTTCGTCTGGAGAAAACCGCCATACTACCCTTTGGAGGTCTTGGTCTCCTTCGGCTGTCTTGATCTGACGATACATCTTTTCAATATCTGCTGAAAATACAAACTTGTGTTTCCTCCACCTTAGGAGAATATGCTTCAAATCTTGTTGCAATCTTAGTCCGACAGTCATTAGCCGGTTTAAGCTGAGTCCAGTAGTGGTATTCGATGAGGCATCAAAGACTACCCTTAACTTCGTGGTTGTGTTGTCTTCCTTCACTACCGCTTGATGAGGGATGAAGTAAGATTGTCGTATATTGGCTCCTGGTTAAACGCGTTTCATATGTCCCAGTTCTAAGTATTCCTTCATGAATGTTTTGTATTCTTTACCTAGAACTTTATTTTTTTCTAACCGTTTCTCTAGTTGAAGGAACCGTGCGATTTCCTTTTTTCTCAAATCTCCAAGCTTTTCTATTGGTTGCTTGAGCGGAATTTTTACGATATGTGTACCATCAGCATTTCTCTGGTGGTTGCAGTTGTAAAATTCTTCGCATTCTTGACTCTAATTAGGGCAGTTGCCAGCAAAACGTTGCGATGTTGTCTTCCTACTAGGTTTGCAACAATGTTTTCTTTCTCATTGGTTGCTGTCGCACTGGAAGTCGCCGCCGTGGTCTTGGAAAGCTGCTGCTGCTACTTACTAAAATCTTCGTGCAGAAGCCAATGATGTTTTTTATTACATACTTTGCATTTCCCTGGGCAAAAGTGTCTAGAGTTATATTCTCCTGTAGGCTTGAGGCAGTTAGAACAAAGTTTTTTATTCTTTATAAAGTCCCAGCGTTCTGATACTTTTAGGTTGTTGAATTTTGGGCAGGATTTGATGTTGTGTGATCCTCCGCAGTGGAAGCACGATACGTCAGCCGTGTGGTACGTCTTCACTGCCCACCGATTCTGGTGACTTTCCCATGGTTTTCCAATTCCATTTTTTCTGGGTTCGAGTTTGTTCCGACTTTGTACAGCTTCCAGCGACTGAAATCTTGTTTCCAAAAAATTCATTAGCTGCTCAAATTTTTGCACCTCTATTGCTGCCGTTAGTGACTGCTCATACAGTCTGTTGGTTTCCTTGTCCAACTTCCGTGTCACTATATGACACATGATAGGCCCCCATGTGGCCGTTTCAATTCCTAAGTTCTCAATTGCTCTTAGGCATTCTTGATCCCCTCTGCAGATTCGTTCAACAGGGTTGCCTGGTTGGCTATGTCATCCAAATACTTCGCAAGTAGCATCCTGGTGTTGTCGTATCTCTTCCTTATAATGAACTATGCAGACTCGTAATTGGCTTCAGTTGCCTCCAGGTGTTGTACTAACTTGCTGGCTTCCCCTCGCAACTGTGACTTCAAGTAATGCATTTTTTCTGCCTTACTTAGTCGTAAATTTTCATAAACAATTCTTACGTAAATATTATAAAAGCCGGGCCATGCTTCGTATGTCCCTTCAAAAACTGGAATTTTGAGAGTAGGCAACACTATATTCGCATGGCTGTGTTCCTTGACACTTTGAACCTCTTGACCCTGGATGTGTTGGTACAGGACCACAATTATTTCGTTGACCATATTCTTGGTCTCACGGAACTCCTTGTCGTCGTAGCTACCGTGGGATAGTATCTCCTCGTTTAGAGCTCTGATGTCATCCCAATCATCCTTAAAATTCTTAATGTTGTATTCACAATACCTTTTACTGCATTCCTCATTGAACCTATTCCAGACTTCCTGAATGTCGCTCTGGAGTGAATTTACCTTGATCTGTAGCCTTCTTATTCGAGACAGTCCCTCCTTGTCAGCCACTGTGGTCGTGTCCTCTTTTAGCGCTACTGGCTGCTGTAAACTTTCACCTAGTGTATCTAGATTTTCTTCGTACTTGTCGAGTAGGGGAACCTCTTCATTGTAAACGTCTTTGGTTTGCTGAAAAAAATTGTTTTTAAAATAAGGGTGTATTTTCTCGACTTCCTTCGCCAGGTCTGAGTGGTTGGCCTCAAATTCTTCCCAAAGTTGTTTTAGGGTGGATCTGCGAGCGGTGATATATGCTGCATTTTTTCTTGATGGGCCATCCTTCTTAACGTTGATAATCTGCCTGCGAATGGATTCTGCTAAGTCTTCTTGGGCTTTGAAAATCTCCCGTCGCTGCGCCATCGTAACGGTCTTGTTCGAAGAGGGCTGGTACGTTTAAAGGATTACTGGACCAAATGCTAGGGGCAGGAACGTTTAAAGGCTCGAAGGAATAGATGCAAGGGGCTGGAACGTTTTAATGGATCGAAGGACCAAATGTTCAGGGTGGAGGTTATAGTGGACTGTATGATTTTAATTTGGACAATTTATAGGATACGTCATAGGGGTGCAGGAATTAAAAAGGATTGCAAACCAACGGTCTCGTGGAGTCTCACACGAGATGATTTAATAGTCTTAATTTCCGTTGTTGCAGAGGTTCATGAATACAGACAGATGTTAAAACTGTATTGTTTATTGACTAGAATATTTCCTATTTATATACATTAACTATGATGTAAATTACAAGGTTCATGTTATTTTGCCCCAGTGTGAGCTCGCATATGCACTTGCTTGTTCAATTTCATAACAAACAGATAGCAAGTTTGCAAAATTGCAGTTTGTCGACCGGGTCATTCGACCAGTGCTGATAAGAAACGCTGATGCTTTGTTGTAATTTCCGCATGTAACATTTCGCTTACGAAATATGCATATTTAATTTTAAAAGTTAAAATTATGTTTTGGTTCGTAAATAAGTTTAAAAAAAATTAAGATATTATGTTAAGAAAAATTATTAGTTAAGTAAATATGTAAATCTGAAATTAGTTTATAACTAAATAAAGACTATTATTATTATTATGGTTTATCGGACTGTTAATCTCGTAATGATTTTTACGGTTTCTTACACCTAACGGGTCGCAGTTAACCAAAGCTAGGTGAGTATGTTATTTGCATCTATTAGTTATAGATGCTAAAAAAATTTCTTACAGTGTAACAAGTGTTAAGAATCACTGCTTTCTGCAAGAACATATATAATTTCTCGTCTAATTTCAGCGTCTTTAAGGAGTCATGTAGGGATCGAGGAATGACTCCAGTAGCTGAGAGTACAATGGGAATTACGTAAGCATTGTTAAGTTGCCACATCTGAGAGATTTCTATTAATAGATCGGTGTATTTTTGTTACTTTTCGGTGTATGCTCCTTGTAGATTAGATGTATTTGGCACTGTGATATCTATAAGATAGGCTACCCTGTGTTTCTTATCCAAGAGCGTAATATCTGGGCGGTTGTAGTGAATGGTCTTGTCTGTTAATATAGTTCTATCCCAGTATATTTTTGCCCATTTATTTTCCAATATCTTTTCAGGATCATATTTGTAATATGGAAGACTGCTAGTAGTAAGTGAATATTTCTCTGCCAACTTTTGATGAATAATTTTAGCTACGTTGTCGTGTCTATATTTGTAATCCGTCGGTGTTATCATATGGCAGCTTGATATAATGTGTTGTATCGTCTCAGGGCAGGACTTGCATAATCTACATGCATCATCACGTGTTCCATCTTTGATTATATGTTTTCTGTAGTTTTTTGTGTTAATTACTTGGTCTTGTATGGCTAACAGAAAACCTTCGGTTTCTGGAAACAAATCACCGGCAACCAACCATGCGTTCGATGCATGCTTATCGACATGAGGTTGATTTAGATCGTGAGCATGTCTACAGTGAAGAGCTTTTCGCAGCCAGGTCTCATGTTTTTCGCTCTCGGAGATTATAGGAAAGATGCGCTCGTTGCCTAGATCGAGTGGCGAGTAATTATTATCTGATAATACAATTGACTGATGTAACATCGCTGTATCTTGTGATTCAGTAAAATATTGTCTTAAACTGCGTATTTGATTATTATGTAGATTTAATATATCAATTAATCCCCTGCCTCCTTCCTCACGTGGAAGAGTGAGTCTTTCGGTTGAACACCTAGGATGGTGAAACTTGGCATTGGTTAACAGTGTATTTATTTTTCTCTGAAGATCTTTCAACTCAGTAGTTGTCCACCCAATAATACCAAACGAGTATGTTAGCAGTGGTATAGCGTAAGTATTTACAGCTTTTATTATATGTTTTGAGTTTAGCTTAGATTTAGTTATGTGTTTAACTCTTTCGATAAATTTGCTTTTCAGTTCTTCTTTAACCTTTTTATCTTCTATCAGCTGAGATTGCTTAATACCTAGGTACTTGTATGTTTCGCTTTCTAACATACTCGGTATTACATCATTATTATCTAATTTGTAATCTTCTACATACCTTTTACCTTGATGTATTCTTTGCGTCTTACACTTTTCTAATCCGAACTTCATACCTACATCTTTACTGAACGTTTCTGTTAATTTAAGAAGTTGTTCTAAATGATTGGCAGTACTGCTGTATAATTTAATATCGTCCATGTACATCAGATGGCTCAACTTGTATAAGGTATTAGATTCATGTCTGATATTATAGCCTCTGTTTGTCGAATTTAACAAATTGGAAAGAGGATTTAGAGCTAGGCAAAACCAAAATTATTATTATTATTATTATTATTATAAACCTGGATTCTCAAAGACAGAGACCGAAAGAAACTGGATGCTTTTGAGGTGTGGCGTTACCGGAGACTACTTCGCATTTTTTGGACGGAGCGTAAAACTAACACATCACAGAAAAGCTAGGTATCAAAAAGAGAATTCATACCGTTGTTTACGAACGTATCCTGAAATATTTCGGACACATATCAAGGCGTAGTAATGACATGGTGTCGCTAGTGGTCGAAGGCACATTCTACGGCAGAAGAAGCAGAGGAAGCTCTCCGCACCGATGGACATACCAGGTCCGAGAGATGACTGGGACTCCTGTCAATGTGGCAATTCATATGGCGGCTAATTGAGACAATGGAAGACAACCATTGCAGCGGCAGGATGAGGAGGAGGAGGAAGAGAAGAAGGCCTGAGTTGGCAGTTAAGAATTCTGGCTACCTTCTTCCTTAGTTGAATTCTATTTAGTTATGACTAACTTTGATTGAAGACATAGTATGCGGTACGTTACAGTGTAGTCTGTTCAAAATTGGAATTTAAAAAAATAAATAGAATTCTACAGCTCATACTTCAAAAATCATTAGGTATAGAGAAAAAGTGGTTATAGAAGTTTGTTTTATTATGGTCTAACTTTTTTATTTGAACCTTTTTTATATCTACATCCGTTACGGAATTATATAGACAAAACAAAAAATGAGCCACCATTTTTCAATATGGCGGCCATACCGCAACTTCAATTTTAGGAGACCTTTAGCATAGTCAATAAAAAGGCAAATGCAACATTTCTACCAAATTTCTTGCTTGTACGAAATTTTCAAGGTTAAAACCTATTTTTCTTGCACTATTCTATGTAAATATATTTAGGCCAGTCAACCTGGGCCTTTTAAAGGAAAAATAGTATAAAGTTATTTTTTTTCTATCAAAAAAAGGCTAGACACTTATCTATATGGTAGTAGTAACAAAATAGTTTTATACATTTTTTTTCTTTTATCTGCCAATTAACGGAACAGGTCGACCGGTTTAACTGCAGAATCCTACATATTAGGTTTCATTTCCATACCTAAAAACGTACTGTTTACTCATATTTTTAATTCAGTTCTTGTAATGTTTTTGTAGTGTAAAAGAAAACCTGAAAATATAAGAATATATAAATAAATTATGTTTGCAAATATACATAACATTATGTGCTGCGCTGGAGTAAATCTGTCTTTGATAGTTACAAGTGTTATGTGCATCTTAAACAGACCAGGTAATAATACTAATAATAATAATAATAATAATAAGGTTAATGTGAATAACTGTACATAAGTCATACATAATTAATTAGGTTGTTATTCTAATATTTATAACTATTATCTATCTTATCTTATCTTTTCTTACTACTTATTAGTTATTACATGTAAGCCACTCACAAACGCATACCTTGTGCGTGAGCAACTTACGTACATTCAATGTAACTTGCTACCATTTGTATATAAACATTAATTCTTAATAATCTAACTAAAACCTAGTGGTAACTTTACAAAATCAATTACAAGTAATTATTGCACAAATATGATTGCAATCTGAAACTTTTTTTGGGTTACTTTGGTGTTTCAGGAAAATTTTCTATATGTGATAACTAGAGAGCGGATTTTTAGGTTGCAAAAAACTTAAAATAGGTGCTCATTTTAGGTTAGAAAAGTATATATTTAGGTCGCAAAACGGTCAAAATAGGTGCCGATTTTAGGATAAAAGATTAATAATTTTTTAAAATAATTTAGAATTGAGTAAAGTAAGGTTCTTAAATTGATTTATGTTATAAAAATAGAAAAGAATATACGACATAAACAAACACCAATGTATAATTTAAAAAAACAAGTTATTGATTTTCTAATATAAAATAAAATAAAAAATATAATAAACCTCTAACTGAATATAATTTTAATATTTAAAACAGATCGAAAAGTAAAATTCACAGATATGTTAACATTTTACAAATACTAAATTATGTAAATTAAAAAACCTTGGCATTGTGGCTTCATGTTGTGCAATGAGTTTTTTTTTCGCAGACAAACTATAAAATAAAAGGAACATTATGTGGGGGTATATATTAACTTACAGCTTTACTGCAACATTTCCAAATATTTTAATCTTTACTGCATTAACTTCGTAAAACCACCCAATCTTGCATTCTCTCTTTGGACGATTTTTTTAAATTTCGGTAGGTATTGTAGTTCTATACAGTATAACTTTTCAACTTACGTTCAGTTGAATACTACACTTTTATACTTAAATATTTGCGGCACAATTTCAAACATTTAAGGTTATGTTGACTTAAAGGAAAAAAGTGAAACTGTCAACGATGCTGTTTCTGTCAACTAACAACACCTACGCCAGTGACGAGCATGCCAGTGACCTACTCCTACGCACTACCAGTGGCACTACACAATTTTACTCATACGTTGAAGACAGAGCATGAAAATATAAGCAGCAGTTTATTGTGTTGTATATGTATAATGCAAATATTAATTTTGTAAATGCAAAAAAAAATAATTAAAATACTATTATATATTTAAAAAAATGAAAAACATATTTTAGGCAGGTTAAAACAGTAAATAGGTGTTAAATGCAAAAAATAGGCAGCAAATAGGGCATTAGGTCTTAGAATCGCTAAAATAGGTATTTTAGGTGATATTAAATAGGCGTCAAAATGCATAGTTTTTATTGAAATGAATTTATATGTATCTAAAAGTGATGTGCCTAAAAAACTCACGAAAGGCCAAAACCCTAAAATCCGCTTGCTAGTGATAACATAGTACCCTGTCTTGTTCCATAATCCATTTTTTAATGACTTTTTTAAATTTGCTGATGGGATTTATTTCTGTGATATTTGGAGGTAATAAATTCAACATTCTTGGTCCTAAAAATTGTGTAGATTTTTGATCCATGATCTTGTGAACTCTACTAACTTCGTGTTTATTTTTTATTTTGGTTCTAGTGTTATGAGGATGGACAACCTTTTTTAAGTCTTTTCTATGTTTATAGTGGTGTATAATCAATGTTTATGGATAGATTTGTCTTAGACAAGATATTTTTTTTCGGCGTATAGCTGATCAGTTGGATACATTTTTGCACGATAGAACGATTTTACTTAGTTACCGGGTTTGTTGCCAAATCAGTAAGTTATGATTACCATTCTAGAACGGTAAGTAAAAATTTGAGGTTAGCAGGTTATGTTTTGCGTCAATTTGACACAGACTTAAGCAAAACCTAACCTGCTAACCTCGAATTTGACATACTCTTTCAGTGTCACCAACATATTCTGTAGTATAATGCCATATCTTACTGACATTTGAAGAAAAATAAATTTCTATTGTTCAAAAAACGTCATAAGCATCACGAACGTTAAGGAATTACCGATCTCAGACAATAATTGTCTTCGATCGGTAAAATGTCCTTACCGTTCTTAATACTTAATATACTATTGTGTCTTACTAAACATGATTTTTATGGACTGCTTCTGCATAACTTCTAGTATTCTCAAAGCTGTCTAAAATTTCGTAAACGACCTATACATTGCAGTAGTTCTTTTGGTATCAATTTGACGTGAAGTACGTTGAAATGAGAAGAAGGCTCACGTGACATGTGCGCCTTAGCGTTCCAGCTGGCGGACGACTCCAACATGCCGAACAAGGTGAGGCCATCTCGGAATCAGTAGCGTAATGTCTAAACGGGGTGTTATTTATTTAAATAAATGAAATCTGTATTATTAGCAGATTTCTTTTATTTTAAGCTTCTACCACATTCTGTAGGGTGAAGCACAGTCGAAAGACGCTTGTTGTTATTTTCTCTTATTGTTTGTTGTTGTCCAGTGTCAAGTTCCCATTTTATTTAAAAATTTCGCCGCCACTGATAATTCTACGGCGGCGCATGTGACATCATGGGGTGCCTTCTTCTCATTTCAATTTACTTCTAAGCTGATTTCAATGTAAACACTGTTTACTAAACATCCAATAGTCCTAGAACACTTAATAATACATTGTTTATTGTTAAGCTTCTTCCGTTAGAATCACTTATTTGAATTTCATATGACAAAAATATATGCCATGTAAGTAAAAGAAGTAGATGCAATTCTAAGACGTTTGTTGTATAATTTTAAAAGAAAATAGCCAATTTAACCTAAATTAATATTATATATTTTTTTATAGTTGATCTATTTGATAAATTGGAGCTCTTCGTATTTATAACAATGAACGTGAAGCATGAGGTAGTTGATAATAGTTGGTGCAATTCAACGACCAACAATGTTGATGAAAATGAAGCAGTTGGAAACTTTCCTGCACATCTAGAGATCATGAAAGAGACTTTTGACAACGCAGCGTATCAGGTAGGACTTACTATTAAACAAGAAGAACTTAATATAAAAGATGAATTCGATGCTACATGTTTAGGAAGTAAAAGCCTTATAGAGAAACCATTTTGGAGTTGCAAAATCTGTGAATACCAAACAAAAAGGAAGTGTCATCTGTTTAAACATATGAAAACTCACATTGGAGAAAAGCCTTATGTATGTTCTGTTTGCAAGTGTAAAGCATCAGCGAAAAGTAATTTAGTGAAACATATGATGATACATACAGTACAAAACCATATGAGAACTCATACACGAGAACAACCTTATTCGTATTCTGCTTGCGAGTATAAAACAGCACAAAAATGTGATTTAGTTGAACATATGAAAACTATACAGGGGAAAAACCCTATTTCTGTTCTGGTTGTAAGTATAAAACAACTGTGAGAGGTAGTTTAGTGAGACATATGAAAACACATACAGGAAAAAAACCTTATTATTGTTTTGTTTGCGAGTATAAAACAGCTGACAGCAGTAGTTTAGTTAGACATATCAAAACACATACAGCAGAAAAGCGTCATTCTTGTTCAATTTGTGACTATAAGGCAACCCAGAGGATTACGTTAGTGAGGCATATGAAAACTTATACAGGAGAAAAACCTCATTCTTGTTCTGTTTGTGCCTATAAGGCAACCCACAGGTATACGATAGTGAGACATATGAAAACTCATACAGGAGAAAAACCTTATACTTGTTCTGTTTGTGGGTATAAAGTAGTAGAAAAAGGTCAATTAGTTGTACATATGAGAACTCATACAGGAGCAAAACTTTATTTTTGTTCTATTTGCAAGTATAAAACAGCTCAGCGAAGTAGCTTAGCCAAACATATCAAAACACATACAGGAGAAAAACCTTTTTCTTGTTCTATTTGTCAATATAAAGCAGCCCTTAGAAGTCATTTAGTGGACCATATGAAAACTCATACAGGAGAAAAACTTTATTCTGGTTTTGTTTGTAAGTATAAAGCAGCACAAAAAGGTCATTTAGTTAGACATATGAGAACTCATACAGGAGAAAAGCCTCATCCTTGTTCTATTTGCGAATATAAAGCAGCGGATAGACGTAGTTTAGTGAGACATATGAAAACTCATACAGGAGCGTGAGTTTAAAGCTGCCTAGAAAAATATATTAGTTAATTGCATGAAGACGCGCTAAAATATACAAGAAAATTGTAGTAGATTGTGAATATAAATCAATATATAAAATCCTTATTGTTGTTTTTTATATGAGTATAGATCAACACGGCCAAGCCACTTAATTGTACATATGAAGATACATATAGGAGTCAAACCTTTTGCTTGTACAATTTGTGAGTATAAGACAACAAACATAAAAAGGAATCGTAGTTGAACATATGAAGAACATTTTTACAAATTTAGTTTCCCTCCAATGGATTTATATCTGATGTAAAGATGCTTATGTAATTTAAAAATGTACTGCCATTAAATAAATTGCATCTGATTTGTAGTTTCTTGGCATTAGCTGGAGGGTCTGGTAATATAGCAAGTAGCCTAAATTTTGAAAATTAGTTCCATTTGCGTATATGAACATGTGCTATAAAATTTTGATGATTCCTAGTATCATTTAGGCCACGGCAGAACCACATGTAATCACTCGTATTTTATTATGAAAATGTATGAATAACATTTTTAATTTAAATAAAATATTTCTATCAGGATAAGAGGTAATGGGGCACACTCACATTCAAGGGTTTTCATTTTGTTCATGTTCAACAATGTTGGCTGAGTAACACATATTTACTTAAAATACTGTTAACAGTAGGATTTATTTATGTATTTATTTATTTATAGTCCACCACAATATAATATAACAATTGTTGTATATTGATAATATGAAAATAAATAAATAAACTTAATTTAAATTAATGTAGGGTTTTAATTTTAAATCAAAGGCGATTAATCCCGTCACCATGTGAAGGGCTCCCCATAAGTCCCACTCTGGTACAGCCATTTTCAGGTTCTTCCTTTAACTGATCCCTCCATCTTCCTTAGGATCTCCCTCTAGTTCTTCTCCTTAAGTTTGATTTCCAAATTGGATTGGATTCTTGTTGTATTACGTGACTTATCCTGTTCTATGCAGAAGATCACCAGGGATGTATACTGTTCCTTCTGGTCTTCAATGTATACAGCGAACATATCATGCAGAAAGTCTTTGAAGGGCATCATAAAGGCATCTCCATAAACAACAGAAAAATAATCGATAGAGCCCATAACAACCCGCCGAAAGTCAGACAAATCTTATAAAGTATCGTATTCAAAAAATACACTTCCCTTGATTCTCTAATCATGAGCAATGGGGATTGTGAAAATGAAGATCATCAGGAATGCAGTCGTTAAACACTAGGATATGGAAAGACCGTAATATTACCAAAGCCACCAAAATGTGTTCCCTATATAATTACATCAAACTATAAGGTAGTTTGTGTAAAACTGAAAGAACTAAACTAATAACGGTTGTCCAAATGTGAGGCTGGATTTTGAATTTTGCGGCATTCGCTTTCTGTCAAACATACAGCGCTAATATTTTATAGTTGTCATTTTGACACATTGCCATTTAAGTTATGGATCGGTTCACGGTTCAACAACGCATATTTATTGTAAAAACCTATTACAGATATGGGGAAGGTTTTGCAGAAACTGCTATGGACTTGCGTGACATGTGGTTTCAACAAGGTGGTGCCACATCTCACACAGCGCCCGAAACAAGAAGTTTACTGCAATTAAAGTTCAGAGGTAGACTTATCTCTCGATATGGTGACTTCAATTGGCCGTCAAGATCTTGCGAATTGACACTTTTGGATTTTTTCTTTGGGGTTATTTGAAAAGCAAAGTCTATGCCAATAGTCTACAGACAATTACAGACCTAAAGGCCGAAATTACACGTGTAATTGGCGAGATAGGCCCTCGTTTAGGTTTAAATGTCGTTAAAGGTTTGAAAAACGAATGGTTTTATGTCAGACGAGCTGAGGAGGGGATTTATCTGATATTATCTTCCATTTTTAATCGTTAACGTATTGCGATGAATTGAAAGCTCTACGTTGGGCTTGCTATATAAATTTGCGATGGATATGCTCTAATAACCCACTTTTGGGAATGTTTATAAAATTAATTTAGCCTGATTAAAATATGCTGTCTTATTTTTATTTACTTGATCCAAAATAAATGGTATTATGCCCTTAATATTTTATTTATCTGCAATTTATTATATCGAAACGCTAGCTCAGTATAACAATTAACTCTAATCCCAGGGTGAATTCCTAATAGATTGTAATTTTTACTTGATCTGGTGCGCCACTGTACACCTGCATTCCAATAAGCGGTAGGTAATGTATGCAATACTGTCAAAACCTACAAAATTGTTCGTATCGTACAGTCAGCGTTGTTGACTTTAAAATAAGCAAAATTGTGAACATTTGATGAGGTATTTATTCAAATCTTTGCGCCACAAACATTCCTAGATAAACTAGGGCACTTGCCCAACACAATGATATACTTTTTACGTGTAAATATGGCAATTTATTATGTTAAAACTTCAATTAAAGTGGAGCACAAAAACTACATGTCAAGCTCGTAATTAATTCATTTGTTCTCTTTTGTTTTGTATATTAATAAAACAATTTCTAATCTATTACTATGGTTACAAATCTAACGGAAATTAGTTTTGAACAAATTAGGTACATTATGGAAATAAGTTTGATTAGCTACAAATTATTAAATTTACAAGTTTTTTCTAACTAAAATATTGTCCGTTTCTTAATTTTAAAATGTCTCTTTGTTCCACAAACACGTTTTATTATTTGCTCTGCTCTTTTTCACTCGTGTTAATTGCACTGATTATTTTATAGAGTTCTTCTTCTTCCAGTGCATATCCTAACGGATGTTAGCGATCAATAAGGCTACTTGCACCTTGATAACTGCAGCTCGAAAGAGTGATCATGTAGATTTGTTGTACCAACTTCGGAGATTCTTTAGCCATGAAGTGCGTCTACGGCCAGGACTTCTATTGCCTTTTATATGACCTTATAAAATTAATTGTAGTAATTGGTACTTTTCGCCTCTCATTATATGCCCTAGGTACTCTAGTTTCCGTCGTTTTATAGTAGTCATAAGTTCCAAGGAGCAATTCATTTTTTCTAAAATTTCTACGTTGGTTATTCTATCCACCCACACCCATGCAACTCGTAGCATGCGTCTGTAGGCCCACATTTCAAATCCATGTTACATAGGTCCTGTGTTAACGTTCAGGCTTCTACCCCATACAGCAGCACCGAAAACACAGCATTTTATAAGTCTTCTCCTTAGATATAATTTCAACCAAACTTACAAAGTAAGTGGTTACTATGATCGCTCTTTCTGTGTGTCTGTCGCACGGTTCCCGTTAAGGCAGAATACAACTGATGGTGGATTCCTATGTATTTTTGTCCCCTGGCTTTTCGATATCTCAACCCGTTTTCGAAATATTCGACTTTAATGTTCGAATTTTCACATTTTAGGCTTTAATATCACTTTTATGTAGTTTTCTTTCCTGATTCTAAATATGTCACTCATTTCACGATATCTTGAATAGTTTTCGAGATATTTGATTTTTTAAAAATCCGAATTTTCTTTTTGTAAGTTTGGTTTTCAGCCGTACATGCGCGGCTAAGCTTTTTTTAAACTACGGTTACATAGTAGAGATTTTAAGTTGTTAAACGCACATCTGGCTTGTCCAATTTGGCTTCTCACTTCCTTTTGTTGTCTTCCTTCGTCATTTATTATAATACCTAAATATTTATAGTCAGATATTCGTTGGATGATTTTATTGTTTATTGTAATTCCTTGCATTGTTGGTTGTTTTTTTGTTATTACCATATACTTGGTCTGTTTTAGATTCATGTCTAATCCATATGCTGCGCTGCTTTCATATACCGGGTGTAACAGGATCATGGTACACCCCCGTATCTCCGTTAGTTTTAAAGGTAATTTATTGAAATTTGGTATATCACATATACATAATAAGCGGCACTTTTTGACCTGCAAATGATTTTTTTTTCACTTCCGGTTTCGCCGGAAGTGATACCAACTTTCGATTTTTAAATAGAACACCCTGTATATTATTACATTTCTGAAATCTGCATAATTTTCTGAATCCAATGATACCACATAAGTGACATTTCAAACGTCAAAAATTTTTTTAATTTAATTTTTAGTTTTCCATTTAAGTGTGCCATGATGGTTCCGATTTATTCCAATTGATCCATTTAATGCTAGAAAAATCGAAATCCCGTCAAAAATACTAAATTGCGTTTTTTATGAGCAAATAAAGTTCACCGTAATCAATTTTGGGGTAAAACTCAATTTTTTCAAATGGAACCATATTGGTACCGTGGTACCATTTATTAGTACTATTAATAAGGAATTTATTCATACATGGTAATTAAATGTGCGATAAATACAATCAAAATTACAGCTAAAAGAAAATAAGAAAATACAATTATTTTGGTCTAATTTAGTGTTAAGACTAAGGAGGCTTTGAAAACAATGAAATTGTTTATTCAGACTGTCAAATAAATACTTGTTGATTTATCGGTGTTTCTATTGTGTATTGGAAGAGTCTTTACATTTGTTGTTATTTTTGTTCAAAATGCCGCACATTTATACAAAGGATGAAAGAGTGGACATGTTAATTATTTATGGGGAATGTAGAAAAAATGGCCTTGCGGCTAGAAACCTTTATGCCGACCGATATCCTGATAGACAATGTCCAGCGAGAAATTATTTTAATCGTCTTGAAAATCAATTCCGAAGAGAGCCTAACCATGATCCCGATCCCGAAGAAAACGTTATCATTGACGAAGGAACGGAAATTAATGTTTTAGCTCGAATAGAAGTTGATAAGACTGTTTCTTTAAGGCAAATTGGGTTTGATTTGGAAATTAGTCACCAAACGGTAAGCCGAATCTTGCACAAACACAATTATAAATCCTTCAAATATCAATTGCACCAGCACCTGTACGAAAATGATTATGAACGTAGGATGGAATATTGCAATTGGATCTTGCAGAATAATGTGCAGCCAAACAATGCTTTTTTGGGAAGGATTTTATTTTCGGACGAGTGTAGGTTTACAAATATGGGATTATTTAACCGACAAAATACAAGGTATTGGTCACAAGTAAATCAACATTTATTGCGGCAGGGTAATTTTCAAGTGCGGTTCGGTTTCAATGTTTGGCTTGGAATAGTCGGTCGTAGAGTCATTGGTCCAATAATATTTGAAGGAGCCTTGACTGGAGCTAGATACTTAGGATTTCTGCAAAATGAAATTGAGGACAGGTTAGCTGAATTACCTATCCATTTACGACAGGGAATGTATTTCCAACAAGATGGAGCTCCTCCCCATAATTCAAGAATAGTAATTGATTACCTTCAACAAGCATTCGAAGAAAACGTAATTTCGACGAATGGTCCTGTGCGATGGCCTCCAAGGTCACCTGATTTGACACCTCTTGATTTCTTTGTTTGGGGCCATTTGAAAAACATTGTTTATGCAACACCCGTTACAACCCGCGAAGATCTGGAGTTGCGAGTAAGACGCGCAATTAATAGAATAACGGCCCAGCAATTATCGAACGTTCTTCAAGAAACAGCTACGAGAGTTCAGAAGTGCGTTGACGTTAATGGACAGCATTTCGAACAATTGTTGTAATGTTTTGTGTTAATTTTTTGTATTTCAAGTTGTATTTTTTGTATTTTCTTATTTTCTTTTAGTTGTAATTTTGTTTGTATTTATCGCACATTTAATTACCATGTATGAATAAATTCCTTATTAATAGTACTAATAAATGGTACCACGGTACCAATATGGTTCCATTTGAAAAAATTGAGTTTTACCCCAAAATTGATTACGGTGAACTTTATTTGCTCATAAAAAACGCAATTTAGTATTTTTGACGGGATTTCGATTTTTCTAGCATTAAATGGATCAATTGGAATAAATCGGAACCATCATGGCACACTTAAATGGAAAACTAAAAATTAAATTAAAAAAATTTTTGACGTTTGAAATGTCACTTATGTGGTATCATTGGATTCAGAAAATTATGCAGATTTCAGAAATGTAATAATATACAGGGTGTTCTATTTAAAAATCGAAAGTTGGTATCACTTCCGGCGAAACCGGAAGTGAAAAAAAAATCATTTGCAGGTCAAAAAGTGCCGCTTATTATGTATATGTGATATACCAAATTTCAATAAATTACCTTTAAAACTAACGGAGATACGGGGGTGTACCATGATCCTGTTACACCCGGTATACAGTTGAACAGATTTTGAAGATCTTGCTCCGTTTCCGCTGTAAGCACAGAGTCGTCGGCATATCTTATATTATTTATAGCCATTCCATTAATCTTAATACCCTCTGTTCTTGCGTTCAATGCTGTTTTGAATGTGATCTCGGAGTATACGTTGAATAACATTGGTGACAGGATACAACCCTGTCTCACACCACGCTTTATATTTATTTCTTCAGTAATGCCTTCTTTTGTTCGAACGCAAGCCGTCTGTTTCCAGTATAGGTTTGTTATAAGGCGTAGGTCTTGATAGTCTAAGTTCAGTTGTTCTAGTATTTCGAATAATTTATTGTGTTGAATTCTGTCGAATGCATTAGTATAGTCTATAAATCCAATATATACATCTGTGTTTACATCTAAGCAACGTTCGATTAATATATTTAATGCAAATAGTGCTTCACGTGTCCCGTATCCATAGAGTTCATTTCTTTCAATTGCTTTTCCATGTCCTTCTGTCTGCTTTTCACTTGATTTTTCACGTCTTGCTGCCTGATTTTCCAATTGGTATTTCCTGTCTTTATGTCTGCCTTCTAATTTGCTCTTTGCAAAGTATTATTATTTTATTCTGGTTTCCTTCACCTTTTTAGATTGCTCACAAAGTTTATTGCTTAGCTATATTGAAATCTACTCTTCATTGACATGCACATAGCAAACCTTTTTGTGACTATTCATTTCTTTCGGTTCGGCTATTCATTCTGCACAAACCTAATATTTAATTAGTTTGAAAGTCAACTTCGGCCCTGTGAAAAACAAGCCTTGCCCTTTGCGTTCCTTACTCAATTCATTTATTAATACGGGCATCTCTTTTCCAATGCATTTACTGAGTACTTAGTATTGCAGTTACATAACACACCCCAGCTCTGTGCTTATTACTAGTTTCTTAAGTTGTACTTTTAGCAGAGTCGAGTCGTGGGCCTAAGACCATTACAGTATATGCTTTAAGTTCTCATTAAAATATCTTAGATTTTCAAATTATTTGCGCATTTTATTAACGAATTAAAATTCAACCTCAAATTTGGGCACCCTTTATAATATAGAAAAGTCAATAAATATGAAATGCCAAATATAATTAATTTAAAATTTTTACAATCTAGAAATGTTAGATATAAGAATTGTGAATAGCAAATATCTATGGAGACATATAATTTAAAAAAAAATAAGAACTAAGATTTTAAAGAATGAAAAGTTAAAATTTTGTAATTCCTATAATATTAAAATAAACCCCTGTAATTGTTATCTACTTAATTAAAAATATTAAAAGGGTACAAGTGATTAGTTGTGGCACATAATTAAAGAATACAAAGTAAGAATATTAAATAAATAATAATATTGGAGATTCTTGAAGTAAGTACTTGCTGGGTAATTTGATATTATGGTGTTGGAAGAAGCCAAGAGACGTATGGTATCAGCATATTAGTCTACGGTCACATCTACAACTGAAGGTTATTTGGAGTTGGATTGTAATGGAGTCACAGATAGTAGTAAAAGGGAGAGCTGGTGTCCTGTTGTCTCCTGTGTAGGTGAATTTGGCGATTTGGTTGCCTATCGGGACCATCGTCGCAGCGGCATGTGGAGCCGTTTCTGAAATACAGCCAGTTTCAGAGTCAGGAGCATTGACGGAACTACAAATTGAGGCAATTAGAAACAGCTGCATTTATAGATGGTCGAGATGAACCCCTAACTTACCTGTCCGTTCCAGAGGTACATCGTGGGCAAGTTTGCTTGTCTGATAGCTGAATCAAAACATCGAGGTGACGTGTTAAGTGAAGTTTGAGACAAGTATATGTTATAGTTATACTTTATAACCTCTTAATGTTTTAATGAACTAAAACATTAAGAGGTTATAAAGTATAACTAAGAAGCACTTACCATTTTATGAGTCCTGTAATTGACATAATTGTACAAATATTTAATTAGCTTGCCTGTTAGTGTTTAGGTTAGCTATGCCATTTAACTGAAAATGTCATTTGATATCATTCTTATTTAACCAAATGGGTATCAGATCCAATTAGTTCGAAACCAAATAAAACTTGGCACTGTAATACAAAATAAATTCCAATTATTGATTAAAAAGGAAACTAATTGAATCCAACCTGAGTTTAAGAGTAAATTGTTCTACGGGAGCTAGTTTAATAAAAGGATAAGATAATAAGTAATTTACCAAAAAGGGCATTACATTGCATAAGTTATTTGTAAACGTATACGAATTACGATTAAAGCAAAAAAGGTACTGTAACAATAAATACCGGGGGTTCTAAAAGTTTGGAAACGGCTGAATATCTCGAAAAATACGCTTTGGAGCGGGAAACAAAAAAAACACTCATTTGATATTTTTTAAAAAGCTATCAAATGATACCTAAATTTATCACCCTCTACCCCTGTAGGTGGGGCGGGCAGCAACTTCAAAATCTTAAAAAGAATCCCCACTCTTGATCGCAGATTAGCATTCTACGCTAAAAACTACGTAAGTAAGTTTCCCCCCGCCCCATCCACACTGGTGATGGTGGGGGGGGGGGGGTCAATTTTGGTGTCATTTGATAGCTTTTTAAAAAATATCAAATACGCATTTTTTTCGTTTCAGGATTCAAAGCGTATTTTTCGAGATATTCAGCTGTTTCCAGGCTTTTAGGACACCCAGGGTGTCTCAAAGAGAATGGGACACCGATTAGCCATATATTCCTTACGTTATAATAAATCGATTAAACCTAACAGACCTTAGTACAAAGTCCCTTCTGTAAGAAGTTATAGGGCCTTGAAGTTTATTTTTTTGATCATTTCCACAAATGTAGAGATATCGATTTGATTTCTGGTACATACTTACTATTATGTACTACACTAATGAATTTTGTTTCATTAATTAGACTTGACTGTAAGAGGCACTTTACCTATCTTTGAAAACTTTTTTTAACTCTAACTTCGCTATCTGTAACAATTTTTCAAATTGTATTATCTGAAAGAGAATTAAAAGCACAAAAATAATGTACTCTTAGTTCTTAAGTCTAAAAGCAACCGTTTACCTTGAAATGCCCATCAGAGGTTCTTGGTTGTCATCAAGACGCGCAATTATCAAGTAGCCATGATCACAAAAACAATAGTCATCTAGTAAAAAACAATGATAAATCAATTAATAACATTAATGACATCAGAATTTGTTCTTTTATGTTTAAGGAAATACCGCTACATAACAAATTCTCCAATGTTCAGAGATTCGTTATGTCGCAGCATTTTCGTAAGCTCAAATGACAAAAAGCTGATGTCACCAACATCATTAATTGATTTCTTGTTGTTGTTTACTAGATTACAATCATTTCCCATTGTTTTTGTGATCTTGATAACTGCACGTCTTAATGACAAAAAAAATCTTTGATAGGCATTTTTAAGTTAGAACTAAAAAAGTTTTGAAAGTTAGGTAAAGTGCCCTTTACAGTTAAGTATAGTTTATGCATAAAAGGTTATTAGTGCAATACATAATAGTAAGTATGCATACCAGAAATCAAATCGATATCTCTACATTTGTGGAAATTAGCAAAAAAATAAAAATTGAACTTGAAGGCCCTATAACTTGTTACTGAAGGGACTTTGCACTAAGGTACTGTATATTAGGTTTAATCGACTTATTATAACGCAAGAAATATATGACTAATCGGTATCCCATTCTTTTTGGGACACTCTGTATATTGCAATAGCCTCACCTAATGTTATTTAAGCTTTACGTTGCGGCGTCTAATTATGCACTGATTGACTACACTGCAATATGAGTTGAATACTCAATTATTTTACATTACGACAATAATTTGATATTCTTTATATGTCACATTTGACTGTACGAACTCTATTTTTGTTTTAGATAAATTCTCAATTAAAATGAATCGAATTACTTCTTATGCCCTTTAATATGAATCGTTAATATTAAGTTATTAAATATTTCTACCTCAGTAGAACATGATTACTCGCAAAAACAAGTCGGTTCACCCAATATCAAGAATGTTCATTATTTCTGAGAAATCATTTATTTAGTGAAAACTTATGTCAAATATTTGTGACAATTTTAATGAACTTCAAAGCATGTACATATTAATCGCAAATACCTCCTTGTTACCCTACCTGTCATTCAATAAACATGAAATAGTAAGTAGTCCTTTTATTAATTACTACATTTCACTCTTTTACTGCTTATTTTAGTTTGCTCAATAAATCCCTGTGATTCTAGCACGTCCAAAGAACTTAATCCGCCTTCTCAAAGATCCAAATGTAAACCAACTACAGAGTAACCTCAGTACAAGCCCATCCTACTGTCAACAACTACAAACATACTCGGAAATGGATCCTTCCAATTCTCAATCAGCATACAGTTAAGCAACACGAACCTCGACAAAATCCTCCAGCTGTGAACACACTCTCCCTTCCAAATAAGATATTGACAATCCAAATAATGCGAATCCCGATCTGTCAGAAGCCACAGCACGTCACCTCAACTAGTGCCAATCTCAAAACGTCACTCCAACAAAAATTCAGTGAAGTTCAATTCTATCAGATGGAAAACCATTTCCAATTCCCAACTCTCACTTCAAAAATCCTTTCGTGTCCTATTTTCAGTAAATACAGCTTAAGCTATCCAATTCACGAGATGTAACTACGACAATAAACTAAGCTCAACATCCAATTCCAGAAATTATTTCAATAGCCTGCAGTATTTTAAATTATGTTCTTCCTACCATACACATCTTCTGTATATCTTTATTATATTCTTCTTGTTTTAAACCCTTTCATATACCAAAATATATTAATAAAGGATCTATTTTAAAAATTTCAGCTTTTTACAAAATATTCTTACATGTTTTTCTATCAAAATTTATTTTGTGTACTATTCATTCACAAAACTCGTGAACTGTCAAAACGCTGTCAAGTTGGTACCTTGTTTGAATTCTGTTTTGGAACTTTTGCTTGCTCATTTTGGCAGCACTGAAATGTTTGAAATTTAAGAACTTGACTTATGTCACACTTTCTTACAAAAAAAATCTTCCAAAGTCTTTAATTTTTGTGCATACACTTCAATTGCAATGGAACAGAAAGGAAAGAGGGTTTTATTATTGGAAAGGGAGAAAAGGCTATAGTTGATTATTACAAGGAAAAACTAGAAGAATATAGTTTTGACTTTTGACACATGTAACATAACCTTAACTTTAAATATTACTAGAAATCACTAGATCCGAAGTATCTTCCAGAAAAACTGTAATTTCCAGGTACACTCAGCAAATATTTAAAAAATTTGACATTGACAGTTCATGAGTTTTGTGAATGGATATTGCATAAGATTAATATCTCCTTAGTGGTATCGTTTTTGCATATTTTTTACAGTTCAACACTCTATATATTTTATTACCACATTTAGTAATACCCGCTATATTGAATAACATTTCTCAAATAAGTATTTGCTATCAAACTCCCACTTTATTTAGGGTAACTTTTAAATCATTCTAGATTCTGATTTTTCATTGTTCAACTGAGTTCAAATTATTGCATTACTTTACAAAATGCATGTTAATAATTCTGATATCAGCTGCTTTGGCTATTAACCCTTATAAATAGTTCTTGCACTTGCTCTAAATTAGAGCGAAAAGTTTAGCTTGCTGAAGAAAGTGTATGAGAACAGCACTATCTATATTTTTTAATTCTTCTCCCTCGAATGCCATTCGAATCCCTCGATAGTGGTTGCATTCTCGCAATATATGATCTACTGTTAGTGACACGCCGCATTCATTCATTCATCTTTGTAAATTTAATAATGAAATATTTTATTCAATTTGTTTTAATATAATATCAAACCTTGTCTTGTATTAATAAATTAACTTAATTTTCTTATTGTAATGATAAACATGAGTACAGAATTAACTATTTTATCCATTACAAGATAATCAATACTTTACATTAAAAAGTGCACTTTATGTGAGCAGCAATAACTAATAATTCGAGGAATAAAAATAAGCATGAAAAAAAGCAGGTTTTAGAAGGGCTACATTTATAGTTTCAGATATGATAAATGTTCCGAAATACTAATACAATTTAATTTGTAACTGACGGAATTGAACGTATTAATGTCAGACATAATGTGAATAGAATAATACAAAATCGTTATTTCTTTCTTTTCTTTTTCAACCCTCATTCGCCCATTGTTGGACAAAGGCGTCCCCATATCTCTTCCAGACGTCTCTATCCTGCGTTCTATTTCTCCAATCTAACTCTGCCGTTTTCTTTATGTCATCGGCCCATCGAAGCTGTGGTCTTTCTCTCGAACGCTTTGCTGTCCATGGCGTCCAGGTCTGGATTTTTTTATTCCAGCAGTTGTCGCTTTGCTTCAACGTGTATCCACAGAATCTCCATTTTAGTGAGGCGACATGCTCGATGGCGTCTATGACTTTAGTTCTCTGACGCAATTGACGTACGATGCTTCTCTGCATCTTAGCAATTTTCTCCATATTTGCCTTAGCAAGCGTCCAGGTCTGGGCGCCATAAGTGAGGACAGGGAGTACGCATTGGTCAAATACTCTTTTCAGTAAGTTGAGTGGTATTTTCGGGCTTTTCAAGATCGTTGCAGTTCTTTCAAAAGCTGCCCATTCTAGACGTGTTCTTCTACATATCTCAGCTGTTTGGTTCTCTTTATTGATTAATAATTTTTGCCCCAGATATATATTGTTATGATACAAATAGGGTAGTTGTTAAATAATAATAAAAATATAATAAATTTGGAAGATTAATACAATCAAATTTTGAGGGGTTTTAAATAAGATGGGTGTTAATTCTAAAATTAACGATGAATATTAAAAAGATGGAAGGAATATATCCAGCAACTATTCGAGGACGAAAGACAACCAGAGGTAATACAAGAAAACGCAAAACAAGATAGCGGCCCATGTATAACAAAAGAAGAAGTGATACATGCAGTAAAGATGGCGAAATGTAATAAAGCCCCAGGAAATTACAGCTGACTTGATAAAATTAATTGCAGAAGAACAAATACACGTATTAGTAGACCTGTATAGTACTGTATATAATACAGGAATAATTCCTACAGAGTGGCTTAAATCGACGTTTATTACTTTAGCGAAAAAGGCAAATGCAAAAGAATGCAATGACCATAGGACAATTAGTTTAATGAGCCACACTCTTAAGATATTCCTAAAGATAATACACCAAAGAATCTTTAAGAAATTAGAGCAGGACCTTAGCGAAACCCAATTTGGTTTCAGGAAAGCAATGGGCACCAGAGAGGCTTTGTTTGCATTTAATGTGTTAACGCAGAGATGTATGGATGTTAATCAACCAATGTATGTTTGCTTCCTTGACTACAACAAAGCCTTTGACAATGTTCGTCACAGCCATATCATGCAACTATTTAAGGACAAAAACATAGACATGAAAGATATGAGAATAATACTTCATCTATATTTTAACCAAACCGCTAATGTAAAAGTCGATAATGAAATATCGGAAGATATCCAGATACAAAGAGGAGTGAGGCAAGGGTGCGTACTCTCGCCTCTGCTCTTCAATCTATATTCAGAGGAAATAATCAGGAACGCGCTGGAAGAAACACAGGTGGAATAAGGGTTAATGGGAAATGCATAAATAATATCAGATATGCAGACGACACTATACTTATTGCAGAGTCATTAGAAGATCTACAAAGAATATTAGATGAAGTAGTCGTAAGAAGCCAGGAAAAGGGTCTGACACTCAATGTTAAAAAGACCAAATTCATGACGATCACAAAATCGCAACAACAACAAGAAAATTTATGGGTTGGCGGTGAACAAGTGGAGAAAGTACAAAAATATAAATACTTAGGAACAATTGTCAACGAAAATAATGACTATACAGAGGAAATTAGGGCAAGGATTGGACAAGGCAGGACAATATTTAATAAAATGAAGAATGTTTTATGCAGCAGAGACCTGGATCTACAACTTCGAATCAGAATACTGAGATGTTATGTATTTTCAGTAGTATTGTATGGAATGGAAGCCTGGACGATGAAAAAACATATCAGCAGCAGACTAGAAATATTCGAGATGTGGACTTACCGAAGAATGCTGAAAATAAGCTGGGTAGAAAGAGTAACAAACGACGAAGTGATAAGAAGGATAAAGAAAGATAAAGAAATATTAAATACAGTTAAAATAAGAAAATTGCAATATCTAGGCCATGCAATACGAGGAGAGAGATATGAAATCCTACAAAACATTATACAAGGGAAAATAAAAGGAAGAAGAAGTAGAGGAAGAAGACGTATCTCCTGGTTAAGTAACTTAAGAAAATGGTATAACTGTAGTTCCATTGAACTGTTCAGATCTGCAACGTCAAAAATACGAACAGCCATGATGATAACCAACCTTCTAAGAGGAGATGGTACCTAAAGAAGAAGATGAGGGTCCTTATTGTCAAAAGATGATGGCTTGTAGAAAATCCCTTTCGAAATCCTGCCTGCTCAGTGGGTTGATAGTATTCCAACTTTTTAGAAATTCCAGCGGTAATGATCTTAGTTAGTAGTTTATAAAGTTGAAATAGGAACGTTATCGGTCTATAGTTTTCTATCTCCCTTTTTAAACAGCAGGATTATTTCTGCAACATTCCAGTCCTTTGGTATTTTTGCCTGGTTCAAACATTTGTTAAAAAGCAAATTAAGTGCCCGTATAACTGGTTTACCTACCTTCTTATTTTAGAAATTCATTGATGATATTATCTTGCCCAGGAGCTTTGTTATTTTTTGTCATCTTTAAGACGTTTTCTATTTCATCTTCTTCTATGTCAGGTAGGTCTTCGTAGTTGACATTGATGGTTTTTCGCTTTAGCTGTTCTTTAGTTTCTTCAGTGGGTTTTATTTTAGATTCATAAAGATTTGTATAGAGGTATTCTGTAGCAGAAATTATTTTATTCCTATCTCTTATCTCCATGCCATCTTTCTCCAATGCTATTATCTGCTGTCGGCCTCTTTGATTTCTTAGACACTTCATTCCTTTGTTGTGTTCGATAAATTTAACAACTTTCTCTTCTATTGTCCCGATGTTGTCTTCTTTCTGATTAATTAGTTCATCTCTACTAATTCCACTGTGCCTCTCTTGTTTTCCTCGACTAGTTTTCGTCTTTTCTTGAAAAGTTTTTTGGTATTGTCGCTTAGCCAGTCATTCTTGGACTTTTTCTTTTCTGTCGACTCCTTTCCTACTTTCATTAGGGATGTATTTATTATGTTGTTAAGTTCATATATGGTATTGTTTTCTGATAGGTTTTTTGATTGCAACTTAGCTTCTACTTTATTTTGATACTCTTCTGTTTTTTTCCTCCAATTGGGTGGTACCCAACTGGATCAAGTTGTTTATGATCATCCGGTTGTTTTCAAGTTTGTAATTTATTCTAAAGTTACATCTAACTAGCCGGTGGTCACTCCCCGTATGGAATCTATTGAGTACTGTTATGTCTGTTATTATCCTTTTATGGGATGATGTGATGTAGTCGATCTCATTTTTAAATAGTCCATTTGAGAAGATCCAAGTCCATTTCCTATTTGGACGTTTTTTAAAGAAAGTGTTCATAGCGAAAAAGCTATTTTGCTCTAAAAAGTTTAGCATCAGGTGACCTCTATCTTTTCTTACACGCAGACCATATGTCCCTATCTTATCTTCACTCTCTTTTTCCTTTCCTCCTAGTTTGGCGTTGAAATCTCCCATAGCTATTGTATATCTGCATTTGTCTTGATTTATACTGTTTAGAGCCTGCGATACCTAGTCATAGAATGTGAAAACGTCTTTATCTTTATATTGGAAGGTAGGTGCATACACTTGTACGATTTTTAGGTCTGATTTACTAGATAGTTTTAATATTATGTATCCTACTTTACTGGAGATTCTTGTATATGATTTTATATTGTGGGATAATTTTTGTTTGACTAAGAAGCCAACTCCGCCTTGTGACTTACTGTCATCTCCTTTGTGGTATAACATATCTCCATTTGGTAGCTGCAGTAGATTTTCTCCTGTCCTTCTTACCTCACTTAAGCCCAGTATGTCCTACTTGATGGTTTTTAGTTCCTCTTGCAACTCATAGAGTTTTTCGTCTTTTAACATTGAATCAATGTTGTATGTGCGTATATGAAATAACGGGTGTTCATAAACAGTCGTCATCCCAGTTGCTTTGAAAAACAAAATGTTATGTCTTTGATTGATTCGTGCAACACAATGAAACGTCATTGAGTACTGTCATAGCGCATTTTTTCTCAATTTTAATAGACATACGTTTCTGAAGTCAAAACCTACTGGGATGACGACTGTTTATGAACACCCGTTAGAAAAGGTACTTGTCTCAAGTTAAATATCTAGGTGTAATTATAGATCATAAATTAAACTTCAAAGCACACGTAGATTATGTAATTAAAAAGGTAGTTAAGAAAATAGGCTTATTGAGTAGAATTTCTAACAAGCTTAGCATACAGTCTAGAATTATGATTTACAAAACAGTCATCGCACCACATTTCGGTTAAGTATTGTTCTAATATATTGGTTTTATGTGAAGAACAAGAATTCGCTAGAATGCAAAAACAGTAGAACAGAGTAATTCGTATTATATTACGCTGTTCGAAATATACAAGAATTAATGTGCTGCTAGGATGTTTACAATGGTTAAGTATGAAGCAACGTATTTATTTCTACTCTTTGTTGTTAGTTTTTAAAGCACTCAATAGCCTGTTACCAAAATATGTAACCCAAAACTTAGTTGATGGTTGTGATATTTATAATTATAGTACCTACTAGAAATAGGTAGAATGTTAGATTACCTCATATATTTAATAGTACTATAATGCTAGCGCGTGTAAGTGGGGAGGTCACAAAATAAGTGAGACAGACAACCAACTTTTCTACACACTTGGTGAGCTGTGCGCAAGCGTCGTCCGCGCGGTGGGGAAGTGGTCAAGTTTAAAATTCGCTTCTAAAGGCGGAGTTCGAATTCTCACGCATGCGCACGAGACGCGTAATACCCCTTTCCCCCGTTCCCAGGCCATACTAGCAATATAGCAGTAAACATATATGGATTACCTAAAGTTACGAAAAGCAGTTCCCAAAATTGTTTCTTTTCTATAACCTTTCAATTGAAGTTAAACCAACTAAAAATATCTGAGTTTAAAACAACTAAGTGATTATGTTAAAAAAATTATTAGCTAAGTAAATATGTAAACAATTGTAAATCTTAAAATTGTTTATAAATAAATTAAGATTATTATTATTATATAACATAGGTAACTTTAAAATTGCTCATCATAGAATTCACGTTACATGCCGTTTGTGAGAGTCTTTTATATCCAACGATTTTTTAATATTAATATTAACTTTATTACCAACTTTACACACTACCTACTGTACGTATGTATCTGTATAGTTAGTAATGCTTCATAAAGGTGGTCCCTTTATTTCTAAATTACAATTGATGCATTCTGAATTACAATTGATGCTGCCTGAATATCAATTAACGCTTTCTGAATTAGAATTTACACTTTCTGAAATACAATTTAAAAAGGTGTAGATGTGATCTAGAGCTAGAGATATCTAGGGTTTTTTGGCATAATATCTAAGAACCATATAAAATTTCACCTGACAACGCTGGATCTAACCTAAGGTACTAATAAAGCACTCTACTCTAACCAACTATGCACTCTCCAAACATTTAAAACCACCACCCCATTAATTAGGTTGGTGAAATGAAAAACCCTAGAATCTAAAAATATATTTTTTTCTATAGCACATGTTAAAGTGTGCTTTTATCAACTCAAAACAAAAGGTCAAGTTTTACTTTAACAGCAAGGGCAGATAAAGTAGCACTTTAACATCAAGGATAGATAAAGTAATTTAATTTTCTAACTTTTGTTTAAATTAAATGTGACAGCTTCGTATTATCGTAGCAACCCAATCTAGCTACTGACATTTTGAAATGTGATTGACTGTCATTATTTTCTTTTGAAATTGTTAAAGTTCTTGCTATAGAAAAAAATATTGTATTAGACACGACGATAAAGTTATTTCTATCCACTCTTGAATCATTAACGTCTCGACTTCGTCTCGACGTTAAACGATTCACTCGTGGATAAAATTTAACTTTATCGTCTTGTATAATAAATTACTATTTCATGTTATGTTGGTGACAGTACCTACAAATTATGACATAACTCTAAGTGTGCTATTTATTTGATTCAAAATAAAATTTCAATTCGCTCAAATTGTTTTATTATTAGCACCATTTCAGTGTTAATTGTTATTATTTGTGCTTAAACATGCCCAGAAGAACTAGAAATTTGTCGACGCAAGTATGGAAAGATCTATTAGATGACGTTACAAAGAAATTCACACGATTTGACATACTTGGCACTTAACCTTAAAATTACAATTCGAACCAAATTTTCCAGTAGCAGTGTTGCCCATAGTACCATATGATTGAAAACTTTATCCTCTAGAGGGCTGTGGATTTTTTAACATTTAATTTACGTTGGCAGTGAGAAAGTGGTGCTGTGCATGGAAAATGGAGGAAATCACTTTGAACAGCCGTAGCTGTTTTTGTTATTAACATTTTCATGCATGGAACCAAAATGTTTGTAGTTGTTAAAATGACATTACTGATATAACCTTAAACTGACAGATAGAAAATGCCAATGTGACTTTTACTACCACGTCTGCCAATATAAATATTTAGCAAAATAATTCCACAGCCTTCTAGAGCAGCGTTTCTCAACCTTTTTTGGCCCGCGGACCAGTAGAATTAGTTAAAAAAAAATTGCGGACCAGTGATATTTTCTTAACAACAAATTTTTACTAAGTATTTATAAAGAACTACTACGTAAGTTAATTGTAACATTTTTATTGTCATTTGCTTACAGTAATATTTAAATGTAAAGATATATAATTATATATACATATAATAATAAGTAAGTATATAAACCTTTAACAAAAATTACAGAAAATTATTAAAAAAAATCACAAACTCATGGATGTAGGAACACAACAAAAAATATCATTCTTACGATTACCAAAAAATTAAATCAATAGGAACAAACTCTTAAGAAAAATTAGAACAAAAAATATCAGAAATTATAAAAATAATCACAAGCTCATTGCATATGAACATATTGTTAATGAGAAGATTGCTGCTGCTTTTCTTCAATCAACTTGTCAATTGTTGGTTCCAAATTAGACAAGCTAAGTCGGAGCGGTGAAATAACCGAAAGCCGATTTCTAAATTTATTTTTTATTACCGTCATAGTTGAAAATCTCGATTCACATAAATATGTAGTTGCGAAGGGGACTAACATTTTCATTGCTTTCTCGTATAGAGATGGATATTCATTTTTCAATTTGATCCAAAATTTATCTATGGACATTGTTGAAAAACTAGCTTTTAACATAATATCTGCACTAATCTCAATAAGAGACTCATATTCTCTGTCACTTAAATTTAACTTACTACTGTCATATGTTATGAAAGGGTTTGTTATCCACTCATTTCTTTCACACGTGGTTTTTTCAGATGGGAAATATTTTTCGAAACTAAAATTTAAAGATTGTAAGTGTTGCCCAATGATTGTATTTAATTTTGATAAGTTTAAATCTTGTTGCAAATTAACAAAATCAAAATAATTATTAAACATATCAATATTATTGTTATTTACTTTATCCACGCCGTGGTCGTTTTCGCCGGCCAGCGAAAAATATTCTGTACGTTCGTTACTTCCAACGATAGGAATTACACTTTTAAGAATTTCGGGAATTTGTCTTCAGTGCCGTACTAATCATAAATTACGTAGAACTAAATTAAGTAAATTTTTTTCGTGGATATGGGAAATGTCCGCGGACCAGTAAAATTTCTCCGCGGACCACTAATGGTCCGCCGGACCAGCGGTTGAGAATAGCTGTTCTAGAGGATACAAGTTTTAGAGCATATGGTATTTATCGAGGACATGCAACGTTGGTGTTTTTTTACTTTCTTTTACAATAAAGAAAGTATTGGATTCATTCCAAAAATTTGAAATTCAGTTTTCAACAGATCTTCGCGTTTTGTAGTCCCCTGAACCCAAAAAACATGTTCTTTGTCATTGGTCTGTCTGTCAGTCTGTGTGTCTGTCTGTGTGTGAACAGAATATCTCAAAAACGAAAAGAGGTATGGGGTTGAAACTTCATACATAAGTTTTGTATACTATCTAAATGCGACAGCAAGCTTTTGAAGAAAATCGCATAACCGGAAGTATGGTGTTTACTGTTGTGATTTTTCAGTCTTTTTGATTTTTTCAAAAACGGCTCGAACGATCTTTTTTAAACTTTACATTTTTAATGTGTATTGAACAGAGTATATGTACTTATCCAAGAGTTCGTAAAGGACCTATACCGGGTGACAATGAGACCAGGGCCATGCCTCTATCTCCGTTACTTATAAATGAATCTGGATAAAATTTCATACAAGTACACTAGACATAATTTCAGATTGGCATACAAGTATAATCAAAATGGGCGACTTTCGGTTTCACCGGAAATAACACCAACCTTGATTTTTTAAATAAATCACCCTATATGTTTTATGTTTATCGCAATTTACTACTCAAATTACTACAGCAGCGTTGACGTATTTGCTTAGGTATTACACAGAAATATTAAAAAAAAAATTTGTTATTCTTCAATTTTAGATAAAGATAAAGTAGTATATGATGCATATCGTTAGTTTGGTAATTAAATTTGCTGTTTAATGGCAAGATGACTCTTAGTAGGCGCCATTTAAAAAAAGTGAATTTTTCTTAAAAAACGTGTTTAGCAAATTTAGTTCTTTTATTAAAGGTTTATTATTTAGTTGATTGATAAAATACCTATTAGTATTATTTCCTAGAGTCAAATAGAACATTTTTTTTTCAAGTCGCAGCCTTCTATTGTAAAATATAAAAACTGAAAAAAATTGTTTTCTGAATAGAATAAAAAAAAATTGGCGACACTAGTATATGTAATGTAACTTCTAGATTCCGAAAAATATAAAATATACAGGATGATCCATTTAAAAAATCAAAGTTGGTATCATTTCCGGTAAAACCGGAAGTCGGCCATTTTGAATATAACTATGGGTCAAACAGAAATTGCCGGTAATCCTGCATTTTAGGGCCATGAATTTGAACTACCGTTCCTAGAGCTAATAATGCAGCTGGGAGTGAAATTTGACAGTAAAGAAACAAGCGAAATATAATATACGTACTTAGTTATTGTCTCGCAATTGTTTAAAATTGCTTTTATATTTTATAATTAATATTACTTATATACATAACTACTTACCAGCAAAGTTTTCAAAGTATACGTTTTCTGTTTCCATTTACAATAAATCTTAATTTTGTCTATAAGAACACTTCCAGCGCAGATAGTAATTTACACTATTTTAAGGAAAGGAAATTGGTGCTAGATCACTTTTATGTATGTTTATATAATGTCTATTTAAATATTTTTGTAATGTAAATATTTTCTCACACAACATACAATAAGGGCCATGCTATTTAGCAATACAAAAGAAAAAACGCAAATAAACAATTTCTCACAGATCTGTAGACAAGATTTCTGACTAATACTCTAACGACGTTACTGTTAGGTTAGAAAGTTACACCACATGTAAGCTGAAAATATTACGAAATTAAACAGGGTCTCGTTTTTTTATTTTACTGTCACATTTCACTCCCACCCGTATTATTAGCTCTAGGAACGGTAGTTCAAATTCATGGCCCTAAAAGGCAGGATTACCAAATTGCCTCTAGTGTCTTCATATAAAATTTTATCCAAATCGATTCATTAATAAAAAAGACATAAGCAGGGCCCTTATATCGTTGCCACTCGGTATATTGCAGTAGTTCTTTTGAATGCTATTTGACTTGACCTAATCTAATTTCAATGTAAATGTCAAGTTTGTTTGGCACATTATTCAGCATCATATTGTATTTGCTGCTTTGCTGCGCTCGGTGTGAATTACAAAATCATATTCTATGTAAGTAACAGAAGTAGGTACAGTTATAGACATTTGTTGTATAATAATAAATAACCAACTTAACCTAAACTAATGTTATATTGTCTTTTTAGTGAGTTAATTTACTAAAGTGGAAGTCTTCGTATTTATTTATACAATGGACGTGAAACATGAGTTAGGTCATTATAATTGGTGCAATCCAATAACCAGCAAAGTCGATGAAAATAAAGCAGTTGAAAATTTACCTTCACAACAAGGGATCATCGAAGGGACTTTCAACAAGGCAGCTTATCAGTTACTGACTATTAAAAAGGAGGAACTTGATATAAAAGATGAATTGCATGCTACATGTCCAGGAAATAAAAACCTTGTAGAGAAATCATTCGTGAGCTGCAAAACCTGTGAGTATCAAACAAAAAAAGAGAGTAATCTGTTGGAACATATGAAAACTCATACTGTAAGAGAGCCGTATGCTTGTTCTATTTGTAAATTTAAAGCAACCAAGAAAAATCAATTAGTTGAACATATGAGGACACATACAGGCGAAAAGCCGTATGCTTGTTCTTTTTGTGAGTATAGAGCAGCTCGGAAATATACATTAGATCAACATATGAAGAGACATACAAGCAGAAAACCGTATGGTTGTTCTATTTGTGAGTATAGAGCAGCTCGGAAGCAGACATTAGTTGACCATATAAGGACGCATACACGTGGAAACCCATATGCTTGCTCTGTTTGTGAATTTAGAGGAAGAAACCAAGATGTATTAGTTACACATATGAGGATACATACAGGCGAAAAACCGTATGCTTGTTCTATTTGTGACTATAAGGCAACCCAGAGGAGTACGTTAGTGAGGCATATGAAAACTCATACAGGAGAAAAACCTCATTCTTGTTCTTTTTGTGCCTATAAGGCAACTCAGAGGAATACGATTGTGAGGCATATGAAAACTCATACAGGAGAAAAACCTTATTTTTGTTCTGTTTGTGAGTATAAAGTAGTACAAAAAGGTCAATTAGTTGTACATATGAGAACTCATACAGGAGAAAAACCCTATTTTTGTTCTATTTGCAAGTATAAAACATCTGATGGAAGTAGCTTTGCCAAACATATCAAAACACATACAGGAGAAAAACCTCTTTCTTGTTCTATTTGTCAATATAAGGCAGCCCTTAGAAGTCATTTAGTGGACCATATGAAAACTCATACAGGAGAAAAACCTTATTCTTGTTTTGTTTGTAAGTATAAAGCAGCACAAATAGGTCATTTAGTTAGACATATGAGAACTCATACAGGAGAAAAGCCTTATTCTTGTTCTATTTGCGAATATAAAGCAGCAGATAGACGTAATTTAGTGAGACATATGAAAACTCATCCAGGAGCGTGAGTTTAAAGCAACCCAGAAAAATACATTAGTTAAGCGCATGAAGACTCATGCTAAAATATACAAGAAAAAGTAGTAGAGCTTATTTTGTGAATATAAATCAATACATAAAATCCTTATTGTTGTTCTATATATGAGTATAGATCAACACGGCCAAGTAATTGTGTATGTGAAGATACATATAGGAGTCAAACCTTTTGCTTGTACAATTTGTGAGTATAAGACAACAAAAAGGAATCATAGTTGAACATATGACGAACATTTCTACCAGTTTAATTTACCTCCAATGGATTTACATCGGATGTAAACATGCTTCAATGTAATTTAAAAATGTACTGCCATTAAATAGGTAAATTACATCTGATTTATAGTTTTTTGGCATTTGCAAAACCCCCCACTTGGAGGTTCTTGTAATATAGCAAGTAGCCTAAATTTTTAAAATTAGTTCCATTTGCATATATGAACATGCCCTATAAAATTCTTATGATTCCTAGTATCATTTAGGCCACGGCAGAACCACATGTAACCACCCATATTTTATGAAAATGTCTGAATAAAATTTTTAATTTAAATAAAATATTTCTATCAGAATAAGAGTTAATATGGCACACTCACTTTCAAGGGTTTTCATTCATTCATGTTCAACAATGTTGGCTGAGTGAGTAACACATATTTACTTAAAATACTGTTAACAGTAGGATTTATTTATGTATTTATTTATTTATAGTCCACCATAATATATGTAACAATTGCTGTATATTGATAATATGAAAATAAATAAATAAACTTAATTTAAATGAATGTAGGGTTTTAATTTAAAATCAAAGGCGATTAATCCCGTCACCATGTGAAGGGCTCCCCATAAGCTCCCACTCTGGTACAGCCTTTTTCAGGTTCTTCCTTTAACTGATCCCTCCATCTTCCTTTGGATCTGCTTCTAGTTCTTCTCCTTAAGTTTGATTTCCAAATTGGATTAGATTCTTGTTGTATTACGTGACTTATCCTGTTCTATACAGAAGATCACCAGGGATGTATACTGTTCCTTCTGGTCTTCAATGTATACAGCGAACATATCATGCAGAAAGTCTTTGAAGGGCAGCATAAAGGCATCTCCATAAACAACAGCAAAATAATCGATAGAGCCAATAACAACCCGCCGAAAAGCAGAGAAATCTTATGAAGTAGGTATCGTATTTAAAAAATACACTTCCCTTGGTTTTCTAATCATGAGCAATGGGGATTCTGAAGATGAAGATCATCAGGAATCCAGTCATTAAACACTAGAATATGGAAAGACCGCAATATTACCAAAGCCACCAAAATGTGTTCCCTATATAATTAAATCAAACTACAAGGTAGTTTGTGTAAAACTGAAAGAGCTAAACTAATAACGGGTGTCCTAATTTGAGGTTGGATTTTGAATTTCGCGGCATTTGCTTTCTGTCAAACATACAGCGCTAATATTTTATAGTTATCACTTTGACACATTGCCATTTAAATTATGGAGCGGTTCGCGGTTCAGCAACGCATATTTATTGTAAAAACCCACTACAGATATGGGGAAAGTTTTGCAGAAACTGCTATGGACTTGTGTGACATGTCACACAGCGCGCGAAACAAGAACTTTACTGCAATTAAAGTTCAGAGGTAGACTTATCTCTAGATATGGACATCAATTGGCGTCAAGATCTTGCGAATTGACACTTTGGGATTTTTTCCTCTGGGGTTATGTGAAAATCAATGTCTATGCCAATAGTCTACAGACAATTACAGACCTAAACTCCGAAATTACTCGCGTAATTGGTGAGATAGACCCTCGTTTATGTTTAAATGTTAAAGATTTGAAAAAAGAATGGTTTAATGTCAGAGGAGCTGAGGAAGGCATTTATCTGATATTATCTTCCATGTTTAATCTTTTGTTACATTAAAATATCTTAAATTTTCAAATTATTTGCGCATTTTACTTAATTAAAAATATTAAAAGGGTACAAGTGATTAGTTGTGGCACATACTTAAAGAATCCAAAGTAAGAATATTAAATAAATAATAATATTGGAGATTCTTGAAGTAAGTACTTGCTGGGTAATTTGATATTATGGTATTGGAAGAAGCCAAGAGACGTATGGTATCAGTATATTAGTCTACGGTCACATCTACAACTGAAGGTTATTTGGAGTTGGATTGTAGTGGAGTCACCGATAGCAGTAAAAGGGAGAGCTGGTGTCCTGTTGTCCTGTGTAGGTGAATTTGGTGGTGTTGCGAATCAGGGCCGTCGTCACAGCTGCATGTGGAGCCGTTTCTGAAATACAGCCAGTTTCAGAGTCAGCAGCATTGACGGAACTACAAATTGAGGCAATTAGAAACAGCTACATTCATAGATGGTCGAGATGAGCTCCTAACTTACCTGTCTGTTCCGGAGGTGCATCGTGAGCAAGTTTGCTTGTCTGATCTTCATAATTGAGCCAAGCACGTCCGAGTACTTTTCGAAGCAACCCCTTTAACACACCAACCAAACGCTCCCAAAAACCGCCCCACCATGCGGCCGTAGGTGGATTGAACCGCCACGATATACGTTGCACAGAGATCTCTTCCATTATCTTTGGCCAGTCCAACTTTGCGAAAGCGTTCTCCGTGCCTCGGTCACTGTATATAGTCCTCGGTCCTCCGCGTCTCGTCACAAATCTACGCAACGCTTGAAGGAAGCTCGGAGTAGACAGGGAAGTAGTCAGTTCGACGTGCACTGCCCGGTACATGGCACAAGTAAACAAACACACCCAAGCCTTCTCTCTAGTTCTCAAATACAGCGGGCCGGCGAAATCTATCCCGATAACTTCGAATGGCACAGCATCGCGTACCCGATTGAAAGGCAGAGGTGGTGTGTCAGCCGCATATGGTTTGGCAACATGTCTTTTGCACGTAACGCACTTACTTATTACTGCTCTTATGGCACGTTTACCTCCCATGATTCAATATTTTTCCCGGAGCATACTTAACAGTCCGTGCGTACCTACGTGACAATTCCCGGTATGCGCTTCGAAAATCAAGCTGCGGAGAACCGGGTGCTTTCACTATCTTGCCGATTCGATACACGTGACTTCAATCGGATTACCCCGGCATCACTGCAAAACGGATTAAGAGCACTTAAGCGGTTATCGGTCTCATCGCAAAATGTTTCTTGTTGAATCACTTTAAACACGAACAGTTCAGCGTCATTAATTTCGTCAATGGTCAACGAACCTCGACGTCGTTGCTGGGGTGAGATTGAATTGTAGGTAAATCGAAAAACCCAAGCAATCATGCGGATGGCCATAGTGTATTTAGAAAAGTGAGTCAGATGCCACTTATCCGAGCTACAGTTCAGCAGAGTGACAACCACCCTCTTCCGCTTCTCGCCGTTGATCTCTTCTTCGTCGTATTCTAGGTCTTCTGAGGCCTATGTAGTCTGCGGTCCATATAACCAACTGGTTCCTCCCACCATCTCGATTCCACCAGATGTTTAGGAGAACACCCGAGTGAGGAAAAGTCGGCCGGATTGTAGACGCCTGGTACATGCCTCCAGTCTTCCACCTTGGTCAGAGAGCGAATTTCCGCCACTCTATTCCCTACAAATGGCGCCCAGTCTTCTTGTCGTAGAATCCAGGAGATAGCCGTAGATGAATCACTCCAATAAAAGCACTCTGCGTTGTTTGCCAAATGTCCACGTACAGACCGGCCAGTCTTGCACCAATGGTGGCAGCTGACAACTCCAGGCGAGGAATGGTAATCTTCTTCAAAGGGGCTAATCTTGCTTTGGCGGTGAGCAGGCGAACCACTACAGTGCTATTCTTTTCAATTCTTAGGAAAATGACCGCTGCATAAGCGTCTTTGCTGGCGTCGCAGAACGTATGCAAACTTAAGTGTTCTGCTTCTCCCGGTCCGGCAAGTATCCATTTAGGAAGTTCAACAGCAAGCAGATGCGGAAGCTCCTTTATCCATCTTTGGAATGCCTGCTCAGTATCGTCATCTACTGGTGCATTCCAACTTAATCGCTGTCCCCACAGCCGTTGCAGTAAAAGTTTTGGCTTTAACGTAGCAGGACAAGTAACTCCAATCGGGTCAAATATGCGCTGGGTCACTGAGAGGATCAGCCTCTTCGTCACAACGCTATCTCGCAAGGAGCTGTCACCTTTTACACAGCTTTCACTAATAGCCAAGGTATTTTTAGTAGGGTGCCAAGTTAAACCAAGCACTGACAATGCATTTGAATGTGTACCAGTGGGCCGAGTAAACTCCCACCCTCGCAAGTCAAAATGTGCTTCAGCCATGACCATACTAGTTTCTCGAATGAATTGGTCCAAAGCATCTTCATCTGGTACGCTGGTCACGCAATTGTCCACGTAGAAACTGCTTCGTAATTTCAAAATTGATTCGCACGAATACGTCCGAGTTCAGCTCGCACTGTTTTAATTGCTCAGAAAGGTGGTGATCGATCGTCGCCCCCAAAAGAAAGGGACTGCTACTCAGGCTAAAAACAACGCGACGGTGTCTATACACCTGCTCATTTCCCTCTTCATCGAACCATAAAAAGCTGAGGAAATCTCGGTCGGTCTCATGTATGCTGATTTGCAGGAACGCTTTGCGAATATCTGGTACAACTCCAATCTCAACAGAACCGATGGTATTAATTCTACGAGGTTCGGTCTCTTTTAGAGAAAGTGGTTTAGTGATGGCTTGTCCTTTTCACGCGCAGAAGCATCGAACAGGGGTCGAATCTTCGTGGTCAAATTATTGTCTTTCACGACTGGCCTGTGAGGTAGATAATGAAGGTTGGAATCATTCGTCGTCGCAGGAACTATTTCAATTATTCCTTCGTTCAGCCGCTCTTTAAGTATAAAGTCATATTTCTCGAAATGCTCCTCTTTCCGCAGTTTTCTTACCGTAGCATCTAATCTCTTTCTTGCACTGTTGTAGTTGTCAGGCAGCAGAGGGTGGCCCTCCAACCAAGGCAACCTGACTTCGTAACGTCTCTCTTCATTTTTCGTCACTGTCTGCAAAAAAAGTTGCTGAGCTGCTTCTGTCATTTCTACTCGGAACTTCTTTTCAGAGGGTTCAGTAATTCCCAGCACATCTAGTTTCCATAGCTCCGCTACGCAAGCTTCATTCACCAAAAGAGAAAATACTGTCAGGGTTGTGCTCGTTGTGGACGCACTCACATGTATGCGTCCCGAAATGGTCCATCCTAAGAGAGTCTCCACTGCCACCAATCCACACGTTAGAATGTCTCTCCGGCCAGTGTATAATTTGCCTGCAACATCAGCACCGATCAAGAGTTCTATGAAACCTTCACCATAGGCATCATCCAAATGAATATTTAAGTGCTTTAATTCCTCCATCCAAGGGCCGTAAAATACAGGCGGAATATTCTGGCAGATCATCGGTTGGTCTAGCAGTTCGAACGTACACGAATTGTCACCATGACTCAATCTGACGTCGAAGTAGTCGTTTCTCCGCTCTTGCTGGGCACCCCCGGATAGGCAATGGATAATCTTTTCTCGCCGTTTTGATTTGCAGCCCAATTGTTGCACTCTAGACTTCAAAATGTAGGAGTGTTGGGAACCGCTGTCGATTAACGCGCGAATTTTCCTTGATCCACATTCGGTGTTGATCATCACACGGAAGGTCTCTAAGTACACGTAGCCGCTTGTGTTATTCACCAAAGCTTGCTCCGCGAGAACCGTTTCGCTTTAAGGTTCGTCATGCTTATGCGCCGGCAGCTTAGGACACATCAAAACCACATGGGGCCCGCTACACATAATGCACTTTAAACGTCCCCGGCACTTACGCGATATGTGCCCAGTTTTAAGGCAACGAAAACACGCCCCTTTTTCTTTATGTATGGAACGAAAATGTTTGTATTTGTTAAAATGACATTACTGATATAACCTTAAACTGACAGATATAAAAATGCCAATGTGACTTTACTACCACGTCTGCAAACATAAATATTTAACAAAATAATTTCACAGTCTTCTAGAGGATAAAAGTTTTAGAGCATACGGTATTTATCGAGGAGCATGCAACGTTGGTGTTTTTTACCTTCTCTTACAATAAAGGAAGCATTGGATTCACTCCAAAAATTTGAAATTCAGTTTTCAACAGATATTCACGTATTGTAGTCCCCTGAACCCAAAAACATTGGTCATTGGTCTGTCGGTCAGTCTGTGTGTCTGTCTGTGTGTGAACAGAATATCTCAAAAACGAAAAGAAGAATGACGTTGAAACTTCATATATAAGTTTTGTGTACTATCTAGATGCGACAGCAAGCTTTTGAAGAAAATCGCATAACCGGAAGTATGGTGTTTACTGTTGTGATTTTTCAGTTTTTTTTTCAATTTTCTCAAAAACGGTTCTAACGATTTTTTTAAGCGTTACATTTTTATTACATTTTTAATGTGCATTGATGTGAGATAGGTGATTTTTTAGTTGAATACCTCTGAAGTGGTTTTTCTTTAATTAACTCTCTATTTTGAACGGTTTTTGTAGAATTTGTAATTTTTGAAATTTTTTTACAAATGCTTAAAAATTCAAAATCAAATTTTTGGTTAATTATAAGATCACTGTAAAGGGAAGTTGTGTGCGGGATAACACCAGATTTTTAAATTTTTGAACAGAGTACATACAGTCGCGGCCATAAAAACCGGGGCAGTTTTTTGACCTAATTTTCAAAATGCGAAAAGAAGTGCCGACTCTGAAAATTTTAATTAATAAATGTCATCAAAAGTCATTGTTTAGATCTGAATAGTGACTTTTAATGACATTTATTAATTAGAATTGTCAGAGTCGGCACTTCTTTTCGCATTTTGAAAATTAGGTCAAAAAAACTGTCCCGGATTTTATGGCCGCCACTGTATATGTAATTGTCCAATAGTTCGTAAAGGAACTATATATAGTAGTAGTTTTTTTGAATTCAATTTGACCTAATCTAATTTCATTGTAACTGTTAAGTTTGTGTTGCATATTATTCAGCATCATATTGTATTTGCTGCTTTGCTGTGCTGGGTGTGAATTATTTATTTTAATTTCACATTATAAAATCATATTCTATGTAAGTAACAGAAGTAGGTACAGTTATAGACATTTGTTGTATAATAATAAATAACCAACTTAACCTAAATTAATTTTATATTGTTTTTTTAGTGAGTTAATTTACTAAAGTGGAAGTCTTCGTATTTATTTATACAATGGACGTGAAGCATGAGTTAGGTCATTATAATTGGTGCAATCCAACAACCAACAAAGTCGATGAAAATAAAGCAGTTGAAAATGTACCTTCACAAGGGATCATCGAAGGGACTTTCAACAACGCAGCTTATCAGTTACTGACTATTAAAAAGGAGGAACTTGATATAAAAGATGAATTGCATGCTACATGTCCAGGAAATAAAAGCCTTGTAGAGAAATCATTCGTGAGCTGCAAAATCTGTGAGTATCAAACAGAAAAAGAGAGTAATCTGTTGGAGCATATGAAAACTCATACTGTAAGAGAGCCGTATGCTTGTTCTATTTGTAAATTTAAAGCAACCAAGAAAAATAAATTAGTTGAACATATGAGGACACATACAGGCGAAAAGCCGTATGCCTGTTCTTTTTGTGAGTATAGAGCAGCTCGGAAATATACATTAGTTCAACATATGAAGATACATACAAACGAAAAACCGTATGCGTGTTCTGTTTGTGAATTTAGAGGAAGAAACAAAGATGTATTAGTTACACATATGAGGATACATACAGGCGAAAAACCGTATGCTTGTTCTATTTGTGAGTATAGAGCAGCTCGGAAGCATACATTAGTTGAACATATAAGGATGCATACAGGTGAAAACCCATATGCTTGCTCTGCTTGTGATTATAGAGCAAGAAACAAAGGTGTATTAGTTAAACATATCAGGACACATACAGGTGAAAAACCGTACGCTTGTTCTATGTGTGAGTATAAAGCCGCTTGGAAACATGCATTAGTTGGACATATAAAGACGCATACAGGAGACAACCCATATGCTTGCTCTGTTTGTGTATATAGAGCAAGAAGCAAAGATGGATTAGTTACTCATATGAGGACACACACCGGCGAAAAACCATAAGGTTATTCTATTTGTGATACATATGAGGACGTATACAGGAGACATACCTTATTCTTGTTCTATTTGCGACTATAAAGCAACCAATAAAAGCCATTTAATGCGACATATGAAAACTCAAGGATATCGCTGTTCATAGAGCAAGCTACGTGGAACCTATTAACGGGCGCTTTCTTTTTTTAAAAAATTGGCAACGAAGTTGCAAACCCCATTAAAGTGCAACTTTAAAAAGGGACGGAATATGAAACAAAGCATTTGAAATAATATTCCAGCAGAAACTGTGTGAGAATTTTTGGTGTATAAAAAAACCCCTATGAAAACTTGTATGAAGAACTGTGTGCGCTGTCCAAGGGGCACATAGATATTATTTTATCAGACAAGCATATCAATGGAAGTCATCGTTTGGGTAAGCTTGGACCACCTGAGCCAAGGGTTCTTATAGCCAGATTTGACTCTTGGTATTGCAACATGGTGCTCACCAACAAAAAGTTATGCAAAGATACTAATTTAATTCCAGTGATAGTAGTGAAATTGAATGTGAATAATTTCAATTGTAATGAAATAATGCAGTGTTTTACTATGCTTGTGGACACGAAATTTCAAGTAACTTCATCTGAGTTAGTATCTCTAATGGAAGAACATTACATTAACGTTCCTACCTGAACATCATGTTAGGTTAAGCGGAAGAACAACATTAGTTGAACTTCGCCTTTTTTCTGTATTTGTGAAAATAAAGCCATTTATTATTATTTATTATTTTACTAAATGCCGCATTGATGCAGTGAAAAAACGTTAATACAAGTTTTTTTCACTGCATTAAGTTTGGAAATAATGGTTGGATATTAGATGGTAGAATTTTTGTTGGGTAATACCGGGTGTCTTAAAATGAATTACATCTAGTATGCATTGAATTTTCTATAATGCAATCTAAAATTTTACTTGGCAAGACTGTAAGTCTGTGTCAAATTCGAGGTTAGCACGTTAGGTTTTGCGTCAGTTTTAACACAAACTGACTCAAAACATAACCTGCTAACTTCGAATTTGACACAGGCTTACAGTCTTGCCAATTTCAAGTAAAAGTATAATTGTACAGGTCACAGAAACTAGATTGGGTGTCAAGGTAGGTCATGAAAGGCGCTGTGATCATATTTGATGAATTGGCAACATGTGGAAAGTTGTCAACATACAAAGTTAGGTTATATTTTAAATGACAAGTAAACAGCAACGGTGGGTAGAGGGATTTCGTTTGCGCAGTGACTAAGATCATATGACAGATTCTGTGTTTTAAAGTGTGGAAATTGCTGTTGCTGGGATAGAAGGTTTAGCAGAGCCTGGTTGTTCAACGTACATCATTATTTCCGCAATCCTATTAATATTCAAGAACTGATAATGGGCGCTTTCAGATGACACAACAGTTGTACAACTGTTGAGTGAAATGTCGCTGAATGCGACCGCTCACTTAGCCGCTCCGTGGTAGCGGTCGCCATTTTAAGTAGCGTATTTCAAAACCGCTCACTGATCAGAAACCGCTCAGTAAGATGGACGTGTTTACCGCGCAAAACAAATTTAAATAAAGATTATTAGGTCATTAATGTTAGATAGTATCTACATAATGACGTACTTTCCTATTACACTAATTACGTGTTAATTTATCTTAATAATCTCATCAAATAATGTTTACTCCTTCATTTGAACAAAATATAAAGATAGTACACTTTAATTTGTTATTAATAGTATCATCGCTCATAATAGATTGGTTTATTTGGAAATTCGAATAAAAATGTAAATACATTATTTATTTCACGTATTATAGTTGATTTGTAACTCTTAACACAAAAACACAACATTCAGCTGTATTTATAGGTTAAAATAAACAACTTTGACAGTTAGCTCAACGTAAATTAAAAAAGACCATTCAGCAAACCTACATCGCTCAAACTGAGCGCTTGCTCAGCGCTCACTCAACGGTTGTGTCGTCTGAATGCGCCCATTATACCATACCGCAATGTTGCGTACGCCTCTGATTTATTGTGCCATTTAGCTTAAATAAAGTTAACAATTTAATGTCAATATGATAGATGTAAAAATGTTACCAATACGAAACTTGAAAATTACTAGATTTTAACATTAGTTCCGATTTTCACCGCGTCCTAATCTACTTTCTGTAACCTGTAATAGCTTATTTATTTATCGTTATATTCATTTGTTATAGTACATGTTACCGGAAATGTATGTAATCCGTCATTATATAGAATTCCTAGGAAATGTATATAATGCCTAAAATCGTCAGGAAATGTGTGAAATAAATTTTATTGTACACATTTCCTAGGAATTTTATACATTTCCTAAACTGGAATCGGAAATGTGTTAAATTCGGGATGTCATGTCGGTAGGTTAGGTTAGGTTATTAAGATTGAAGTAAAATTAATAATCACAATATTAGGAAGATTTTTACTTTTTTATTGTGACCTGAGTATGTGCTTATTCTCAGTTTTATCTTTGTGCTAGCTTGGCCAAAAAAATTAATAAGTTTTTAAGTTTAAAAGTTAATAACTAAGTTTTATGAAGATTTTACGTTTTATATGTGAGTTGATTATGGCATTGTGAGCCTTTATAAAAAAATAATTTTGATTATCAGTTAAGTATAATGTTGATTTTCATACATTTCCTAGTACTATTTAGGAATTGCATATAATGCCTAGGAAATGTATGTATTAAAGAACCTTCGACAAATTATTTTACACATTTCCTAAAGTTGGCTTGGCATAATATACATTTCCTAGGAATTGTATACAATGCCTAGGTTTCATACATTTCCTGTAACCTATTGTTATAATACGACCTTAATGCAGTTAGAAGCAAATTTATTAAAATTAAAGGGATTACAATATTGGTTAATAAAATAATTTGGATTTATTCAGAGATAAGGTGAAAATGCGAATGAAAAATAGCTACTGAAAAACAGGTGGATTTGAAAATAAAATAATATTGCATAAATTACAGTTTGTAAACGAATGAAAAATGCTTAATTTGAAATTAAATAAAATTTGAGTAGGTTTAACTCAAATAGATGAGACTAGAGTGTATAAAAACAAATTTGTTTCTAATTATTGATAATAAAAAACTTGTAAAAAATGTAAAGAAAAATAATTTGGAGTAATTCAGGTATTGGAAATTAACCCTATTTTATTATAAAACTATTTTATAATAATAGGGTAATCATAACATTTCCGTGGTGAGAGATAGTAAGAAACATATAAGAAGAATCACATATAAAACTAAGGATGGTTACAAGTATGCATGTGGTTAAAAATAATAGCAAGCAGAATTAATCTATAAAAGTGAATAACTGGAGAAGAATATGACGTCAAGTTTATTGGAAAAATACATTTAACGTCAGACATTAATTAAATTGGATTACATCAAGCTGTTCAGTAATAAGGGAGAGTTCTAGAGGAGCACCATCAGTTTAGTTAATGTTCTAGGAAGTTTGGCAGCGGTAGTAAAGGAAGTCAGTGTCTGCAGATTTGGTCGGTTGGCTACATTCTGTGGGAAGGTTAGAGTTACTGATTTGGGACAGTTGGAGACGTCTTGTATATAAGAGAAACCTTTCATTGCGGGAAGGTATGTCAGAGCTTGGATCAGTAGGCAGAGAGGAGCTTGGATCAGTAGACAGAGAGGAGCAGGTTGGTTTACATCTTGAACGTCGTGGATATCAATTGAAAGGTAATTACTAGAAAAAAAGCAAATAAAAGACTATAAAAGTGAATTAGTTATCAGAGAATTACCTACTGTGTTTTTAATATTGTTGTGTAATAGGGAAACAAGCTGGTAGTTGTCATTTGAATTTCAAATTTGTTTTGACGTTTGGTTGACGTAAGTATTGTGACTTATGATGCAAATGAAATTAAAAATATTAGAAAATCAATCTTTCAAAAAGCAAGTAACTAGATAAAAGAATCCACCCCTGTTGAGTTTTCAGGAGTTATTGATAATAGTAATTATTGACATTATAATACAAAATAGGGCAGATTGTAATTTTAAAAGCTGATCGGTGTCGATACTTGAAGGTTCAGCAACGTGTAGTCAGCACATATAAACGACGGCCCAACGTGTGACAAATTAATAATTAAAAGTAAATAAAAGCACCACGCTGTTAGCCACCACAATATATTTAAATTCAAATTTAGTTGCGAAAGCTGTATCTATTTCCAGCCGGTTTTATGATTTATCTTCGGTCACATACATGCACGTGTCCATTATCATATATACACATGGCACTGGGCTGTAGTTTTCAGTTTTCCCCTTATTTGGGAATCACTTTATAATCCAAATTTATTTTTGGTTGCTATATTTGATAACCTTCCTGAATTTATATTTGTTCTTTTGTCTTTTATAGTGTGCGTAAACTATTTTTTAACTTTTATATTTTTGCTATAATATATATATATATTATCGTAACACCCTTCTACCAATTGGTGTAGGGTTTTTGCTATAAAAGGGGTGTTAATATGGCACATTTAACTGCTACGATGTTTATGCTTCCGGGTATTACCATGTAGGGGCAGTAGGATACCATGCACCTATTTTTGTTGAAATTGTGTATACCCATAATTAATATGTCACTCAAATATTAAAAGTGAATCATAAGTCAAAAATAAAGGTTGGAGTTAACGTAACTGAACTACAAAGTACTATTTTGGCATGGCAGCTGAGTGTTCTTTATTCTTTTTTCTAAGTCACGTCTCATTTATTTGCAACGTAGTCGATTCTGTAAGGGGATTATTCCCAGTTTCTTCCTTATGTCTTCGTTTTTTTATCTGATCGGTTTTTTCAGCTGTGTTTCTGAAATAGGATATTTTCGTTGCTTGCAATCGACTTACTGGGACACTTTCCTTTGGTTTACAAAACATTTATTTCATAATATAGCCTGTTGACCGCATTTACACTGTCATTTATGTTTTGCTTTTAGCATTTCGTCTTCTGATATTAGAGATCCTAAGTACATATTTGATCTCCTCTACTTGGTCCAATGTGTCGTTATATACCTAGCCATAATAATAACAGTGGTGTTTCTTTAGTAATAACCATATATGTTGGATCACTACTCCTTCCAAGGCAGAAGTCATGTTGTGCTTCATCTAATGGTTTTTTTATGATGTTTCTTACTCCTTGTTTTGATATTCCTCCATAAATTTCAACTGACACTCTTAAAAGTGATATTCCTCGGTATTTTCCATATGCTCTGGAGTCTCTCCAGTTTTTGGTTTTGTTTCGGATTTTCGTGCTTCATGAATTTTAACAGTAGTTTCTGTCCAGGTGATCTCATGTATTTTAGTGCCTCTGGTGGTATACGAACGTGCCCTGCCGCTATTCCCAACTCTTTATTGCCTTAAGCATTTCTTTCTCTCTTATTCTGTCTCCAGTGTTTTCTGTCGGCTCTCTTTCTTACTCCATATAGATATCATGTCACTAGAGTTCTCATTTCAGTCCAATAGATGCTTGAAATAATTTTCTCATCTCCTTCTATATTTATCAGCACTAAAATCCTTTTAGGCTCATGGTTCGTTTGGACATTTTCTTCCACTTCTTTCTGTTATGGACTTGCGTTTCCCAGTCTTCTACACCCAGCTCCTTTAGGTATTCCTTTACACAGGCCCACCACGACCTTCTTGGCCTGCCTCTTCTATTTGTACCTTCTGGTTCTTGTAATAGTAGTTGTTTTGGTATTCTTCCTGCTTACATCCTACCAACATGGCCTAAACCATCTTAACCGGGCTTGTTTGACGATGTTTATTATTCCTGGTTCTCCATATGTCTCCTCCAGTTCTTTGTTTGTACGCTTTCTCAATAACTCTCCTTCTTTTACACCTCCGAAAATTTCTCTTAATATTTTACGTTCACAGTTAACTTTCTTTTCTCCTCCTCCCTCAGCAACCACGTCTCACAACCAAAAGTCACTATTGGTCTTAATTCGTTTTATAGATTTTTATCTTCGCCAATCTGGAAAAACTTTTCACACTTAACTCTTTGTTTAATGCTGCTGCTCACCGTAACTCTGATGTTATTCTTATTTCTATATCTAAACCTTGTTCTGCGGTACTTGATAATTCTGTTTCCAAATATACCTACAGTTGATCTCTACTCTCGTTTCTGTTTATTTTCAGGTATTGTTCAGCTTGTTGACCACCACCGATCACCATATATTTCGACTTTTCTTCATTGATCTTTAATCCATATTTCAGAGCCTCAGATTCGATTTTCCTGGTTAGGTCTTTCAATTCTTTCTTTGGTGTTGTTATTATCGTCAAATCATTCGCATATGCAAGGCATTGATGGGCACTTTTAAAGATGTTTTTATCTTTATTTATTTTACATTTTCTCAGAATATTTTTCATTATCATATTAAACATCGTAGGGGACAACGGGTCCCCCTGTGTTAATCCACTAGTAGTAACAAATTCTTCTGACAATTTTTCTTCTATTTTCACGATTTTGTACCTGTCAGCGTCCCTCTGACCAGTGCTATTATATCTTGCTGCACATCTAGTTCATGTAGTGTTTGTATTAGCATTGTCCTATTTATTTCATCATACGCATTCTTAAAATCTAACAGAAGTACGTGGATTTTGAATTTCTTTCTTACATATTTATCCATAATTTGTCTCATTACGAAAATTTGGTCTACCGTTGATCTATTCGGTCGGAAACCACATTGATATTCCCCTATTATTTTTTCTGTACTTTTCTTCAGACGTTTGTTAATTGCTGTAGCAAGTATTTTGTAGTGAACATTCAGAATTGATATAGGTCTATAATTTTGGCAGTTAAGCTGATCACCTTTTTGTAAATTGGGGAAATTACAGCTTCAGACCAATTTTTTGGCATATTTTTTGTTATCCATATTCTTTGTACTAGTTTGGAAAATCTTTCTATTAATTCTGGTCGTCCATACTTTATCAATTCCATTTGTAAACCCTTTTTTTCTGGACTTTTATTATTCTTCATATTGTTTATAATCTCTTCAACTTCTTGCGTTGTTGGTACAGGTGCTTCCTCTTCTTCCGCCAGTGGTTCGATGGCCATTAATTGTTCCGATTCAGCTAATAATCCTGTATAGTGTTCCCTCCAAATTCTTAATACGTCTTCTTTTTCTCCAATTATCTTTTCATCCTTTCCTCTACATAATGTTAGTCGTGCTCGGTAGCCTTTCTTTATCATTTCTATTTTTCTATAAAATTCTCTTGTTCTGTCATTCTTACAGTTTTCTTCTATTTCTTCTATAAACTTTGTCTGATAAGCCCGTTTTTTTTATTTCTGCATTTGGTCTTTACTCTCCTTCTTGCTTCATTCAATGAGGTTAGATCTTCTGGGTTATTTTGTTCCAGCGGTTTTATTTTTGTTCTCATTCTTTTCTCCACACTTTCCGCGCACTCTTTGTCGAACCATGGTTTACCGTTGACTTTTCTTCCTGGACGTAGCATTTCCATTGCTGCTTCTATTTCTACTTTTTTTTAATATTTCCCTATTCTTCCCCTATTTCCGCTTTGGCAGTTATTTTTCCATATTTTTCCTCGAGCTTCTCTTGGTACCTATTCTTGGTTTCTTCTTCTTTTAACTTTCCACTTTTTAGCACTTTTAAAGTCCTTTCTGCAAGGTCTGGGTAATTGTTGTTTTACTTTAAGTGTAGGCATGTAATGATCCGAGTTGATCTCCGCTTTTCTACAGGACCTCACATCTGCAACATAGTTCCTGTGTTTACTTTCGGTTAGCACATGGTCTATTTCATTTATTGTTCTGTCGTTCGGACATCTCGATGTACCCTTGTGTATATTTTTATGCAGTAAGAAGGTATGCTTTACTATCATTCCGCTTCCTGCTGCGAAATTAATTAGTTCTAGTCCGTTGTTATTTGTTTTTGTATGCTTACTATAGCCCCCTATTACCGGTTTAAACCTTGGTTTCTTTCCCAACTGTGCATTGAAGTCACCCAAAACCATTTCCACGTCATAACTTGGAATTTTACTATACTTTTCTTCTAATTTTTCATAAAACTGTTTTTTTCCTCTTAGTCTGCATCTTTAGTAGGTGCATGGATATTAATTATGCCTATTTTCCTTGAGCCACTTTGGTCCTAATATAACATAATCTTTTACTTATCGGCCTAAAATCGATCATTATTTTCTTAATATTTTCATTTATAAGAAACGCAAATCTTTTTTGGATGCCACCACCACTGTTTAGAAACGTGTAACCGTCTATCTCCGCTATTTGATGATTTTTTATATTTTATTCTTGCAGTGCTAATAACTCAATTTTGTAGTTCTTCAACTATTTTACTAATAGTTTAAATTTACCTTCTTTCTTTAATCCTCTTTCGTTCCAACTAGCTAAATTAGAAAATTCATGAGTGCTTCTTACGTTGTTAGTACCTATTTTTCCTTCATTACTTTCCCCTCTTCTCCTCTTTGTTCGGATACCCAGATCGTCTATTCTTTTTATCCATCGCAGTATCTCTTTCTCTTTTACCCTTTTACATGACAGTTTTTTAAGCTTTCCAGGTGAATATCTAATTTTCCTTCCGTTTTCCTTTGTCTTAGTGTCTTGTAGCTTTTTAGCCAATTCTTCTATTTCCCGTCTGAGTTCCCTTCGTTGTTTTTCCCGTTATTCTTCTTTCTTTGTCATCAGCTTTTGTAGTTCTGTTACTTCCGCTTTGCAACTATTTAGCTCATTACTTGTGCTGTTAGTACAGTTTTACTGTTTCTCAGTTCATCCAGTGTTTGCTCCAAATGTAAAGATAACATTAATTCTTCAACCTAGTTTATCTTAATTTTACTGCTTTTCTTTTGACATTTACTTTCCTCAATATTTCTATTCTGTGTATTTCCTTTTGCTGCTACTTTACTTGCTAATTTGATCTATTTCGCGCGCTCCTTTAAACTTTAAAAATTTGCGCGGTTTATCACGCGTCGGTCTCTAAATACGTCGAAAACACGCGCGCACCTCTACTTTATCACGGTCGCATTTGTTAACCTTTGTTTGGTGAGAAGTTTCGTCGTAATACATCAAAAATATTTCAACCTTTGTAGATTCTTTTATCACTGCAACGTCTTTGTTCTAAACTGCAACTTCTTTACACTATCACTACCTTTTATAGGTGGGCCTAAGTCGTTTAAAATTCACTTTAAACTTCACGTGAGACGGAGCCGTGTTTACACAGTTATCATGCTGTCACGCATTTTTGCTCATCTCCTTATAATCGACACATTCTCTATGTCGTATCTCGTTTTTTATCATAAATACCTTTCAACAAACTCTGTTTTTCGTTTCTTCGGTTTTTCATACCTGAAAGAACAACTTCTGCTTATTTTTTATAGTTGTCTTCTAGTTTATATCCGAACTCCTCCCAATTTTTCCCTTTAGCCTCCAGCCCTTTCTGTTTGACTATTTCTCTCTGTTCCTTATATTTGTTATAATTCTCCTGGGCCCTTCAATTGAATCATTTTTACACCACTCTTCTTTTCGCTAACCTCTTTCTTGCTTTTTTGTGCCCATCATATCTATTCTTTTTTTTCAAGCTTTTTTGCAATGCTTCTCCATTGTTTATAATATTACAATTTTCAAGTTCTAACTCCTGTCGATTTTCCCAGTTTCTCTCGTCTTCCAATCTTTTCCTTATCTTTGTTTTAAATTCTTGGTGTTTCTTCGTTTCTAAGACTGTACATTTTTATTTTAAATTTTTTATCTATATGGTAGTGGTAAAAACTTAGTTGTTACAATTTTTTCCTTCATCTGCCAATTAACGGAATAGGTCAAGTTTACTCATTTTTGCTAGCTCTAGTAGAACAACTACTCTCAAATCAGGTTATTTTCATGCATTATCAAAACTATTACTTGATAGTTGATTAGTACAATGAAAATAACTTAAAAAAATATGACAGCTCTACAACTGTCAATGTCAAAAATCCCAAATTTTGAGTCGAAATCATATTTGTTAGAATTCTTATCATTTTAAAAACATAAAAATGGAAGTAGTTCCTTCAAATACCTTATTCACTCGCTATTAAAGCTTATTACTTTAAGATATTTTAACATACACATGTATTACTTCACCAAGCACTTTAATCGGCCTCCTCTTCAAACCAAGGGTATGCCGTCCGCTCACAGATGCTCCGGAAGGCCCATGCAAGTACAGCTCTTAACAAATTGCAACACCAGTCGTTCCTAATTGCTCTTTATGTAGCCTCAGTGTGAGCACCAACACTGCAAGCTCTCGGTCTGCAGAAATCGCCTTACTTTATACTGCGTATCAACTGCCTTTAAGTCCAAATCGAGTGTAGATGTAAGTAACTACCAGTGACAGCAATGCCTTTTATCCAAATCTCACAAAATACTTATAACTCCCAACAAGAAGCTCGATGAGGTCCACCACCAGCAGCTGCAATGATTTTTATCCCATTCAACAATAAACTCAGTCCAGCCCCCTCTAATCCAATTCAGGTGTAAATGTTAACAATGAAGTACAGACTTCCCATTACCAATTCCAGAAAAGACTATTTCTATAGATTGCTGCAGTTCAACTTCTCTTTGTACTACTACCAAAGTACCTATGGTTGCCAACGCTAAAAAACAATAATTACTCTGTTTTTAGTATTTTTATTATAGCATCGCTTTTTGTCTATTACGATACGCAAACGAGTATCGTAATAGCCTTAGTACGAACGCAAAGTAATAACACTCATTATATCAATGAATGTTCTGCGTATGGGAAAGTTTGCAACCAATGCTCAGCTCTAAATCATTTCGCATACATGTGTAAAAATAAATCAAAGTGTATTAATGAAATTTTTCATGAGAAAAATGACTTGGAAGCTGATAATCTATCAATTAATTCAATAGATTTAAATAAGATTAATTATTGTTATGTAGAACCTTACCCATAAATAGCAAAATAAATTCAAAAATTAGAGTGGACACATGTGCCAATATAATCACGTTGGGCAAACTAAGAGAAGTTAAATTCGATCTGACGAAGATGCAGAGAAACACAGAGGCGTTGGTACCTACACAGGTAGAAAGATACCGTTAATATGCAAGCGTTTTTAAATTTAATTAAATAAATTGTGCAAATGTAGAATTTAATGTTATAAATGGCCAACATAAATCTATCATTAGGTTTAAGAACCTGCATAACATTAGGTATATTTAAAATAGAAAATGATCCTAACATAAAAGTTATAAACGTTATAATAATTACGTAAGTGTAAATTACCAACACGTATTAAGAAATATGGAAATATTTTCAGGACGTAAGGAAAATAAGTAGAAATTATAAAAGTGAAATACAAGAAACTGCTATTCGTATGTCAAATCCAATAAGAAACGTACCAACACCTTTGCAAAATCAATTTAAGCCAGTACTTAAATCAATTGTTAAACTTAAAAATCATAGAAAGAGTGCATGGCAGTTTTGATTGGTTAAATTCTAACGGATTATTACGAATTAGTTTAGATCCGCGAGATCTTAACGCTGTAAATTAAAACTCACTACCTAGAAATTACTCACAGTTGCCGAAATATGTACGCAATTGAATGGATCGGCATATTTTTCCAAATTAGACGAAACCAACGAAAAATCCTCTAAAATTATATACATTCGAAACTGCCTATGCAGAGTCAAATTTTTACGGTAACTTTTTGGAATTAAAACCGTTAGCGATGTCTTTAGAGAGTATTTTCAAAGTATATTCAATTTAAAAATGTGCAAATATACTTCGACGACATTTTAATTGGCGCGCAAACTAAGAAAGAATATGATGGAACTTTGAAGAAAGTTTTCAAACTTGCACAGAAACACAATATGAAATTTAATCTAGAAAACGCAAAATTACATTCAGGAAGTAAAATATATAGAGTACAAATTCTCAAAAAGTGGCACGGAAATTGATAAGGAATACATAAAGACTTTAAACAGAAATGTACAACATATGAAGAATTTAAATGTGATTTCTGCAACAATATTGGAGTAACTTTTAACAATCACAAATTAGAGAATATTTAACAACGGGAAAAACGAAGTAAACAAGGGATCTAGAGAAAGCTACACTTGAAAACAATTTATGCCATCTTCAAACAATAAAAAAAGGACAAAAGTGTTTAGGGTAATATATGTAGAAACGTTTATAAACAAGATAACAACTTTTCTTGGAATAATGCTCAAGAAGCTGTTTTCAACAAGCTAAAAAGTTTCATTTCCACTAGACCTATCTTAAATTATTTTGATACAAATAAGTGATATTAGCTCTGAGCGACAACAATAGCGTTATACTTGTTATTGAATTATCAAAGTTAGTTAAAAAATTCATCAGTATTTCTTTTTAGTATTTTTTTACAAAGTGGGAGTAATAAAGTGTCGTACTCAAATTTTGCACCAAAACAAAAAATAGTGCTATATTTTTGTATGTTTGGCATTTTGAACATTATTTAGATTTAAAATTTGTGTAATAATCTTGTGACATTTTGCGTTGCTACACATTTTTTGAAAACGTCTTAATCATCGTTATCAATTTGTACGGTGCTATTACCGCCACAATAGGCATCCAAGCGCTATATGAAAACACCTGGGCTCCACAAGAGATTACATAAAGCCAGGTAGTCGTCGCAAGATGATGCCGATTGCTCCAAGTATTTCAGGTGGAGGCCAGCAACACACCAGTCCCTGCAAACCCTCTGCCAGGTTCCCCTAGATAAGCAACGTGAAAGAATGCCTCGAACCAATATAAGAGAGCGATGCCCGGATACTTTCCATTTCAGACTTAACCCGTTCGTTCCAGACTCCAGTTTAGAACCTGAGCTCCAGCCGGGAGCCACCTTGACCCTCGAGGGCTCAAATGCTCTACCAGTCACCGCCGTCTTTACTTAGTCCTGATAAGCGATGAACCGTCACTAGTAACTAAGAAGGACGCCATCCAGTAACTAGCCCCTGTATACGATATCGATATAGCTTCACTTCGCGAACCGGTTTCATGCAAGAAAAGCTCTATTCCTCGCTTCCTCCTGAGGAGTTCAGTTGCCTGACAAACTTAACCTAGCCTGAAATCTACCGTCCTGTTTGAAATAGTGAAAACTGCTTTTAGCGACCCTCCTGTCTAGTCCTTTCAGTCTTTGGCGCACGTTTATAGGTCAGTGGTGCACGGCCATGCCATGCTTAAAAAACACTTACTTAATAAGTTACAGTAAACGGTGACGTTATAAAATTATTGGTTTCTTGTGCAGGGCACCATGCAACGTTTTGCATTTTTTTTTCACTGGAATTTGCGATATTATTCAAAAATACACCTAGGTAGCTCTGTGCTCCGTGTTCGGAAATTGTTGGAGTGATAAAATATCTATTACTAGATCTAAACTACAGGGTCCAGCAACTGGTATGACCTATTTTCCAAGACCTGTCCTAAGGATAAAAAGTAATGGATTGAAACAAATTTGAGATGAATATCAACTTTATTATGTGCAATTTTAGTTCCTAAGAATTACTTCATTTAAATGGCCTCCCTGAGCCTCGATGCAGTACTGCAATCTTTGTCTAACACTCTAACGTTTTGCATCACTCTTCTCAACAATTCTGGTCCAATACTCTCTATTTTTTCTGAAATACTCATTTTAAGGTCTTGTATTGTCTGAGGACGCTTCTCGTAGAGCTTTTGCTTTAGATATTCCCACGAAAAGAAATCAGGCGCCGTCAAATCGGGGAAATTGGACCGCCATATTACGTTACCAAACCTCAAAATCCACTGTGTTCACAACTGATTGACTTCGTATAAAGCTTTTAACCACGTATACACGTTGGTTAATTGGAAAATTATTCGTGATCTATTAAACTGCATAAATTAACGCACACAAATCTGACAATAGAAATGCCAATAACAAAATAATGTTTTCGTAACAGCCTACTAACAATAGGTCATACCAGTTGCTGCACCCTGTATAAAATAAAAAACATTTGCCGTTTAAATAAGCTATTTAATAAACAAATTGAACAAATAAAAGTATTCTTGTGGAGGCTCATACGCCAGCAGGTTAGGCCACCCTCTGGACACCTGGCTGAGCTTTCGACAGTGGCCGTCGATAAGTGAAAGCGCTCTCCAAAATAAGGTTAGAAAATCAGGAGAGTATTTTATGCTCACGCTATATGGATGTGGTCATTCTAACAGTTTGGATGAGAGTAGGTATGCATTGTATGTAAAACCTGAGACAACAATGTTCTTAAAATTTAAATTTAACAGGGCATCCTTTCCCCCAACATCTGCAGCTGCTGAGCTCTAGCCGGGAGCCACCTCGGCCCTCGAAGTTTTTTCAGACTTCTTTAGCATATACTAGTATACAATAGGCTTGAAGTTTGCTTTTTCCAAAAAGGGCAGATGTAGTGTCACGCCACGTTATAGCAAGAATGAGAAGTTGCACGTTCGTTATTTCTCCAACCCTTTCACGAATCTTTCAAATATTATTACGATAATTCCAGCTCTCTGACTATAACTCGTGGAGACACTTATGTACGATTTCAACATCTGCGTTCACCTAGCCACTGATATGAAAATATGTTTATTAATAATTTTTCGAAGAAGCAATTCAATTAGATTACTCTTGTTCCTTGGATTACTTAGAAAGTCTATCTGATTTACAAAGCACTCCATTTCCAAGCTGAAATTGATCTAGGTGAACTTCTCTTGCCTCTCCGGATATGTTGCAGATCATTAGTTGTGGGATGCTCGGAGTAGCCATCACACACAATATTGCGATCCTTGCCATACCTACCAATTCTATATTTCACACAGAGTTTAATGATGTGTCCATATGATCTTTTACTCGGCCAAAGAATACTAGCAGAAGGCATTCTCCTTTTATAACATGGATTTATTCATCAAACTTTTATGTCCTTCACTTAATGTGTAGGGACTGATCTCGCAATGAAAAGAGTAGTTAGAGTTATTTGTTCCTTGGAACCATAGTAGCATAGTTTCAATCGCATTCTTCCTTTTCAACTTCACTTCAGAGTGAGGAAATGCGCACTGGCCCCGTTCTAGTAGTCCGTGGTACCCTTACGAAATTAAATTATACTCATAGTGCATAGCTTTAAAGCTCTATTAATTGCCTTAACGTTTGCTTAGATTTTTTTACATATTCCATACGGTGAACAGTTATCTTAATTAGCTATCCGGGAAAATATTTCGCGGCTAGCTGATAAAGTAAAGTAAACAAGTATGCAGGGTGTGGACGCAAATTTAAATTTGGGAGGGAGGAAGCAAGTTTCTACGCTCTTATTGCAAATGGAATCCAAAAGGTATCGTAATTTGATTTCTCCTGTTACGGTTTACTTTCGCGTTAGTTAAATTGTTGTTATTTTTCGATTTCCGAACGCATGCAGATAGTATTTTTATTATTGAAACGCACTTTGTCTGCGCGAGAAATAAGTCAAGTTTAGTACTATAGTTCACTGATTTTCCGCAAGAGGGTTTGGTGTCGGTTTGATGTATTGAATCATAACCTCACTTTCTATTACGTGAAAAGTGGATGAGGTTGTTAGGTGGTTTTGTGTTGCTGGCCTTTAAAGGTCTCTACCCACTACAACGTATCATACTATGACCGTACTAGGAACGTGTCGGGTAAAAAAATATTCTTTGTATTGAAAAGTATGAGACTATGCCCACTAGACCGTTCCGTCACCGACCAGCACCGTCGCCTACCATGCACGGAGCGTTAAGCAATTGTCGGCGAGAATATTTTGCCGGTGCCGATACGCTCCGCGCATGGCATTCGACGTTGACAAACCGATGCGCGCAGGCGGCGAAACGGTGAGCATACGGGTTGCCAGTTGTCTAACAGTTAATTTTTTATTAGGCATACCTATTTTATTATTTAAAAACTTGATAGCACTCCCAAGACGTCCACGCAACATCGATACGCATGCGAGAATGAAACGGTTTTCTATCGATTTCGGTGGTTAGATCTGTATGATGATACAGGTTACATACGGGCAACATACGGGTTGCATACGGGCATGATACGGGATGTATACGGGCACAGAACGCCGTCGATCCGTTTCAGTGGGCATAGCAGGACGTATCGTGTTGCTTTTCATGTCTGATACGTTCCTAGTACGGTCATAGTATGATACGTTGTAGTGGGCAGAGACCTTAAATGGAAAAATTTTCATAATTTGGTTACATAGGTACCTATAACCTATTAAACTGAACTGTGAATGTTCTTCAAGTCAAAAATGGCCCCAGTTGTCACAGTGAAGCAGCTAAAGGACGATTTAAAGAAGCTAGGTGCTAAGACATGTGGAAATAAAAAAGAGTTAGAAGACAGGTAATGTACTAATAGTTGCACATATTTTAGAGAAAGGCTAAAATGAATATTTTGTAGATTATTTAAATGGAAAGAGAACAAATTAGATAATGTCCTGGTAGAAACCAGAATTATTGCTACAACAGCACATGCAATGCCAGTGGATGGATATCTTCCCCTAAATAGTGTGAAAGGTACTTTCATGAATATTAGTGTCATAGAAGAATGGTTTTTTAAACGAACGAGTGAAAAGGGCTATAAAAAAGGAAGAGTTTTAGCCATGAAACTATTTGTGAAAAACGGAGCAATTCAAATGGATAATAAAATTGTTTATTTTATTGCTCGCTGTGCTCCTGAACAGAAAAAAAGTATAGACTATAAAGTGTGCATTGTTATTCATATAGAAAGCACATACAGCATAACAATTAAACAGTGTAGCTGTTCGTGTCCAGCAGGTGCTGGTTGGAGTGCATCCTGCAAGCACGTTAGTGCTGTGTGCTTTTCCTTGGAATACTATTCATTAACGGGTAAGTGTTGAAGGCTGACATGTTTAAAGTACTCTTGAAATAACTTAACACATTGTTACAGGTAAAACATGTATCCTGTACGAGCGAGCAAATGCAGTGGAATAAACCTGCTCCTCAAGGACGAGGATTGACATATATGTCTCTAAATGAGATAAATAAGGTACCAAATCAAGTGTATGAGCCTAATGATTATTTGACAACAGTTGTTCAAAACAGTTTAATTTCTTATGGTACAAATAGTGCCATCCTTGAAAATCGAAGAGTAAATTCCAGTGCATTTATAAATGATCATTCATTTTATACGAAAGACTTTTGTTTTAACAAATTACAAGAAATTAATTTAATTTCTGTAAATCAACGTTCTGATTACGAAGAAAAGACGAGAAATCAAAGCAAATCTAAATTGTGGTTACAGCTTCGACGTAGTCGAATAACCAGTTCCATTATGGGGGATGTAATGAGAACTGTAAAGAGTGGAAACTTTTCAAAGGGCCCTGCTCTCAGAAATATTGTCCACAACAAAAAGTTGCAGTACGTGAAAAGCATTAAATGGGGTTTGGAGCATGAGGATGTGGCAAAATCATTATATTGTGACGTTACTGGAAATAAAATTAACAATTCTGGCATTTGGATTGACTACATAGTAAATTTTATTGCAGCCAGTCCAGATGGGGTTAGTTTCCCTTTAGATTTAGTGTTAGAAATAAAATGCCCTTATTCTATAAGAGATTCATCTCCTTTTGAAGCGAAGTGCCTTGTGAAGCACAGAAAAATATCTTTTCTAGACAGGACGCATGCATATTATGCGCAATGCCAGGCACACATGTTTGCCACAAACACGGATCGTTGCGATTTCGTCATATATACAAAACAGGGCATTTACATTGAACTCGTTAAAAGAAATGAACGATTCACGAATAAAATGGTAGCTGCCAGTTCTTTGTATTTTAAGGGTGTATTTGCACCAGAATATGTCAAATTTTTATACATGAAGTAGTTATTTAGTTTAGTTTATTAGTATATATTAACTTATTATTTAAGAATAAAAAATTAAGTGATTTCAGCAGTTTTATTTAATTTAAAATATGCATCAAAAATTATTACGGGATACAATTTTCTCTGGCATATTTAAAACAGTATTGTCTTTAAAATTACATAACATAAAACAATTATAATATATTTGATTTGCTAAAGGCCACAGGTGTACAGGAAGTCTCTGGGTAAGTATTTTATTTTTTTTTGCTAAACCAATTAATTGCTCTACACAAATTCTCCTGTTGGCGATGGCTCGTGTTACAGCGACATCTTTTTCAACTAGTTGAGCTTGTCCTCTCTTAAATGGTGGTATATTTAAGTGAATCTTCTTTTTATCCAGTAAATCAGAGATATCGAAACCTCTGTCTGCAAGAATATAGTCGCCTTCTTTTAATTTTTCTATGATGCCACATTCTTCAACAATTTGTCTATCAGAGATAGCGCCTCCAAAAGCATCTGATATAAAAATAAATGCACCTCCTTCCGTAACTCCTACCAGAAGCTTGAAAGTATTGGTTAATTTATACTGGGAAAAAGTGACTTGCTGAATAACTGGGTCAGAACTTCTCTCTATAGACATCTCCGTGCAGTCAATAACAACATCATACTCGTTTGAAAATTGTTTCTGTTTCAAACCCCAAAAATCAATGCATTTCAAAGTATTATACATTCCCTTTGACCAGTTGTCTACAATTTTGCTTACTGTACATCTGGTTACTCCACAGAAATGACTTATAGTGCTATAAAAGAAATTGCACCTACACTTCATAATAGTCACTAATAACTCGTCCTTTCCACTGAGACCACTACGCTTATCTGAATTAGAACGAGAAATTTTAAAAATATCATAAATACATAAAAATTGGGTTTTTGAAAAGCCAGTAAAATGTTTCATTTGTTGTTCTGACAATAATGCAAATGTTATTAATTGATTACGACTATTGGCCAAAACAGTTTGTGTGCTAACAAATTCATTAGTAGAATGCGGTAAATCCTCTGTGGTGTCGGATTCATGCCCACTTTGAACATACTCATATCTTGAAACATCTGCGATAATTAAATCTGTGGTTGAAGGAGATTCCACGGCATTCTGACTAATTAATTTTTGTTGATAGGTTTTGCGGCATTCTTACTGTTTATTGTCATTCTTTCAATTTTACATTTTTTAAAGTGGTTACAGGTAAATTCCGGGATGGTACAGCTCCTTGAATTAACAATTTCCACTGGCCCATACTGGTCGTCTTATAATCAGTAGGTATCACAAAAATGACGCGAACATACTCTTGCATATTTACTTGGTTTTTTATTCGATTTAATAGCTACGAGCCATTGCTTACGTAAGTGTTGATCTTTTGGAAAAATGTGAAATTTTAGTCGTTTATTTTTATTGTTAACTGCATTGCATTGGGGAACACAACAGTTCACTCCCATCATAAAGCCCTGAAATAAAAAAGAAATAAGTATATATCCCTATGTTATTATATGCTACTTTTCACTTACCTGAAGTGATTTATTTAATAAATATGCAAATCTCAGCAAAGCAGGCGTACTATCTTCAGTATTAACGTAATTACAACCTCAAACAATAGTAACTGCAAATTTTCTACCATTTACCAATAAGAAAAATGTTAGGTTATGTTTCTATACATCAAACCGACGATAGCGCCATCTGATTTAACACGCCCTATTGTGTCGGACAGCGCGACTCGTTCTTTGCTGCCAGAAAGCACTTCGAATGGTCGTGTTTCGAGACCCAAGCCAAAGCTGATTTTGTAATTCTGCACGTGGCAGAGTTAATCGTCGTAAACGTTAATTTACGGATTTATCGGTTGGGCTTTGATATTTATTTCGTGGGGACGACTAGTCGCTCTCTTATAAAACCATTGTAATATGGATTTGAGGGGTTCGGAAACCGCATAACGCAGTTGTAAAAGTTATCGGCGCTTCCATTGTAGAAGGTAGGCAACGTTAAATTTGCTCTAGATTGTTCGCTAATGCGTTGTGTATTTGTCATTAATTAGCGTTCCTAGCAAGGCCGCTGATTTTGGGCTATAATTAATAGAATTAAGCATGCACTCTATCGCAAGGGCACACCTGTTGGTTTGCAAAATTTTACCATTCCACGCGAGCAGGGACGAGACCACATTCCCACGGGAGCGGCACATCGTCGAGCAATGACGCTACTACATCTTCACTACTTTACTGAGGTAATCTTCGAACCATTGCTACAATTCAGACTGGAGGAAACGATCTAGCATTTTTTTCTTACATTTTAATACAGCAATTTCCATACTGCAAGAGAGAAGGTACTCGTTTCTTTTGCAAATGGTAGATGTAAATACTATTTGATTTCACAAGCAATGGCAGAGTTTTGCCAAGAGGATTTTTGAGGTAAGCATACGTATGAATGATTGTGTGAATGTAGCGTGAACTGCTAGTCGTAATATGATTACACTGTACGCTATATAAGAAATTCAGGTGTATTGCCGTTTGATCTATATTTGTATAACCTACTCGCTACGCGATGTTTGAAATATTGCTTTACTTAAATTTTTATCGTTAGGGTCATTTATCACTGTATTGCCGTTCGCGGCTTCAATGTTTGGAATTAATATCCTTCATTCTGTACTACATACTTTGCATTTACCTAAATTATTACATGTGTTCAGGGGGGAGCTTATAGTGGACTGTATGATTTATAATTTGGACAATTACAGGATATGTCTTAATGGTGCAGGAATTAAAAAGGGGTGCAAACCAACGGTCTTTTGCAGTCTCACACAAGATGATTTAGTAGACTTTGATCCGTTGGAGCAGAGGTTCGTGAATACAGAAACAAATGTCAAACTGTATTAATTTATTGACTAGAAATTTCCTATTTATATACATAAAACTATGACGTAAATTACAAGATTCACTTTATTTGCCCTAGTTCAACTCGCATTTGCACTTGCGTGTGTGATTTCATAACAAACAGTGATAGCAAGTCTGCATAATTGCAGTTTATTCACCGGGTCATTCGAGCAATGCTGACAGCTTTGTTATGCATTTTCGCATGTAATAGTTAGCTTACGAAACGTATGCATAGTTAATTTAAAAGTTAAAATTATGTTTTGGTTCCTAAACAGCATGCAAATTAACTATTTTAAAATGTGGGTCATGTTCATGTTATGTTGAGAATTTTGTTGTCTCTATTTATTAATACAAAATAAACCATATATATTGACCGTTTTTAATGTTTGTTATTGGTTGTTCTCTTGAAGCAACGTTACAGGTAGTAATAATTTTAGTTCGCCACAGCAAAATAAATAGCAGCAGTTAGGTTATATTGCAACGCATCCCGTGCGATTCCAGTTATAAGGTTTGATAGGTATACTGAATCGTAGTAAATTATATTTCTTTGGGGCATTGTCAAACCTGCCGCCTAAAATTAGATCTTTTGCATATGAGTGGCTTGTTTAATTGTAATAGGTAAATTGAATCCACCCACTCACCGATTAAACTGAGTTGGCCATTGAAATTTCACGTGCTGTTGAGCACACTTGATGTTTATCCACCACCCCTTTTGTTACTGGGTGTTCAAAATTCTTCAACTAACCATGGCAATAAATAATTACTGAGAAACCACCCATAGAAGGAAAAAATGCGTTTTTTGTGTTTGGCAGGGGGTATAGGCGGAAGCAAGCGGGGTAGGGTTCGAGACTTTTGGCTGGACACCTATCTACGTGGTAGTAGTTGATAGGGAAATATATTCATTGATCTGCGAACCGAGATGTTCAGCCGTCGGCTCTATGATATAATATCATATCATGTGTAAATTGTGTGTCGCATGTGTTGTGTATGGTGGTTACTCCTTTCCATAGACCAGTCTTCCGGGAAGAGTGCCGTTAGTTCTTTCCCAACTGCGAATGGTGACGGGCTCAATACCGATCTCATGAACTCGGTTATTGCATGCCTGTTGTTCTTACCACTTTTCCACGTGGTCGTCTGATCCGGAAATAATTAGTTTTATTAATTTTTTTTCTTTATCTGGCGATTAACGGAATAGGTCGACCAGTTTAACTGTAAAATCCTGCATTGTGTTTCATTTCCGTACCTAAAAAGGTACTGTTAACTCATTTCATAATTTAAAAGTTCTTGGATTAGCTTTGTAGTGTAAAAGAAAAGAAATTAAGAATAGGTATAGAAGTAAATCATGTTTGCGAATATCCATAACATTATGTGCTGCCCTGGAGTGAAAGTGAAAGTCGTCGTTGATAATTACAATTTCTAGGTGCCTCCCAAACCAGGTAGCTGTGTCAAACATTTCATAAACGACTTATACATTGTTGTAGTTCGTTTGAGTGAATTTGACCTAATATAATTTCAATGTAAACCAAAGAATAAACACATAACTGAACAGGCAAGACATTTTTCAGTGCGCAGGTTTACTGGGAATATGGATGTTGTAGGCAATTGAAATGAGTTCAGAGAGATGGATTTGTTTGCAGCAAATGCACTGTTTTATGTTTGCGGATATTTATTTAAAAATGTGTTTAGATGTCCATAAAAACTGATGTCTGTGCATATGTAGAATGTAAACAAACTAAAGAATTAGCATCTACTAATATATTTTGAAGTTTTAAAACTTGCGAAAGTGGCAGCAAGACACAATTTGGTAATTTATACCTACCTGCCATAGGAAGAATTTCTAATATTTGTTACAAGTATGGAACATATTTTTGTTACTCAATTTTTAAAATTTAGCAATTTTACCGAATATTGTAAAAAAATTGTCAGATTTGTGTGCCAGGATTGATTGCGTTCCACCCTGTGAACATTTTCTTAGAGAATATATCTATCACTAGACTATTTTGTAGAATGAGAATCTACTACACATTTAAAAATGTAAATTAGAAATTTAAAAATGCATCTAGAAAACAAAGGGAAGGTGTTCACATTTTAAATCTATAAATAATTAATGCATGTATAATAGCTGTCAACTTCTTTACTTCTATCTAAATAAATACTTATGTAATTATCATGTTTGTATTGATATCTGTTAATTAACAATTGCTACAATCTGTAAAAATTAATTATGCTTTAATAAACTAATATTGGAACTCACTTTATCATATTATTTCACTACCCAACACAACCTGTAAAATTTGAATTGCCGCCCGTTTGCATCCCAGGTAAATGGCGATGTATAATGAAGGTCATCCAATCAAAGGCGCCGCCAAGAGTGTCGCTTCTTGTTCAGTTATGTGTTTATTTTTTAATATTGTAAACACTGTTTACTATTAAACAACTAATTGGCCTAAAACACTGAATGATACATCATTTGTTGTTAAATTATTTTTCGGCCGAATTACTTATTTGGGTAATCCTGCTGTTTAATGCTCCCATTTTGAACTACCGATCCCAGAGCTAGTAATATAGGAGGGATGCTGCAATGCTGAGGGTCGATTCTACTACCATTAGCAGTAGTTCATTTCGATAAAGAAATTGGGAAAACTAAAAAATGCAAATTAAATTAACAAGACAATTAAATTTTAATTATCTTACATTATATTACAAGTAAATTATTAGCAATAAAACTGTTTCCGTTACAATGGAAATTCGACTATTTTTGTGATTGTAAGCAACTCCTTTAATAATCTTTTTGCAGTAAAATTATTTAAAAATTGCAGTAATAACCCCTGGTATAATTAAAGTAAAATTTAATTTGTCAGCGAATGGATAAGGAAGAAATGAAATATACTACTGTATTTGTAAATAAAACTCCAAACAGTGTTAAGTTTATTGAATATAAAAAAGTGCAAAACCTGTAACTACAAACAATACATTAAATTGTTTATGAAAAAGTGCACATGGATTTACAAAAAATACACTGAACTGTTATTAAAAGTGCATATATATTTACCAAAAATAAATGAAATTGTTTATAAAAATTTACAAATGTATTTACAAAAAAAAATAACTGAATTTTTAATAAAAAACATTTATATATTTGCCAAAATTAAATAAATTGTTTATAAAAATGTACAGATGTATTTAAAAGAAATAAACTTAATTGTTAATAAAAAATGTTTATATATTTATTAAAAATAAACTAAATTGCTTATAAAAAAGTGCACATGTATTTATAAAAAAATAAATGAACTGTTATTAAAACATGCTTATATATTTATTAAAAATAAATTTATTTTTAGTAAATATATAAACATTCTTTATTAACAATTCAGTTTATTTTTTGTAAATACATCTGTACATTTTTATAAACAATTTACTTCATATTTGCCAAATATATATATGTTTTTTATTAACAATTCAGTGTATTTTTTGTAAATAAATCTGTACATTTTTATAAACAATTTACTTTATTTTTGGCAAATATATATGCACTTTTAATAACAGTTCAGTGTATTTTTTGTAAATCCATGTGCACTTTTTCATAAACAATTTAATGTATTGTTTGTATTTACAGGTTTTGCACTTTTTTATATTCAATAAACTTAATACTGTTTGGAGTTTTATTTACAAATACAGTAAGTAGTATATTTCATTTCTTCCTTATCCATTTGCTGACAAATTAAATTTTATTTTAATTATACTAGGGGTTATTACTGCAATTTTTAAATAATTTTACTGCAAAAAGATTATTAAAGAAGTTGCTTACAATCGCAAAAATAGTCGAATTTTAATTGTAACGGAAACAGTTTTATTGCTAATAATTTACTTGTAATATGTCAGATAATTGAAATTTAATTGTCTTGTTAATTTAATTTGCATTTTTATAGCTTTCCCAATTTCTTTATCGAACTACTGCTAATGGTAGTAGAATCGACCCACAGCATTGCAGCATCCCTCATATATTACTAGCTCTGGGATCGGTAGTTCAAAATGGGAGCATTAAACAGCAGGATTACCCTTATTTGAATTTGATATGACAAAAATATATGCCATGTAAGTAAAAGAGGTAGATGCAATTATAAGACATTTGTTGTATAATTTTAAGTGAAAATAACCAAGCTAACCTAAACTAATATTACCTTGTTTTTTATAGTTGCTTTATTTGATAACTTCGAGCTCTTTGTATCTATGACAATGAACATGAAGCATGAGCTAGTTGATCATAATTGGTGCAATTCAACAACCAACGTCGATGAAAATGAAACCTTAGGTAACTTGCCTGCACATCTCGCGATCATCGAAGAGACTGTTGACAACGCAGCTTATCGGGTACTTTCTATTAAACACGAGGAACTTGATATAAAAGATGAATTTGATGCTACATGTTCAGTAAGTAAAAGCCTTGTAGAGAAACCAGTTTTAAGATGCAAGATCTGTGAATATCAAACAAAAAGAAAGAGTTCTTTGTTGGAACATATGAAAACTCATACTGGAGAAAAGCCTTATGTATGTTTTGTTTGCGAGTATAAGGCAGCTCAGAAAAGTCATGTAATTAAACATATGAGAGCTCATACAGGTGAAAAACCTTATTCTTGTTCTGTTTGTAAGTATAAAACATCTGATAGCAGTAGTTTAGCTAGACATATCAAAACACATACAGGAGAAAAACCTCATTCTTGTTCTATTTGTGACTATAAGACGACCCAGAGAAGTACGTTAGTGAGACATATGAAAACTCATACAGGAGAAAAACCCTATTATTGTTCTATTTGCGAATATAAAGCAACGGAGAGAAGTAAGTTAGTGAATCATATGAAAACTCATACAGGGGAAAAACCTTATTCGATTTTTGTTTGTGAGAATAAAACATCTGACAGCAATAGTTTAGCTAGACATATAAAAACACATAAAGGAGGAAAACTTCATTCTTGTTCTATTTGTGACTATAAGACAACCCTGAGGAGTAACTTAGTGAGACATATGAAAACTCATACAGGAGAAAAACCTTATTCCTGTTTTGTTTGTGAGTATAAAGCAACACAAAAAGGTAATTTAGTTACACATATGAGAGTTCATACAGGAGAAAAACCCTATTCTTGTTCTATTTGCGAATATAAAGCAACAGAGAGAAGTATGTTAGTGATACATATGAGAGCTCATACAGGTGAAAAACCTTATTCTTGTTCTATTTGCGAATATAAAGCAACACAGAGACGTAACTTAGTGAGACATATGAAAACTCATACAGGAGAAAAACCTTATTCCTGTTTTGTTTGTGAGTATAAAGCAACACAAAAAGGTAATTTAGTTACACATATGAGAGTTCATACAGGAGAAAAACCCTATTCTTGTTCTATTTGCGAATATAAAGCAACAGAGAGAAGTATGTTAGTGATACATATGAGAGCTCATACAGGTGAAAAACCTTATTCTTGTTCTATTTGCGAATATAAAGCAACAGAGAGACGTAAGTTAGTGAGACATATGAAAACTCATACAGGAGAAAAACCTTATTCTTGTGCTATTTGAGAATATAAATCAACGGAGAGAAGTAAGTTAGTGAAACATATGAAAACTCATGCAGGGGAAAAACCTTATTCTTGTTCTGTTTGTAAGCATAAGACATCTGATAGCAGTAATTTAGCTAGACATATCAAAACACATACAGGAGAAAAACCTCATTCTTGTTCTATTTGTGACTATAAGACAACCCGGAGGGGTACGTTAGTGAGACATATGAAAACTCATACAGGAGCGTAAGTTTAAAGTAACCCAGAAAAATACATCAGTTAAGAGCATGAAGACTCATGCTAAAATGTACAAGAAAATTGTAGCGGAGTTGATTTTATGAATATAAATCAATAGATCAACACTGCCAAGCCACTTAATTGTGCATATGAAGACACATATAGGAGACAAACCTTTTAATTTTACAATTTGTTAGTATAAGGCAACCCAAAAAGGTATCGTAGTTGAACATATGAAGAACATTTCTACCGCACATGGATTTACATTTGATGCTTTAACCGTCATTAAATATATTACATCTGATTTGTAGTTTCTTGGCACTTGCAAAACTTCCCCACTTAAGGAGGTCTTGTAATATAGCAAGTAGCCTAAATTTTACAAATTACTTCCATTTGCTTACATGAACATGGTCTATAAAATTTTAAAATTATTCCTAGTATCATATAGGCCACATGTAACCACCCGTGTCATTATCAAATTGTATGGATACAATTTTCAGTTTAAATTAAAAAATTCTATGGGAGCAATAGGTAATGGGTCACACTCACATTCATTTGGTCAGGTTTGATTTTGTTGATGTTCAACTAACAACTATTTACTTAAAATACTATTAACAGTACGGTTTATGCAGTTATTTATTTATTTATAGCCCACCTTAATATATGTAACAATAATTGCTGTACCTATATTGATAATATGAAAATAAATATATAAACTTAATTTAAATTAATGTAGTGTCTTAATTTTAAATGAAGGGTGATTCGTCCCGTTGCCATGCGAAGGGATCTCCATAAGCTCCTACCCTGGTACAATCATTTACAAGTTTTTCTTTTAAGTGATTCTCCCATTTTCCTTTGGATCTCCCTCTAGTTCTTCTCCTTAAGTTCAGTTTTCAAGTGGTTTTTTTAGCACATTGTTCTTGTTGTATTACGTGACCCATCCAGTTCCATTTCCGTTGCTGGCATTTACATCTACAGTTGCCTTAATTTTTCTTGTTTCTTCAGGTAGACAAATCGTTCTCAAAACAATTTGACATCTGTGCAGGAGTTCACCAGGCATGTATACTGTTCACTTTGCTCTTCAACATTCACAGCGAGCACGTCGTGCGGGAAGACCTCAAAGTGTACCATAAAGGTATCTCCATAAACGATAGAAAAATAATAACTAGAGGTATGCAGGTGATAATGTTATCCTAGCTAAAGATGCACTAAAAGTAAGCATGCATTGACAACGATACAAGGTGAATGTGAACAGATAGGACTTTATATCACCCAATCAAAAACTAATGTGAGGATTATTGATAGGGCCAATAACTACCGGCCGGAAATTTGACAAGTCATTGGTTATGAAGTATTTCAAAAATATACTTACCTTGGTTCTCTAATTACGAGTGATGGGAATTTTGAAAGTGAAGTCAGCGTACAGTTAATACAATAAGAACTGACACTGACTGCCGTGCAATTGCATTTCTGATTCACATGTATGAGAAGTGCAGTTGAGACGTCAAAGTGGTTATTTCCGTGTAATACGTATTTACGTTTTACATGGTCTTCAGGGTGTTTGCGCTGTTAAGACGTAAATTAATCGCACCGACGGTTAAACCCGAAATTTTAGGCATCGTGCAAATTAATTTGCGGAATTTTGATAAATTAGTAAACCGGAGTGGTACAGTATAAAGTGGAAGTGGGGGAAGGGAAGTAAAGGGCGCAAATTCCCTTTTAGTGAAAACGGTAATAAACGAATACAAAGTGTACGCAAATAGGCGAAGGTCGAAGCAACGAGCGCCAGACGCGCATTTATGTTAGAAATACATTGCAAGTAACGCCCATTAATATAAATAATAATAACATTGAACAAGTTTGATTAACTTTTAAGAGTCATAAATACATTATTGGAGTTGGTGCCGTTTATCGACCACCTAAATCAAATTATAAACTGTTTTGTAATGAATTGGAGCAATCGTGTGTGCAGATTTTGTCTGTATGTGATAAACTTTTTTGTTTTGGCGATGTGAATATAGATTTGCTAGATTCACGTCACCCAAGTTCTGTGTACTTTAACATCATGATTGAGTCCTTAGATCTAAAACAGATTATTACTCAGCCTACACGGATCAAGTCTCTTTTGGACGTGGTATTAGTTTCCGATACAGATTGTATAACTGATTCAGGAGTAGGTGGGTTGAAATTTGCTGACCACGAAACGGTATACTGTCACATCAAACTGGAGGGGCCCACTAATGCACCTATATACAAAACCTTTAGGTCTTATAAACATTTTAATTTAAACTTATTTCTAAATTATCTTCAGTTTATCCCGTGGCAAAATTTATTCCGAATTACTGATGTAAATGAAAAAGTATAATTTTTAAACTGTAATATTTTAACAGTATTTAATAAGCACGCTCCTGTTAAAACTGTCAAGCTTTGTAAAAGAGGTGCACCCTGGATTACTGATAATATAAGGCTCTTAATGAAAATCAGAGATAAAGCTTTGACTAAATTTAAAAAAACTAAAATTCCTGGTCACTGGAACTACTACAAAACCCTTAGAAATTTTACCACACAAGCTGTTAAACGTGAAAAAAGGCGTACTTAGATTTTAAACTACAGAATTCTCAATCTAGGGAAATCTGGCGTGAACTAAAAAGACTAGATCTGAAGCGTTCAAAACATAATGATTTACCAACTAACCTCCAAAATCCAAATGACATTAACAACTTTTTTATAAACTGTATTCCTGATGTCAATAATGACACTTCCAAAATCATTAGTAGTTACAAAACCAATAAAGCTAATAGTAACACAGTTTCCTTCAATTTTACTTTAGTTGACATTCAAACCGTTGCTAAGACTATTAATGAAATCAAAAGCAATGCTACTGGTTTTGATGGTCTAAATATTGACATGATAAAATACTGTTGCCCTTTTATCCTACCTTATCTGACACATATTATAAACAGCTGTTTTGAAAATAATTATTTTCCTGCTAGTTGGAAAAAGGCCACTATAATACCTATTCCCAAAATTTCTAATCCCGTAGAATATAAAGACTTACGGCCAATTAGTATTTTACCTGTGTTATCAAAAATTTTTGAAAATATTAATCTGCAGCTGCGATCTCATCTACAAAAGTTCAGTATTATTCCTGAATGTCAGTCCGGATTCAGAGCTGACTACAGCTGTTCGACTGCTCTATCAAAAGTTACTGATGATTTGCTCACTGCCATAGATAACAATAAGATGTCAGTCTTGGTCCTATTGGACTTTATTAAAGCATTTGACACTATCGACCATGACATTCTCTTATCTATTCTGGATTCTATCGGCCTTTCTCCACCTAGCGTCATCTTGATTGAAAATTACTTAAAAGACCGGCTACAATGTGTAAGGATGAGTTCTGGATCCTCTGACTATAGAAATATTAGTAGGGGTGTGCCACAGGGATCCATATTAGGACCACTGCTGTTTACCATTTATACATATGCCTTTTGCAATAGTATAACTACTTGCAATATGCATATGTATGCGGACGACACACAGCTGTATCATAGCTTTGAAGGTGAACAGTATCAGCAAGCGTTGGTGGACATAAACAAGGATCTAAAGACCATTGCTACTATTTCGCAACAACATTCCTTAAGAATTAACCCATCCAAGTCTGTAGTCTTATTATTTGGCAACAAAAATATCTTATCAAAACTGGGAGACAGAATAATTTAAAAAATTAATGATACTACGATACCCGTTGCTGCTGAGGCTAGAAATCTGGGATTAATCGTGGATAATGGTTTTAGGTACAATAAACAAATCTCTAATTATATTAAACAAGCTTACATTAATATGAAACTTATTTATCCACACAGATCTTATTTGTCGCCTAATATTAAGTCCATGCTTTGTGAAGCATTAGTGCTATCGCACTTTTCTTATTGCTCTCAGGTTTACGGCCCCAGCATCACGGTTGATGCGGCTAGCAGAATTCAAAGAGTACAAAACTCATGTCTGCGACTGATTCATGGTGTTAAAAAGTACGATCGCATATCTCATAAACTTAAAGAATCGAATTGGCTGAATATGCACAATAGACGATCTTTGCAAGCTGCTTGTCTTTACCATAAAGTAATTACAGATAAATGTCCTGCTTATTTGTATAACAAAATTTCCTATAGGACAGATGTTCATAATTTAAATTTAAGACATAAATTTACTATTACTCCACCACTACATCGCACTGCCCTGTTTGAAAGGGGTTTCTCTTATCAAATTGCGAAGGTATACAATAGCATCCCCAAAATATTAAAAATTATCCATTGGTTTCATTCAAGGCCAAATTGCGTCTGCACTTGCTGAACCGTCAGAATAGTTAGGCATCACTTGTGTATCGATTTTATGTGTTGATTTGTCACAGAATTATTGGTGTTAGTTATTTTGTAATGTATTAATATTATTAGTTATTAGGCATTTATTCTATATTTAATAAACCTCATTTTTATTTGCTGGGTACAGTGGAAGACCAAACGCAGTGTTCACTGCTGCTGAACTGCTACCCAATGGTTTCCCCAATTAACTTGTTTCTTTAATTTGGTTTTCTTACTGTTGCTACGTGTGGAAATAAATGCATTATTATTATTATTATTATCAAACGCCGCGCCCGTAGATTATCGTAATTTAATACAACAGCGCTAGAAAATTTATTCAAGGTGAAGAATTAAATACGAAAAGGGAACAAATACACACACATTTTACTATGTAAACTTCTAGCTGATGCTCCTTAGGCAACACATTTTAATGCACATGAACGTTACCGAAAAAATAAAAGGACGACCAAGAGCGAAAAGTGTAACTGGTGTAATAGATCCATATGTAAACAGGAAAAGAACTCGAGAAGACCCTGAGGAATTCAATAAATGGGAAACTGAGCAAATACACCTTCAAAAAAGTGTAAAAGCACAAAAAACTTAAAAAACGACCCAACGCAAGGAAAAACCCTAAAAGAAGCGAAGCTGCCACAGGAAGTGAAATTGGAAGAGATGGACGCAGTTTTAAAAAAGCTGGACGAACTACAAACTGAGGCGAATAAAAACCACGCGGATTTAAAAGCAGAAATTACGAAAATGAAAGAAGAATTTCAGAATGCGAAAATTGAATGGGAAAAGAATGCGGAAGAATGGAGAGTAGAAAAAATAGAACTTGGCAATAGAAGAAAGGATTGAGAGAAAAGACAGAGACAAACGCAGAAACAACGTGGTGATAAAAGGAGTACAAATAGAAGAAAACCAGATGGAAGAAAAAGTAGAACAACTATTACGTGATAAGCTCAAGATGGTGGCAAGGATACAGTGTGAAAGGAAAAGACGATAAGAGAATAATAATTGCAGAGATGGATACATGGGAAAATAAAAAACAGGTTATGAAGAGGAAAGGACTGCTAAAAGACTCAAACATTTTTATCGAAAACGATCAAACCTTCGAGGAAAGGAAAATTCAAGCCGAACTACGAAAGATTATGAAAGAAGAAAAAGAGAAAGGAAAAATAGTTAAAATGGGTTACCGAAAAATTATCATAGAATGAGTAAGGTATGACTGGGACCCAAATAAACGTGCAATAGTTAAGATTCCAGCCAAAAAACGAATAGCTATAGCGAAAAATAACAAAGAATTACATAAGACGACCAAGGCGAGACGTGGAATAATGAATATGGGAATAATGGGTAAAAATAAAGAAGAAAAAGACAAATTATCAAGAAAATGAAATAAAAATAAAGAACATACCATAGGAACTTGGAACGTAAGCGGAACGTTCGAAGAGGGAGGATTAAAAAATTTAGTAGCGGAAGTAAAGAAATACAAATTAGATATAGGTGCATTGCAAGAAACTAAACAGAAAAACAATCAAATTATGGAATAACAGAATATGTATTATTTCATAGTGGCAGGATAAGTAGAAGATTTGGTACTGGGTTTTTAATAAATAGAGATTGGCAACACGCAGTGATAAAGTTTGAACCGATAACGGATAGAATGTCTAGCATAAGATTTCGGGGAAAATACCAAAAGATAACAATTATAAACATACATGCCCCAACAGAGGAAAAGACGCTAGAAGAGAAGGAAGAATATTATGATAAGTTGGACGAAGTGCTTCAAAAAATACCTAAATACGATTTGAAAATTATAGTAGGTGACTGCATCGCGAAAGTGGGGAGAGAGGACGAATATATGCCAACCAACGGAAGGTTTAGTACACATGCAGAGAGCAATGATAACGGGCTGAAATTGATAGGATTTGCAATAGAAAGAAATATGAAAATAATGAGTACAAACTTTCAACGGAAAGAGATTTACAAACGGACATGGACATCCCCCGATGGCAATACTATTAATCAAATCGACCACATGCTAGTAGGATAAAAACATGTGAATACAGTAACTAATGTTACAAGCTGCAGCGGAGCGGACGCTGATTCCGACCACTACCTAGTTAAAATAAAAATAAAATAAAAAATTTCAGATAATTACAAAAAAAAACAGGCGAGGATAGAAAGATATGACATCAGTAAACTACAAAGCGAGAATAACAAGGATAAGTATGCAGAGGAACTAAGTGAAAGTATACGTGTAAACGGAGAAAGAGACAGTGTAGAAGGGAAATGGGAGAAAATAAAAAACGCCGTAGTAGAAACAGCAAAACACGTACTTGGAAGAAAATGCGGAACCAGAAAAGAACACCGGTATGATGAGGAATGCAAGAAATCAGTGGAGGAGAGAACACAGGCTAGAATAAAAATGATAAATAAGGGGACATAAGAAGCAATGCAGGAGTTTAGAAATAAAAGAAGAATAGCGAAGCAGATACGCAGATCAAAGAAACGGGAATATAAAGAAAGTGAAAAAGCTAAGATTTCTTGTTCCTTTTTAATTGTTATTCGTTGACAACGAGGGCAGGTTGTCCCTCGAAACGTTCGTTATTTAATACGTTATTTAATAATTTTAATTTGCAGAGTGGCGAAATACCCAAAAAAGAATATGAATTATCATATTCCATACTTTCTCTATGCATCTTATATAATTTCTCTGATAACCAGTTTAGAAGAATCTGGTAGGTCTGCAGTTTTCGATTTCTTGCGGGATCGCTTTGTAGGTACCAGGACTAGATAAAACTAGTTGGTTACTTCTACGCGTCTTCGTCCTTTTAACAGTAGACATACTAATTCCTAAAGTCTCAGCTGCTTGCCGCAATAGACAAATAATTGTACAAAAGATCATAAATAATAAGTTAACTTCTCATATCTCCTGCACACAAGATAAAGGAAGTAAATAAATGCCCACAGTTTTTTCCTTCTCGAAATAGTTCACTAAATTCAGCAACAATTACCAAAACTGTGAGCAATGTCTTATCTTGAATGACATATTAATGCATAAAATTACACTTTTTCTTAACCCTGGAAAGACCTGCTGCTTATTGTTAGTGAACTACTACAAAACTGTCAATAAGCGTTTATTCGACAAATAACCTCAAAAAATGTGAAGGATGTTCATCATATGTTTATGGGCACATAGAATGTTGCCTATAATTCCGGTTTTTATTACAAAAATCTGCGCAATGTTATAAATAATCCTGAAAATTCAACTAATTTTTGTATAATTTCCGTATTAATAGCACACAATTTTTTCCAAATAATTTTGCTAATAAGTTGAGCATTGTACCGCCAGATGCCAGCGCATAAAGCACCAGCCTCTACACCGCAAGGTAAATGAGGTTACAGATTATACATACATACATGTAGTTATTTTTACTGTTTACTGATAATATCTTCATTTGATCTAGGGATTTATAATCAAGGTCGACAACGCTGTATTTTACAGACAGATACCACGCTAGTCAAATCCATTTCCAAACATCCAGAGACGTGCTAATATAATGCTATCTTTGTCGCACTCATAAATAAGGAGAGTGGCGCATAGAGAAAACCATTTCTGTTCTAACTTCGTGTAACGATGACGCAGGGCTCATCTTTGGCTGGATTCATAGTATGTAGTGGGGATAAAAGCAAGATAGTACGTGCATTTTTGGTCAGTGGATCTCAAGGCTCATATATCTTAAGGTCAACAGCAGCTGAGTTAGGACTAGAAGTACGGGTAGTGGAAGATGTATCTCATTACCTTTTCGGAGGGACACAGATAGAAGTTGTACGACATAATAAATACCATCTGAAATTAGAGAACGTCGACGGTAGTTATTCTTGCATCATCAACGTTCGAGACCAGCATAAAATTTCTAATTTTATTCCTCGAATTTCGAATTCAACTTCCAATGTTCTTGAAGAACTGAGGAAAAACAAAATAAAATTATCAGATATTGGCGAGGGATGTCCTCCAATCGAAATTTTAAATGGAGCCAGATTGGCTGCAACTGTAATAAAAACATTGAATATGGATGATTTTCCTATCATCTACTGGTCTGACTACTGCGTTAGATTGTATAAGACGAAGTGAACAGTGGGGTACGTACGTAATGTTGATGAATCCAGCAGACTTGCCCTAAAGAGGATGCTTACCTACACTGCTTGTAGAAAATAAATGGTGGGAAGGTCCTCAGTGGTTAAAGGATAAACAAGAAAACTGGGCATATCAACAGGAAGAAGTATTCGAGAGGGTTGTTCAAGCTGAAAGAAAAAAGTCTGCTAAATGCACTGTTATATTGCTTCTTGACGAGTTGAAGAGAAACTTCACCTTCAGAAAGTGGATTCGTATTTTAGCATGGTATCATCGCTTCATCAATAATTTAAAGAAAATTGCACAGAGATGAAGTGGAAAATTAAATGTTGTAGAATTGAAACTATCTGAGGTGAGTTTCATACGGAGTATTCAGCAAGAAGCCTTTATTGATAAAAGCCAACTGAAGACTTTAAACACTTACGTGGATACTAATAATATTATTCGAGTAAAAGCTAAAATTTTTTTAGGAGATGATTTCGAAAACTTCCGGTTCCCTGCAGTGCTTTCTGGAAAGCATGAGAACGTGAAACTATTGATTTTAGATATGCATCGTTGTTATTGTCACGCTGGTGTAGGATTCCTAATGGTGATACTACGTGAAAAATATTGGATCCTAAATGAAAGAAAAACAATCAAATCAGTTTTAAACAGTTGCAGCAAATGTAAAAGGAATTCCGTAAGATCTGCTATTACTAATCCACTTCCGCTACCAATTGAACGAGTACAAGATGCTAGCGTGTTTGAAGTTATTGGAATGGATGTAGCTGGTCCTTTATTCTTGATAAATAATAAAAAAGTTTCGGTGTTGATCTTCACCTGTGCAGTCTTTCGAGCCATACGATTAGAAGTTATTTCTTCTCTAAGTACAGTTGATTTTATAGAAGTTCATTCGAATGAATGGTCATCCAGGGATGATATTTAGTGATAATGGCAATAATTTTCATGGAACAAATAATTTCTTTAGGCCGCTGAACTGCAAAACAATACAAGACTTGGCTCAACTAAAACCCATTCAGTGGAAGTTCAATGTGGCTACATCACCCTGATGGGGCGGATGTGGGAGCGACTCACCCGCACTATGAAAGATTTAATGAAAACAACTATTGGAAAGGTTACTCTTTAAAAAAGTGAACTCGAAGAAGTCTTATTAATTGTGGAAGAGGTAATGAATGGAATACCTCTAACCTATGTCACTGAAGATGGTGGCGGGTTAGAATGTTTATGATTACTCCAAGTGGATTACAATTTCCTGAAGTATGTGAGTCGGATACGGACAAAATACGTTATCGCTGAAAATATCTCACTACCTTGAGAGAGGAGCTTCAGCAAAGGTTCGCAATGAATATTTGGCATTGCTGGTTAACCGAGCTGAGGAAAGGTCTACTCATACACTTCGAGCAGGCGAACTAGTTTTGGTGGGATCTGATCATGTGTAGCGGTTACATTGGCCACTTGGTCGTATTATAGAGTTGATCCCTGGAAAAGATAACATATCACGTGTGGCAAAAGTAAAGACTGAAAACGGTATTGCTACTCGTCCCATCCAACGCTCATTTCCTCTAAAATTGAATTGGGAAGATTGCTGCAATTTGGACAAATTATTTAAAGAGGGCATTTTATGTGCAAAAAGTCAAAAAGATACCTATGAGTGTGAATAAATAAAATTCCAAGGAATTCCATTGATGGGAGGATGAAAGAAATGCAACGTTTACTATTTATATACGATGATATTGTTATAGAAATAAGAGTTGTTGATATATTTATGTTGTTACTTGTAAATCTGTCAATATCTTTTTGTAATAAAAAACTTAATCATATAAAAGCGTAGCTGAATAAAGTTGAGATCAGTTAGACTCAAGCTATTCGCAACAGTTTTTATTTTACTAAACCTGTTTCCCTGGTATACTGTAGCCATTACACTGGCTGTCACAAAACATTTTCTCTATTATTATTCACCTTGTTTTAAATAAATGGACCGCTTCCCTTCGGAAGGCTGTTAAAATGTTCTCTTTTCTTTACGAATACTTTAAATGTATTTTTCTTCCTACACGATCTCACCAACACTGATACGAGTTTTCTTTTTAGAAAGTTCTATTATGGTGTGGTCGGTATCACAGTCCACGTGAGTATGGCCACTTACGAGAAATGTATGATTTATTTTCTTGAGATTGGAACATTTAATCATAGCAACATTAAACATAAATGCCACATGTTGGTTGGTGTTTTGCCCTCCACATGTATCGGAGTAGAATGTGACTTCTTCGACGACAGAGGGAATACCTATTAGAAGCTGGTACAAACATGAAGCAATTTGATTTCTACCTCTCTTGCTAAGTGTTTCGTCTCACATAAAACACGTTGCCTCATTAGAAGCCAAATTATGCATTGCAAGATTAAATGTACATAGTTGGCGCAAGTAAAATACTCTACCAGCAGTTAGATCAGGCGTTGCCAAACATGTTGGAGTTCAAAGTCACGTTTTTTCTCATCACCTCTTGCTATTTCCTTGCAATTTTCTTGCTGTTGTATGCATTTTCTTCAAGGTTATGATGTTTATCTCTTTTCATTAATAAAATTCTTCTGGAGGTATCATCAGCAGTTTTTAATTTCGCATGTATAACATGTAGCTTGTTTAGGTTTCTTAAAAGCAAGATTTAAGTCATGAAAACATTTGGAGTACAAAGTTAAAGAAACGGGATGCTCATTTGGTTCCTTCTACAATTCATACATTTTTGAGATTGTTAAATCCGAGAGATACTTTTTTGTTGATCTATTTCTGCAATAGTGACTTCATAGCTAGGAAAAGAAAGAATGAGATTTTTTGCCTCTTCAATATCAACTGCAGTTCTTTTATTTTTTTATGGTGCCTTACCACATGCGTCTGATAAAATAATCCCGCAAGATTGTTTTTTTTTTAGTTACAAATTTTACAAAACCCTTAGTTTCGCCTAAAATTCTGCAAAAACATGTCGGTTGTTTGATTTTATCGATTATTATTTCATACGAATATGAATACTCTTACTCTACCCATATTCCAATATTCAATAAAACATGTTTATGATGTTCATATGTAAAACGTTCTGCACATTTCATTCTGTTTTTCCTTTTTCTGTAATGTAGGACTTCCCGGCATTTTTTAACTTTTTGCTTTCTTCTCTTTCTTTTCTAGTACGTCTCTTTTTCTTGTTGGTGTTTTTATTTGCAGTATTATCTCCACTTCTTTCGGAGCTATCCGAGTGGTGCGGCTTACCTGTAATTGAGAAATTGCATCTATTTAAAAAAATAGAAACGTCGCAGTAGGACTTAGGACTTTATTAATTTATTGAGGGAAGGCACTTTACTAAAGATTATTGTTGTTTAAGAAAAAATTGTTAACTATGTAGATAGAAATGCAGACCATCATCGGATAAAACGTGTAGTGAAATTTTTCCTAAGTCGTGGCACGTGGATCACCACAATAGACTTGGTTCCACAAATTTACCAAATGCTGCTTGTTTAAAACGATTTATATTCATGAAAATAAATTAAATATACCGATTTCTTACTTTGTAACAACGGTCTGCTTCACTAGACGTTTCTGAATCGTTATCAGAATCCTCTACGAAGTCCGGGTGACGAATACTATCATCTGATGTCATTATGGACATACCTACTCGTCGTTATTGGAATATGGTGGTTCAAAACCCAATATTTCAATATTGTTTACCAAATTCAATGTTAAATTACTGCTATTAGGGTATTATACGAGGGTGGGCTGAAATATAATGCACACATGCTTGTAGAAGGCGAACGAAATTATCTACAGAGACGCGTGTGGTTGCATTCGGAAGCTACATCCCTTCTCTATACACATGCCAAGTTTGAAGGAGTTTCGTTCACCAATTCGGTTTTTTAGTAGCGGAAGTAAGGAGATGTGTTTCGTGCTATGTCAACGTGAGTTAAACAGCGCGCGGTTAAAGAATTTTTAACTGCTGAAAACATGATTTCTACTGACATTTATCGCCGTTTAAAGGCCGTTTATGGTGACGATACTGTTGATAGGACCACTGTGAATCGATGGGTAATAAAATTATTTGGTTGCGAGCCCGGAAGAGCCGTAATTGATGACAAAAAACGCAGCGGTCGTCTGATCACTACCACAAACGATGAACATCGCAAACGCTTCGACAGTTTGATCCAAAATGATCGGCGGTTTTCGATACGCTTTTGAGTTTGACTTTATGGACTACAGTTTTGATGTCACATTTTTGCCTAACTATTAAAATTGTCTTTTTCTTGGAATAAATGACACTACACTTTGCTCTGCTTTTAAATCACTTTCGTTTATACTGCACTGATACCCTTGAGTTTCTTTAGTTTCTCATTAATTGTCTTCCGATCGGTTGCCTTACATTTTTCCATTGCTTTATTGCAATTATTGATTTTCTAGCACTGTTTCGTTTACCTTTCAACTAATTTGCCGTTTGTTGGCTTATGTACTTTTAACATAACGCTCATATATTTTCCGTACTTAACAAATCATTCTGTATCATTTTATTCGCATTATGTTTGACATCTCAAATCCGTCAGTTACAAATTAAATTGCATTGGCCCTTCCGAACATTTATCATATCTGAAACTTTGTACGTAACCCTTATGACACCTGCCTTATCTCATGCTAACTTTTATCCCTCAAATTATACTTAATAATAATTATGAGTTATTGCTGCTCACATTAAGTGCACATATTAATGTAAAGTACTGATTATCTTGCAATAAATAAAATATTTAATTCAGTGCTCATTTTGACCTAATCCATATAGTTAATTCGGCAATCAGAATTGCTGTGGGCAGTAAACCATTACAGTATATATTATACTAGCAAGATGCCCGTTCTATAGGAACCATTACTGTTAACTCACAAATTATAGTAGTGTCAAAGTTTTGTAATTTCACGTTTTTATTACTAATTATTATTAGACAGTACGGCTGAGTGGTGTTACACATCACACGGTACTTGTAAAAGTTAAGCTCCAGTCTGCTTGGTCAGCACTTGGATGGGTGAACATCTGAAGAGCCGGCGTAGTGGTCTAGCTTAGACAAGCTCCACTACCTCAAGTACCTCCGCAGAATTTAAAAATGCACATACCCTTAGCGGCTCGGTGCGCCCGGCAACCCGACACTGTGCAAACGGCATAAGGGGTTACAGATTATGTATGTATGTATGTATTATTATATTTTTATTGAAATCACAGATTCTCTAACATTATTGCGGGGGTTCCTGATTACAATTAATTATTTGGAATCAATTGTGATACACATGCTACTTTAATTCGTAATCAAATTTGTTCCACGATGCAAAATTTTTCATTTGTGCCTAGAAATTTGACATTTTCAGGCAATTTCATAAGTCAACTATATGTTTTTTTGTTTGTAAAACAATTTTAGAAAAAAAATAATCTGACAGAACTAATTCTGTTGTAATAACAAATATATTACGCAACGGAGAACCTGTTACATTAAATTCCTATAAGTGTATTTCACCGCAAAAGTTTCCAGAAACTGACTTCTGTTGCCGTTGCTCCCCGTGTACGTCCTAAGGAGCCTTAAGACAAAAAAGAGAACAAGTAGAAAAATTTATAACTGAATTTAAAAATCAAGCTGGATTATGCGATTTTGGAGCCGCAAAATTAATCAATGAAATGATAAAAACGATGATTATAATTGGCATCACAGACGAATCTGTTCGTGAGAAATTATTAGAAAATGAAACACGTTTCTTGGATAAAGTTATCTAATGTAGTGCAATAACGAAAAGCTCCAGAAAAAACTAAAACTCATGAGGGACAAAGAAGTACAACCTCGCAGGGAATGGAAATTTAGCAGAACAGCAAGTAGATGCGGTAAGGCGAGCATCGCACGAAGCACGCGCCATCAGGTCCCGACAGGATACATCACACCAGTTTTAATTGATTTGCTAGGACAAGATCAAAATCCTACAACACAAAAGGTTCAAAACACACAATAAAGGACTGTACCAGATGCGGTAATTGTATATTATGACACCAGTTTAAAAAAAAGCATTTTGTAGCACGCACGAGTAAGGAGTAAGTGCGACAAAATGCCTTATAAACGAAGTATCATACAGTATTTTATCTACTTTTCCACTTCTTTAAACAAAAAAATAAAATTTCAAAATGTAGGGAATTTCGGGTCAATTGGCAACATTTGTGTAGTGCAATAAGGCGGTTATTGACAGTTCGATATGTACACGGAGCGAAGTATCTATGGTTGCCAACATAAAAAAAAATAATTACTTTGTTTCTAGCATTTTTATTATAGCATCGCTTTTTGTCTATTACGATACGCAAACGAGTATCGTAATAGCCTCGGTACGAACGCAAATTAGATAAAACTCGTTATATAAATGAATACCTGCTTATGGGAAAGTTCGCAACAAATTCTTAGCTCTAAATAATTTCGCATACATGTGTAAAAATAAATCAAAGCGGATTAATGAAATTTTTCATGAGCAAAATGATTGGGAGCTGATAATGCATCAATTAATTCAATTGAATCAAATCAGATTAATCATTGTTATGTAGACTTACCCATATATAGCAAAATAAATTGAAAAAATAGGTTTAAGGTGGACACATGTGCCAATATAATCACGGTGGGTAAACTAAGAGAAGTTTAGTTCGATCTGACGAAGATAGAGAGAAACACAGAGACGTTGGTAACCTACACAGGTAGAAATATACCGGCAACTTAAAATTTAAATAAATGTAAAAAGTAACAAATTTATAGTTAAAAAGAGTTCTCAGATATAGGTAAAGTGCCTCTTTTGGTGAAGTCTAGTGTATCAAACATTTTTTACAAATGCAGTACATAATAGGGCGCATGTATACCAAAATTCAAAACGGCATCTTTACATTTATGGACTATGTACTAAGGTATACCGGGTGTCAACGAATTTATTAGACAAGTCATAACTTCTAGAGTATTAGGTGTATCAAAATGATATTTGCTATAGGTAAATGGTATAGGGAGAGGAAAGTTTTCGCATATTTTTCACTTTCTGGTCACTTCCGGTTTCACCGGAAATGGCTCCCGTTTCGAATTTTTAAATAGAACACCCTGTATATTTTTGCATATTTGGATTTCTGAGACAATTTTGGATCAGCATGTGACATTTTAAAAAATGTTCCATGGCACACTTGACAAAAGTAAATAAATTATTATCTAGTATTTTGCTTAGAAATATTTAACTTATGAGCTTATTTTTAATCCAATCGCAATCGCAAATAAATTAGTATCGTTAGATTCGCCAAAAAATTCTCTTTTCGGAAAGTGCTTGTCAAAAAAGGGTCACCATTTGAACAAAAATAGTTAGACAAGAAAACGTGCTTTTGCCAACTTGTCTTATTCCTATCTATCATACTAATCACTCAAACTTTGCGATTGTAATTTTCTGACATCACCTGAGGTCATTAGATTAGTTTGCGTCTGATCATGGCCACCTAGATGCCATATTAAAACTGGCTCTAAAAAAATCAAGTAGGCTTAAAAACTTTTTAAAATGTCACATTCTGATCCAAAATTGTCTCTGAAATCCAAATATGCAAAAATATACAGGGTGTTCCATTTAAAAATTCGAAATCGGAGCCATTTCCGGTGAAACCGGAAGTGACCGAAAAGTGAAAAATACGCGAAAATTCTCCTCTCCCTATACCATTTACCTGTACCAAATCTCATTTTAATACACCTAATAGTCTAGAATATATGACTTGTCTAATAAATTCGTTGACACCCGGTATTTGGTTTAATTTATTTCTTATAACCTAAGGAATCTATAGACTAATCGGTGGGGAGGCAGTTCTGGGACACCCTGTATAGTATAGGGTATAAATTCTCAAAAAGTGGCACGGAAATTGATAAGGTATACATAGAGGGTATAAACAGAATTGTACAACATGTGAAGAATTTAGACATGAATTTCTGCAACAATATTGGGGCAACTTTCAACAATCACAAATTAGAGAATATTTAACAACGGGAAAATATGAAGTAAGCAAGGTATCTAGAGAAAGCTACATTTTAGAACAATTTATGCCACCTTCAAACAATAAAAAAAGTACAAAAGTGTGTAGGGTAACATGTAGAAACGTTTATAAATAAGATAACAACTTTTCTTGGAATAATGCTCAAGAAGCTGCTTTTAACAAACTAAAAAGTTTCATTTCCACCAGACCTATCTTATTATTTTGATACAAATAAGTGATATTAGCTCTGAGAGACAACAATGGACGTTACACTTGTTATTGAATTGTCAAAGTTAGTTAACAAATTCATCAGTATTTGTTTTTAGTTTTTTTTTACAAAGTGGAGACAATAAAGTGTCGTACTCAAATTTTGCAGCAAAACGAAAACATAGCGCTATATTTTTGTATGTTTGGTATTTAAACATTATTTAGATTTAAAATTTGTGAAATAGTCATGTGACATTTTTCGTTGTTACAAATTCTTTGAAAACGTCTTAATCATTGTTATCAATTTGTACGGTGCTATTACCGCCACAATAAACATCCAAGCGCTATATGAAAACACCTGGGCTCCACAAGAGATTACATAAATCCAGGTAATTCATATTCTTATATGGGTATTTCGCCACTCTGCAAATTAAAATATTAAATAACGAAAATATTAACAACGAACGTTTCGAGGGACAATCTGCCCTCGTTATCAACGAATAACAATTAAAACGAACAAGAAACTTATCTTTTTTCACTGGAAGGAAAAACGACCAACCTCCAATGAATTTTTTGACATTGACGTTCGTTGTTAATATTTTCGTTATTTAATATTTTAATTTGCAGAGTGGCGAAATGCCCATATAAGAATATGAATTATGAATTCACGCCACAAAGAAGTTTCAGAGATTATCATAAAGCCAGGTAGTCGCCGCAAGATGCAGCCGATTGCTCCAAGTATTTCAGGTGGAGGCCAGCAATACACCAGTCCCTGCAAACCCTCTGCCAGCGTGAAAGAAGGCCTCGAACCAACATAAGATAGCGATGCCCGGATACTTTTTATTTTAGACTTAATCCGTTCGTTCTAGACTCCAGTTTAGAACCTGACCTCCAGCCGGGAGCCACCTTGACCCTCGTAGGCCCAAAAGCTCTACCAGTCACCGCCGTCTTTGCTTAGTCCTGATAAGCTGTGACATTTCACCCCCCTTACTAAGGGTGTCAAAATTACTACCTCGGGTTAAGCTCAAATCGGAGATATTTGTCCCCTCAGCTATACAGTGTCCTCCAAAATGTCGGCATAATATGGGAAAAAAATTATTTTTGATTAAAAAAAAACTTTTTACGTCAATAATTTCTGTTTGTCTAAAAACCTATTTAGCTTCTATCATATATACCGAGTGATTTTTACTTTAGAAAATTGACATTTTTCTTTATCTAATTACATGTTCTAAAAAATCTCCTCATTTAGACAACTGTAAAAGAACATTTACAGGATTTTTGTAAGAGTATTTTATTTACAGGCCTAGATTAGAGTTTCTTGAAGCCATTTAAATAGATATTAATTAGAATTGAAAAATATTTCTCCTAAAAAGCACCTTGCATAGAAAACGTAAAAATTATGCAAACACTACTTTTCGGTAAATAATAAAAAATCTGAAGAAGTAATTAACATTTTATATTATTATTTCCCACTATAAATCGTTAGTCTTCACATAAAAAAATTTGAATGTTAATATTAAGTCTTGATATGTGAAATTTTGAAAAATATTGAAAAAAATGAAAAACTAATTTTGAGCTAAAGTAAAAAAATAGGGGTTTTCTGGCCTTAAGATTGTTCAGTTCGCTAAAAATAACGCGCTTTCTTAGTTTCCGAAAAATAGCACTTTTCGGATTTTGACAATTTCGAAAAACTCAATTTTCTAAAGAAGTAAACATCACTCGGTATATATGATAGGGGCTAAATAGGTTTTTGGATAAGCACAAATTATTGATGTAAAAATTTTTTTTGAAGGAACAGAAATAAAAAAAATTCCCATATTATGCCGACTTTTTGGCGGACACTGTATATTTGATTAGCAAACAAACACCAGGAAATTACCTAGATAGCTTTATTTTACTTAGCTATGTTTACAATCCAAAATAAAATCTATATTGTACAAAATAATAACTTATTCGGGGGCGCTGTTCACCGCTGTCCTGAAGCTGCGGCAACCTTCCTCACTCCGGTGTGTTGCGGGCTGAATTTGCTCGTTGAACGCCTGCTCTCGCTTCTCGCTTTTTGGAACACACCACTTCAGACGACAATCGGCCTACGGTAGATCGAATTAGCCGGCGTTTAACCTCGAAACGCCAGTTTGATCTTGTCACTTGTGGGGCTGTAATTACAGACGCAATTAAGTTATTTCATGTGTTTCTTACACCTGGAGCGCGGCTACAAACGCCTCCGAGCTTCATGGGAGATCGCTGCGTTGCCGTGGATTTGTACGGCAAGCGGAATTCCACCGGCGAGGGTCAGCTGGCTTTCGGCGATTGACCTCGAAGTGCTCGCGGAGGATTCATGTTCTACGGGACGCTTTCCGGGGGGGGGGGGGGGGAGACCCTCTGGTAGGTAAATATCTGTAGTTAAAAGTAATTAGCAAAGATGCTCCGGTGGCCACGAAGGTTGCAGCACGTAGGTATTTTGTAATTCGCTATTTGTTATCTTTATTGAGGGCTTAATTACAACGCGGGTTTTTCCGCTGTGTTTATTAATACAAACGAGGAATCGGTCTATACGTGAGCCATCGACTCAGACTGGTTTCTAGGTGAGCCTGTAGATTTAGCAAGACGGGGAACGGACTGTCGGCTCAGGTTTATTTCGGGCAAGGATATTTAGATTAGAGTTAGGTGGAAGAACAGCTCACTGCTTCCGCTTTGAGCTGAATTTCGGCCTCTATATATTTTAACTTTATTATTAGTGATTGAATATAGGTATCTTTTTTCTTTTTATGTAAATTGTGATCCACTGTTATATGTGTAAATAAAGACCATATCATTATTATTATTATTATTAAATCGGCTATCCTCTTTGATATATCGATTCAACTAATCTCGGAACGGATCTTACAGGTTAATGAATCAGAAATCGGCTATTCACATTGAGATATCGATTCAGACTGATTCCAGGTGGGTCCTGAGCTGATCTTGAGGATACAGGAGCATGATGGAACAGGAACAGGTAAACTAGAGTCGGGATAAACTCAAGCTGCGGAATAATGGCGGAATTAAAAATGGAATTTTCTCTGGGAATTATCTCGTGAACTGGTCGCGGAGCTTCTTTTTATATGTTCTGCATCGTATTATCAAAACAGCCTTGGGGGATGTCCTTAGGTGGGAGAGCGGAGCGTGGATCGCTTCTTCGTGACTACGGTGCAGACTGAGCCTGCGATTGCTATATCGTCTTCGACCGTTGGCAAGATGGAACCTGTGATAACGCTTGGATGGGCGATGCATAAATTAAATACATTGTTTAATGTTTAATTATGATTTATACGGAAGCTAGCGTTACAAAGCGAGGAACCGTCACTCGTACCTAAGAAGAACACCATCCAGTAATTAGCCCCTGGAGGCGATTGCGTTATTGCTTTATTTTGCGAACCGGTTTCATGTAAGAATAGTCCTATGCTTCGCTTCCTTCTGAGAAGTTGAAATGCCTGAGAAGCTTAACCTGGCCTGAAATCTTTCTTCCTGTTTGAAATCGTAAAACTGTTTGTAGCGACTCTCCTGTCTAGTCCTTTCAGTCTTTGGCTCACGTTAAATAGGTCATTGGCGCACGGCCATGCCATGCTTAAAAACACTTAATAAGTTACTGTAAGCGGTGATGTTATAAAATTATTGGTCCCTTGTGCAGGGCACCACGCAACGTTTTGCAATTTTTTTCACTGGAATTTGCGTTATTATTCAAAAATACGCCACTGTGCTCCAATAAAATTACTACTTCCTATATACCATATCTATTACTAAATATAAACTATATAATAATTAATATTCGTTGTGTAAATGAACTATTTACAAATCAAATTGAACAAATAAAAGCATTCTTGTGGAGGCTCATACGCCAGCAGGTTAGGGCACCCTCTGGACACCTGGCTGAGCTTTCGACGGTGGCCGTCGATAAGTGAAAGTGCTTCCCCAAAATGAGGTTAGAGAATCAGGAGAGTATTTTAGGTTCAAGCTATATGGATGTGGTCATTCTAACCGTTTGAGAGTAGGTATGCAGTGTATGTAAAACCTGTGGCAACAATCTCCTTAAAATTTAAATTCAACACGCCGTCTTTTCCCCTAACATGTGCAGCTACTGAGCTCCAGCCGGGAGCCACCTCGGGCCTCGAAGTTTTTTCAGACTTTTGTAGCATATATTGGTATACAATAGGCTTGAAGTTTACTTTTTCCAAAAAGGGCAGATGTAGTGTCACGCCCCGTTATAGCAAGAATGAGAAGTTGCACGTTCGTCATTTCTCCAAGCCCTTCACGAATCTTTCAAATATCATTACGATAATTATACCTCTCTGACTATAACTCGTTGAGACACTTATGTACGATTTCAACATCTGCGTCCACCTAGCCACTGATATGAAGATATGTTTCTTAATAAGCTTTCGAAGAAGCAATTCAATTAGATTACTCTTGTTCCTTGAATTGCCTAAAAAGTCGCTCTGATTCACCAAGCACTCCATTTCCAAGCTGAAATTGATCTAAGTGAATTTCTCTTACCTCTCCGGATATGTTGCAGATCATTAGTTGTGGGATGCTCAGAGTATCCATCAAACAAAATATAGCGATTCTTTCCATACTTTCCCATATTTTACACAGATTTCAATGATGTATCCATATGATTCTTTACTCGGCCAAAGAATACTACCAGAAGGCATTCTCCGTCTATCTATAACATGGATTTATTTATAACATTTTTATGTCCTTCACTTAATGTGTAAAGACCGAGTTCGCAATGAAAAGAGTTGTTAGAGTTATTTGTTCCATGGAAGTATAGTAGCATAGTTTTAATCTTATTCTTCCTTTTCTGTTTCATACCAGCAGAGTGAGAAAGCGCGCACTGGCTCCGTTTTAGTAATTCGTGGTACCCTTACGGAATTAAAATATGGTCATAGTGCATGGTTTAAAAGCTCTATTAATTGCCTTTAACCTCTGTTCAGGTTGCTTTTTACATATTCCTTCCGCTATGTTAATAAATATTGCAAATGGAATACAAAAAAGTATCACAATTTGATTTCTTCATAGGTACTATTAGGAGGTTCTTCTAATTACTGAAAAACCACTAATAGAAAAAAAGAATGCGTTTTTGACGTTTGGCAGGGGGTAGGGGAGGAAGCAAGCGGGGTAGGGTTCGGGACTTTTGGCTAGACACCTATGTACATGGTAGTAGTTGATAGGGAAATTTATTTATTTATCATATTGCATGCCTGTCGCTCTTACCACTGTGCCACGCGGTTGTCTGATCAGGAAATAATTATTTTTATTAAAGATTTTCCTATATCTGCCTATTAACGGAATAGGTCGACCGGTTTAACTGTAGAATCCTGTGTATTGTGTTTCATTTCCATACCTAAAAAGGTACCGTTAACTCATTTTTAAATTTATAATTTAAAAGTTCTTGGACTAGCTTTGTAGTGTAAAAGAAAAGCTTAAAAATTAAGAATATAGAAGTAAACTATGTTTGCGAATATCCATAACATTATGTACTGCGCTGGAGTGAAAGTGAAAGTCGCCGTTGATAATTACAATTTCTAGGTACCCCTCAAACCGACCAGGTAGCTATGTCAAACATTTCATAAACGATCTACACATTATAGTAGTTCTTTTGAAATGAATTTGACCTAATCTCTTTTCAATGTAAACCAAAGAATCTATACATAGGTAATTTAACAGGCAGGTTTACTGGGAATATGGCTATTGTAGTCTACGCAATTGTGATGAGTTAGTAGATACAAATCTTCTAAGAAATTCCAACATTTTCAGTATTACAAAGAGCTGCGTAATTATACTACATCAGTTATTAGAAGAAGAAAGAAAGCGTTCCTTAATAACTAGATTAACTCTAACAATCCAAAATCTTTCTGGAAACAGCTTAAGATTCTCGATATTTTAAAATTTTTTAATGAATTTCCTTCTCATTTGGCTAATGCAGAATCAATTAACGACTTTTTTATAAACTCGATTCCCAAAGTGTCTACTGTTGGCCGTATTGCATTACATTGGCCTAGACGATACTGCTGTCAATTTATTTAAAAATTATTTAAGCAATAGGTCTCAACGAGTGGTCTTACCCAATAGTACTTCCACGTTTGCCATTGTCGCCTGTGGTGTCCCTCAGGGATCTATCTTAGGACCGATCCTTTTCACTATATATACATCAGCCTTCTCAAAACAGCTCAAACACTGCAATTGTTATTCATATGCTGATGATACACAAATTTATATTTTCTTCAATGCTACAGAGAAAGCCTATGCAATATCGTGTTTAAACTAAGATAGAAAGAAAGTACACTTTATTAAGTCTCAAAAGACCACTGTCTTCAACTTAATCCCATAAAATCTAATATGATACTTTTTGGAGGTAAGCAACAACGACTACGGTGTGTTGATAACTTAGAAGTAGCAATTGGTGGCACTCCATTAGCACTACAAGACCGTGTAAAAAACTTAGGACTTCAAATGGATTTTAATTTGCGTTTTAAAGAACATGTTATAGGGAGTTTTTGCAAAACGCCACGTTAAAATAACGTTACGATAACTTTACGTTAAAGTCGAAAAACTTGATTTGGGTTGGCTATATCATCTTAGCGGAACGTTTTGCAAAAACTCCCTATATTAACAAATGTTTGCAGCGTGCTTATTGCAACCTTAAAACAATTTTTAATAATAGGCACGCATTAACCATAAACATGAAAATTTGTCTTTGTAACTCCTTGGTACTGTCACGGTTCAATTAATGTGACGTTATATACGACCCTTGTTTAAACTCTATAGATTCAAATAGAATTAAAAAAAATGCAAAATTCGTGTTTGCGGCTAATATACGGCATACGCAAATACGAAAGAATTTGGCACAAACTCCGCGACGATAAACGGTTAAACATGGCTAATCCTAGATACCTGCATTCTGCATTCTGCTTGTGTTTACCGAAACCTACTGACATCGGAACGTCTACCATATTTACACAGGAAACCTATCGTACAGACATTCATAACTTAAATCTTCGTCATAAGGGTCTGCTGTCGGTTCCTAATCATCGCACTCAACTGTTTCAAAAATCGTTTTCTTATTGTCTAGTGAAATGTTTTAGTAAAATATACACTAATATGACGTCTTCGGCAAGTGGCTGGAAATTCAAAAGAAATTTATTTAAGATTTTGCTTGATGAGCAAAACGTTAAGTTAGGTGCTTATTACTATCTACGTTTATTGTTGTAATTCTTTTTTTAATTTATTTGTGTAGCTTATGCAGTGGGCGTATGACTAAGCCATGCCGGAATAGGATCCAAGCTTATAATAATATGATTAATTTTTATATGTAATAGGTTAAGTGGCAGAGCAGCTCGATGTCCAGTCATCTCGCATATATTGTATATTCCTCGTTTTTTTTGTATGTATAGTTTTTGTGTATTTATTTTTTTTTGTAGTGTGTTTTCGTTTTTACGTTACCAGAAATAAAAGACACTATTATTAGCATTATTGTTATTGTTATTATTATTTATTTATTTAAAAAAGTGTTTAGATGTAGATGAAAACTGATGTCTGTGCATAATAGAATGTAAAAAAACTAAAGAATTAGCATCTACTAATATTTTGTAGTTTTAAAGCTTAGGAAACTGGCAGCAAGACAGAATTTGGTAATTTATACCTGTCTGGGGAAGAATATCTAATATTTGTTACCACTATGGAAAATATGTTTGTTAACCATTTTTAAAATTTAGCAATTTTACCGAATATTGTAAAAAATTTGTCAGATTTGTGTGCCAGGATTGATCGCGTTCCACTCTGTGAAGATTTTCCTAGAGAATATATCTATCACTAGACTATTTTGTAGAATGAGAACCTACTACACATTTAAAAATGCAAATTTTAAATTTAAAAACGTATCTAGAAAACAAAGGGAAGATATTCATAATTTAAATCTATAAATAATTAATGCATGCATGTATAATAGCTATCAACTTCATTATTTCTATCTAAATAAATACTTATATAACTTTAATGTTTGCATCAATATATATCAATAATTGACAATTGCTACAATCTGTAGAATTAATTATGCTTTAATAAACTAATATTGGAACTCACTTTATCATATTCTTTCACTACCCAACACAACCTGTAAAATTTGAATTGCCGCTCGTTTGCATCCCAGCATAATGGCGGTGTATAACGAAAAGGTCACCCAATTTGTTCTGTATTTTCATTAATGTAAACACTGTTTACTAATAAACAACTACTAGAAACGTAATAATACATCATTTGTTGTTAAGCCATTTTCCGGCTGAATTACTTGATATGACAAATATATATGCCATGTAAGTAAACGAGGTAGATGCAATTGTAAGATATTTCTGGTATAATTTTAAATGAAATAGCCAAGCTAACCTAAACAAATATTACCTTGTTTTTTTATAGTTGATTTATTTGATAACTTGGAGGTCTTCGTATCTATGACAATGAACGTGAAGCATGAGTTAGTCGATCATAATTGGTGCAATTTAACAACCAACGTCGATGAAAATGAAGCCTTTGGAAACTTGCCTG
>CALNHX010002050.1:0-194803 GCA_940337035.1 Agriotes lineatus
TTGGAACATCAGCTTTTCCAGATTATCGTCTGACCTTCGTGATATATGACCAAAGAATTGCAAGATTTTTCTTTGGATTATAGTTATTAGTCTGATATTTTCGCCAACTTCTTGAATTACACAATCATTTGTTCCATGTTCTGTTCATGAAACGCTCAACAGCCTTCTCCAGCACCACATTTCAAAGGCAAATTTTCTGTTGACATAGGAATGGGAAGTAAACGTTTATATAAAAAATTGAAAATTAGCAAGTTTATGGGACACGGGATGAAAGGAAGAATTCTTCCTTCAGAATTCAACATCATTAAATTTATTGCTATTAAAAACGGTTATCCTCTTCAACTAATTTTACCTATTTATCATAAACCCAGAATAAAACTTTCAACAAACTTAACCCGTATGAATAATTCTGAAAATAATTTTTTCTTCAATTCCCTATTATGGTACAATTTCTATGTCCATAAAAAACATTTTAACTAAATATAATTTTCAAATTTCCTTTTCTACTACCAATTCCCTTCAGAAATTGGTCGTCCTCAATAAAGGCGCCACCCCCGTTACTAGAATGATCTGGTTTCTACCGTCTTGACTGTTCGTCGTGCAACTGTTTTTATATTGGTCAAACTGGACATACTTTCCGAAAAAGAATCAAAGAAGATTCCGCTTGTATTAGAAACAACAATTTTACTATTGACCAACCTAATAAATTTGCTTTTGCTAATCACATTTTGGAGTGCAACCAAAACTTAGATCCTAATAAAGATTACAAAATTTTGCATATAGCTAATAAAGGTATGTTGTTGAAATTACTTGAAATTTTTGAAATTATGTCCAATAATAATGAATTGACTCAATGAAGTCAGAGATTTTGATACCAATTACATTTTCGTGAATGCTAAATAGTTTGTTTTGTCTTTTACTTGCTTTTTCGTGCCTTACTTGGCTTTCATTTTGTTTTTATACTTTTTGACTCTCTCTGGTAATTTCATCGTCATTGAATCTAGGGATTGTTCGACTTGTAAGCTAGTTATTTTTGATTTAAATTTAGCCGAAGAGCTGTGAGCCTTCAATTATAGCTTCGGGTTACATTATCTTTCACTTGCTTAATTTTAATTTTTATATTTTGACACATTAACCAGTGCAACAATGTTTATAATGTAGTTTGCTGGTTAATTAATTTTCCTTCTCCAATGTGGTGTGTTTTTTAATATTATTTCCACCTCGTCTTCATTTTTAAAAATCTTAACCTCATTTTAACCTAAATTTTAACATGTGCTTTTACTACTAGTAAGTTGAATTGCTTTATTATGTATATCACTGTTAACCATATGCCTCTGTAGATGGATCATTACGGCCCGAGGATGAAACCAGTTTGGTTTCGAAACATGTCACCACCTATAACTTGAAAATAAATGTTCGTGGAGAAGACTATTGAGTTTTACTGCTTCATATCAAGGCATCTCCGCTAAAAGCATGACAGATCACCTTCCTAATAGGAAAGCAATTAGTTTGAAATCAAACAATCCGTACTATCTAATTCATGGTGAACTCCCCAAAGAAAATCCCACACATCTTTAATTTTATGTAAATAAAAAATACTCTAGTATAATAACCAGAATCAAAATAAATCACAGTTACTTACCAGCCCATTTACACAAAATAGGCTTACTAGATTCTCCATTATGTAGTCAGGGACGGCGAAGATGCAGCTTTAAATCGTTTGTTTTTTAATTGCAAACTTCATAGTACCTTTTTAATAATCTAAGAAACTTAAATACTGACTTTCCGTTTAGTATAGTTACGCTTCTGGCAACTTGGACAAACGAATTTATGATTTATTGGTAGAGTTTATTAACGAAAACAATATTACAATATAACATTAAAATAAATAATTGTATTCATTTTATGCAATAATTTTAATATATGCCCTTGTGGCAAATGGATGTTAATCCAATGCCAAAAAAAAATTCACTAACAATGATCCGTTTAGTGGATAGAATGGTCACCACTGTACAGCAGTACTGAAGTGTATTGTCAGTCTATGTCAAATTCGAAATTAGTAGGTTATGTTCTGTTTGTTGTTTGACACAGACTGACGTAAAACTTAACCTGCAAATCTCGAATTTGACATAGACTGACAATACACTTCAGTACTGCCAAACGTATAACACATATCACAGCCTGCCCTAATTGGTTTTTTTGTTGATCTGTCTGTATAATACAACTACCTAGTTGATTAGACATACAAATTAAAATTTTCCTTCGTTTTCTGATTAGTAATATTTTTAACATCAACATTCAGTAAATGTCTTGCTATTCCCACTTCTTTGTTATACTTTTCTTACCACTTTTACCAGTTGAGATTTTTAATAAAAAAACTGAGTTTAGGTAATTGAAAAACTAGAAGATAGTGCAAATGTATTTATTTTCTGTAATTTGTACATTAAAACTAATCAGTCACACGATATTCACTCTAAACAATGACATCTGCTCAACGTTTGTACGAACTACGTTCTATTTCTTATTTCAAGGTGAACAGGCCTTTAACCACCATCAATACAATGCTAGAAACCAAAGTTTTTCCTATTGTATTGAGAATTTGACTAGCATCTTGCATTTTAACAATGTTTAATGTCGGAATATCATGAACAATAATGATGAATTTAATAAATACTTATGCAGCATGTATTACAATTAACCACATTAACTGTATGCATTTTAACACGTGCCCTAACCTAAGAGGAAACCGATAGTAGGTAATGGAAAAAAGTAAAAGTATGACTGTATTAGACAACTACGATCTGTCGTTTTCAATGTTAAACATATTTTCTTTCATTAACAACTGGTCACTTGAGATTCTACTAATAATAGGATACTAACATCTTTGGAATTACAATGTTTTACAAAAATATATGTATTTACATAAATAAAACTAATAGGTCTTTATTTCATCAGTATTACTGTATATAATGGGCTGTAAAAAAATAAATAGTTACATAAGTTGGCAATTTAAGCCTCAATATGAAGCAATAAATCGACAAGCATAATATAAAGGTATTCGTAGAGTGGAAATAAGTAATATTTAGCGAGATTTTCTCAAAACATAACTATATTTATACTGCAGGAAAATACAACATAAGATGTAATACTTTAAATATAGAAGCTTAACGTTTTAGAATTTACGAATATTTTGGTAACTACTAGCTGCAATAATCATCAAATAATCTACCCTGTTTTCAACTTACGTTTAATAGAATTTAGTCTGAACCGCTCAGAAATTTTTCAGCATTGAACATTTTGCTTTTTGTACTTTCCCGTAGTATGTATATTCACAATGTCAACAGGACGTATGTATCTGTGAAATCCTAACATTCTGAAAATACAACCTCTAGATAAGCCTACAATCACACAACTATACATATTTGGAAAAATGTGTTTGTTCAAGCCACTAGTTTCGGAAGCATACACGAAATGGTATCAGTTATTAGTATAACAATAAAGATTTGTGTAAGTGTAGCACGAATCAAAAAGCAATTTTAGCCAAAAACTGACAAGAGGAGATATCCAGCGCGAATGTAATATTTGATTCATTTCGTTTTGATTATTTTGTTTCAAGAACTGTTACTAGGTACTTTCGTTTACAAAAATATCCAGCCCTGCTGGTACTCCATAGCAAAATTTAAAACTTAGAGCAAATTATTATCGCGTACCACGTGTGATGCATAAAATCGATTCACGTGAATTGCGTGCGATAGGCGTTATTATGGGACAGGGGTGTGGTTGATTTCCATAGTAGGATTTGACCAGGTTGATACTATGAAGCGGCGACTGAAACATGCTGGTCTGTTATTTACAAAAATATTTACACAAAAGCGGCGTAAAAAACAAATGGACCGATCAACTACATTTTTCTTCCAAACGCGACTGTTAAATAAAATACAAAAATCTGAAATAGCAACATTTTAACATGTAAAATACAAATTGATTGAATAGATTAACTTAAGACGTTACAACATGCATAGAAATACGGAACAAAATAACGTTTGAAACATTTCAACGTATTAAAATACAGTTAAGCAGCCCATTTGTTTAAAAAATACGTAAAACATATAAAATAATTATAATAACAAAGGAAACGCAGGAGTGTGTACATGCTTTGATTCGCGAGTAAGAGCGTAGACATACATATATATACAAACAAAATGGAAATGTTTCCGCGAATAATATCTTCACAGCATGGAGCAAAATGTTTTATCCTGTAATTTGCCAAAAAACGGGCTTTGGTCCAATTTAAACAAAAAAACTATTCTGTACGCTTTGATAACTTAAAACAACGAAAACGCGCGAAAATTACTTAGTAGCTAGCTATAGTAGGTATGGCTGCCTACCATATAAAAACGCTTCGTAATAAAATACGAACACGGACGATCACACAATTTACTAACACATTAACTATTTACAAGTTTAAAGTAAATAAAAACGAGCCACTAGAATACTAGACAGTAATCGGCGGCCTGATGTTTTTATTTACTATATAAAATTTGTGCTTCTCGCCGACTATACCCCATATAACAGCAACGTTTTCGATAATGATGTTGATGGGTATGGTCAGCAAAGCCCCACATATGCATAGGATGAACCGGAAAAATCCGAATCGGTAAATGGTGAACGACTTCACGACCCCGAACACGTACATGTAAATGTTAACCGCCCCGATGAACGCACACATGAAGTCCATCAGCGCCGGACATGGAATCGGACAAAGAGCTGCCAAAACTACGTTCGATGTAGACAAAGGAAGTGTCACCCACGAATAGCAGGAAACGGCGAGCAGTATTTTTTTGCTCCACGGTATTGTTTTCGCGTGCACGACTAGGAGAATTCCTTGAAGCCATCTCTTGCGTTGCTGGACGAAATCCCAGAGTGTGAAAGGAGACTTCTCCCACATCTCTCCTTCCACGAAGTTGAATGTGTAGCCTTCGTTGAAGGCACGCATCGCGAAGTAGCAGTCCTCAGCCACGGACCCATCCGGACCATTGTCGAAGGATACGCTCTTTTCGGCGCCGACCTGCAACATAAAAACAGCTAGTAAGACATGCGTTTCTTATAACAAGTTTTACAAAAAAAAATTAAGAACTTTCGTTATGTGTACGTAGCGTGACCACCTCTCAGAGTTTCACCCGGAGTCTCAGGGTTTCTACACCGCCTCTCAGGGCTCCGGGTTTTGTAATCATTTCTCCGGGTTGCACTAATAGTGCAATAATGTCTAAAATTAACCGTCATTTATATCAATGAAAATAAAATACGTTTCATATAATAGCCACAAACTTTGCGCGCAACACGTGCGTATCATGTCTCCTGCTATTTGCCTTTTTCTTAAATGATAGGATTTTATTTCTAATGCAACCCTATCATAGTTAAAAAGCAAAACTGCTAATTTAGATTCTTTCTAGGTTCAATCGTATTCAGTAACAAGGAAAAATATTTGAAAATTTCATATAATTAGGTATAGAATTTTTGAGTATTCGTTTTGTTTTTAATTTAATTTCATTTGATACTAGAGGTAATTTGCTTTTGTATTTTTCGTTCTTTCGTGATTCTTATCTCTTGAGTCAATAATGGTTCAATTTTTCTTTTCAAACCTCATTGTTTGTTGTGTTCGGAGTATTCAAGTGTTTAAATTGCCATTTTAAAGGTGTTTATTATCCATTTAAAAAAACAACTTAAGAGAGGCTGAAATTGTTCTTTGTGTTTTACGCATATAATAAACTAAACCATAGAATTTAGCAATATGATTAGAAGAGGTTTCAAAAAATACAGAGGTCAAAATCCGAAATTATTAAATTTGGAAATTTTGAAAAACATAAGTATGTATAATATTAGCGTAAACTTTATGATTACAAAATAAAAAATCTTCATTAATGATCCAGGAAGTATTTTATAAAAAATATTCATAAAATAAATAAATCTCTACCTCAAACATAACAATTTAGGAAATTAATAGTATGTAAGTACATATTTTTTGATAAATTAAATTAGAAAATCTATGGATAACAATAGCACTAAATTTAATGAGACTTTTTTCAAAATTTGGTTGTCATAAAGTAAACTGGCACTTGATACCCACTGAAGTGTCAAGGATTACGGTTTATGCGTAGCAATATACTTTGCAAAGCCACACTCGCCCAAGTCCGTACTTAATTAGAAATTACAAAAGCCTTCTTACTGCTTTATCGGCTATATTCGAAAAAGTTTCAGTAGACGTGCCCTAAATGATGCTGATGACACGGGTAAAAGTTTTCTATGTATGTCATATCACAAGAAACATCAATCAGTACCATTTCTTCTTTTGTGGATAAGACAGAATTGCTTCGCATGGTAGAAAAAGAATTGGTTATCCACATATAATTTTTTATAATATAACTATTTTTTTAAAACAAAACAAAGTCTGCCATTTTGTATAAACAACCAGACTCATGGAACCACCCCGTATACCCCTAGACGTACGCCTACCCCTGGTTGAGAATCCCCATACAACTTTATATTATTGGTTGAGAATCCCCATACAACTTTATATTATATCTAACTATAGGGCATTATATTTAAAAAAGAATAGGTTTAGTTCGCCACACCTTTGTGAGCAACCCTGTACTATCAAAACATTTCATAAATGTGCACCATTTTAGTACCTACAACTTGTTTCCAAACAAATGTCATGTAGCTCTCATATTTTTAGAAATATCTTCCACCCCCGGGACCCTGTTTGTATATGGTGTAACTGAAATGCTTGGCATTATTTTCAGGGCGGATTTTACGTCACAAATTGACAAAAGAAGTTCATTTACACATAGGTCCAATTTTCAACCTTTAGGGTTATATTAAAAAGGGGGGGGGGGGTAAATTGGATTTTTGTCATTTTACTGAAAATTGAGAAAGGATATTCAAATTATTATTATTATTAATGCCTTTATTAACGTTATTGATATTTACGCAGTATTTGTGACAAAAATAGATATGAATAGAAGTGAAAATCGAATGATAATCAAAAATTTAAAAAAATACAGCAGTTCCATCGACAGCTAAATAAAAAAAAAAGAAAAAAGAAATTGGCTCTTGTAGCTGCACCTATGACATTACGCATTCAGACAGGGAGATATTTTCTACCAATAGGAGGACTACTTATTTTTTTTAACCCCCATTACTATCTCTGTAAAGGTTGTGAATTGAAACGATGCTTATACAGTGAAATCCCCCATAAGCGGACACGCACGGTGCCAACGTTTTTGTCCGGTTATTAGAGGCGTCCGCTTTAGAGAAAAATCCATTTTTATGTTTAAAAAATTTGTATTATGCAAAGGTATACGAGCTAACAATACAGACAAGAATATAAAATAATTGAAACAAAGTTATGTAATACTTGTTAGAAAATCTAAAATACTCATTTGATGTAAGGGTTTTTCTGACTGTTTATTATACTTTCCGCATGTATTTCTAAATATTTTGACAGTTTGAATACTTTAAAGTAATTACCTTTCTTTAGGCACAGCATTTAAAAATTTTCACTGTTAATGCTTCGTGTGGGTCTTGATTACATTCTCACAAATTCTAAGTCGCCATCGTTTTCTAATTCTGCCAACTGCACATCAACGGCAGCTGATTTACCTGAAATTTCGGTTACATCATCTTCCTCGCTTATTTCCTTGTCAATGTTTATAAATTCGTCAGGGTCGACGTCTTCGATTTCTGGGATACTTCTATACGGTTCAGCCATTACTGATAAGGGTAAATCGTCTCTGGTTCGAATTGATTACACTGGCGTAACTTGATACCCGCAGACTCCTTGGGCCTAGTTTTCTTATTCTTTCATTCAATAAAAGCAAGCAGGAAAAATTCTTCCTATTTTTATTTTTATCATAATGGGATGCCCACGCAGAAGGGCAAAGTAGGTTTTGAATTGCAGGCCTCTAAAATCAAGCGACACGGATTGTTTAGTAATAATATCGCGCATAGGGTAATGAAAGTCTCGAATTTCCTCTGCAGTCGTAACGCTGATTTGAGTTGACTTAATACCGCCCGTATTGCAAAAGAATTCTCTGTTTTAACAACAATGATCATTAAATGTTTGATTATGGATTGTTTTGACGCCTCACGGAAATTAGCTGGGCCTGCATTTTGAAGTGTCCGTACAAGAGAGATTCACAGTCTAAAAATTGTCGAAAAATGGTGTTCGTGTCCGTTTAAGAGAGTGTCCGTTTAATAGAGAAAATTTTATTAGTAAAGTTAATGCAAGCAAGTTGGTTCGCAACAAAATGTCCGTGTAAAAGAGGTGTCCGCATATTAGAGGTGTTCCGGTAAGGAGATTTCACTGTATGCACTTTTTGGCCAATTTGTGACGATATGGGCAAGTATTTGAGTTAACACCCTGTATTATATTTGCTAACCATTAATAGCAAGAATAAAAACATTGTTTTTATTTGCCTACTTTGTGTTTTGTATAAGCATTCTGTATTTCTCACTGAAGCAACACTTTTTTTACTCACGAAGGGATCTCAGAATTTGTATAAATTGAAAGGTGGTCACCCTATGTGTACGCTAAAACCAGCCGTTACTGTCAGCAGTGTTGAATCCAGACTGATTACTCCGGGGGGGGGGGGGGATGAAACGTCTGGGGAGTATTTTTACCTATCCCCGACGAAATCCACCCATTCTTTTACAGATAGAAAAAACATGAATATGAAGTGGTAATGTTTCCGGGGGAGAATTTTGTACTGCCCGGGGGGGAATATCCCCTCCCGGTCACCCCCTGGATTCAAACACTGACTGTTCGGCGGGCCGTAACTAGCAGGCGCGTGCTGGCCCCGCCGGGCTACGGGCATTTCCCGGTAGCAAGCGGCGCAGGAACTACTGTAATTATGCGAGGCAAATATTTTTTTGGTGTTTAAACATAACTAAGCTTTATGTTAGACTGTTCCATAACACTTTATTATAGTATTATTAGCGTCATAAAGTGTCACTTTAGTCCATAAAATAAGTAAAACGGCCCGCCTGTCAATGACCAACATTTATTATCAAAATAAATGTAATTTCCCGCTGCTGATCATGTAAGTTAGTGATACAGCCTTGGTAACAAAACGTGTAAGCCGGTGATTATATTTGTTTGCTGCTTTCGCTTGACAACGGAACTTATTATTAAGTTCCTAGCAGAATAAAATTAGCAAGGGAAGATGCAGATTTAGACGTTTTGTTTATAATTGCAAGTGTTTATTGTGACATGTGACACTCACAGTAACACTACTCACGAAACTTAATCCTTAAACCAAACTACTTCTTTAAATCTAGGAAAATTTCGATAAGCAGCGTGAAAAATATAATTATATAACTCGGAATGTATCGTCTATTAACATTCCTTGTTACTTAAATAGCTATTATTCAAATCAAGAAAGATTCTATTAACAGAAAACTTTACAAATAAATAAAAATCTTTATAACTTACGGTAATAGGTAGTTAACCTAGAAGCAACACTTCGAAACTATCAAATGGTTCAATAGCAACTTGAATTTTATAATGTGTCTAATGACACAAACGATATTGTAGAAAAAAAGGAAATATTTTGCAGTGCAGTTGAACATAAAGCTTTGCATGCAGCTTGTACATAATCAGACTTATTTGAGTCTGTCCTCTTTATCGCTCTGCATAAATCGACTCTTTCAATAAAGTCTTACATTATGTACTTGATACATAAATAACTATAATAGTTTACAATTAAGTCAGAATGCTTTTAGTCATGTATTGAATGGTCATAAAGATACACAAAATACCTGAAAGGTATACTTCATTGTCATTTTTTTTTTTACTTTTCGTAAAATTAAGTAATCATGTTTTTTCTTTCAAACACGAGATTTTTGCGGAAATATCCGTTTTTGTGTCTTCTCGTTCAGAAATAGTTATTTTGATTCTAGATTGCGAAGTGCTACTTTTTGCATTCGAGAATGATTTTTTGCGAGCATCGCGAGCAAAAAAACATTCGAGAATGCAAAAGAAATTTCGCAATCGAGTATCAAACGTTTTTTCAAAACTGCACAGCTCCACAACCACATTAGCGGACACTTCAACGAAAATTTTGTATACATTGTGACCTCTTCTTTAAACAAAAATTGCTGCACGTAAAGTTTTTTCTGTTCTAGATTGTAATAGTAATTTGTTTCACAAGGCAGAAACTGATTTTTTGCGAGTGCGAGTACGGTTTGAGAGCAGAGGCCGAAGGCCAAGGCCTTCAAGTACGAGCACTCGCAAAACAGTTTCTGGACATGTGAAACACAAACTTTTTTAGGCCGACAAAAATATATACATTAAAAAAAAGGTAATTTGTTGTCCAAATATCGGGGGCTAGATAATTTATTTTTCTTCTGTTGCAATACATACTTATCGAACGATGTAAGGATTCGAATTAAAATTAAAATCAAGTATCTAGTAGGTATTGTTTTTTTGACATTTATATTTATGAGTTTTGATGCCATATGTATATCGGTGCACAATAAGTACAAGAAAGTGGATAATATACCAGAACATATTAAACAAGCAGCTGAAAACGCTATTCAAAACTTACTACCTGAAAGTCGTATAACTGGTGAGAATGACATCATTATGACAGCAGATTCAGGATTCAGTGACATTTTCAAAATTCCTTTTGTATAACTTCACAAATTATGCTGAAAGGAGTTTATCAGCATAGTTTCAGTAATTTCAGAAAATCTAGGAGAATCGAAGCATTCTAAATCAACATAAAATAATCCATGATCCACAAATCTGCTCTTAAACTTCAGTGTCTTGGTATACAAACCACTATTGTATACCAAGGCACTGAAGTTTAGCTTTTTATCACGAATGTGGATTTAGTTGCAGAGGCCCGCAGGGCCAGGTAAATAAACCACATGAGAGATAAAAACGAACTTCAGTTGCCGAGGAGTACATTATGTGTTTCTTTTTTTAAATCGAGTAATCGAGAAATTACAACATTTTAACCAACTTTTGTAGGTTATGTTGACGTCGGTTGACGTTTATCTGTCGCCTCGCTACCTACAAAAGGTCGTAAAACAATGGATTACCTCACTGCCGATTTTTCGTGCTTTAAAGACGATTTCGACGTTCTTCACCGCCGATTTAAAAAAAAAACATTTTGAGCCATCTTTTTGACGAGACTCGAAAGCCATACAAGGTAATACCGCTGGCTGTGTATGTTCGTCGTCGATTAGTTAAATACTAGTAGATTATACTCAATTCACTATAGTCCCGGATTGTCAATGTCAAAATCCAATTAAAAACAATCCTTTATATCATGGTTAATACATTTAAGTCAAGCTATGGGTAACTAGAAACAATTAATAAAGCTACTAATGTCAAAACTATAAATTATAGGTTATATTTCGAACTGATTTAAGCAAAAATAAATAAAAGTTGCCAGGTAACAAAAACCCAGATTTTCAAAATTTCGCTTTTGCGTTGTCCAACCTAGTAGTAACAAAAAAACCAATAGAAATTCAACAGTGCTACCATAAAACGTCATTTTTGACAATCCGGGACCATAGTGAACAGAGTATATTTTATGATTGCTCTTGAATGATCGTTTCTTATTTACCATAATTCTATTAAATAACGTGCATACGTAACAAAAGTGTTAGAACTAAATTCGACCTTAAGAACATTGATTTATCTAGGTAAGTTCTTGAAATGTTCTTTTCCTTCCTCTAATTACAATGATTATATTTGCGACTTGCATCAACGGAAATGCTGACAATTAATTCAAGCTTCAAGCTTAACAAAGGCGGAAATCAATATACGGCCAATGTCCAAGGTTTCGTTTGTACCTACGCGCTACAGCTACAAAATTTAACGCACTTGACAAAGTCAATGACTTGCACCGAGCGAAACTGCATGAATTTTGTATGGTCAGCAATGACCTGCACAAAATTTACATTTTGCATAAACTAATAAAAGGGGTTTACGTAGTATAGCATTACATAACGATCCTTATCTAGACATCACAACACACGCATCAGGAAGACAGTCAATAATTATGGTCATACCTAAAAAGCAAAGCTGATGGCCTTGCGTTCCCGAAGTTTTTACAGAGAAACAATAATTTTCAAATATCCTCGCATTATAGCGCACAATAACATTAATCGGGCCGTTATATAACGAACCGATCAACAGCAACCTTGAACTGATCTTGTTTGGTCCGCTTGCACCTGACGGATTAGAATGCTATGAATTTCTAGCTGGAATCCATCTTCCACTTATTCGACCAGAATACGTTTGCTGCTCGGAATTATGCCATGAAAACCCACGTTTCAATATCCGCCGTGATGGGCCAAACGCCGATTATGGAAACAAGGGAGGAAATTGAACAGATTGTGTTTTCAGGCTCTGAAATCCGCTTAGTCTCCTAGATTTTACAGGCAAGCGCGGAGGCACCACTAAAATTCGTTTATGTTGCTGTTAGCAGAAATCCAGTTTACGTAACTTGCGTAAACTTTTGCTACGTGGAAGCGAAATGTACACGGAAGAAGTTTGTTCCATTTGAACACAGACTTCATTCATGTGTTGTTCGCTCGGACAAGCGTTTATGTTCCCTGGTCCCTTAATTGGTTCTTTCGCCAACGTAAATATTAACGATTCCTAAAATACTCTATTTTTCAACAGCAAGCCGCTGCCTTATTTGTTAAAAGAACTCTTCTCCTGTCGAACGGTTGTTAAACTTGTTACATACTAATCTTTCTGCTTTATATACGAGTAGATACGAGATATTGCAAAACAAAAATTAAACAGCTTTAGATCTCAAATACTTCGTAGTATAGTTCAACTGAAATTCTGAAATAACCAAGTACTACTAATCTATAAGATCTGAAATGTCTCTGCGCAAACCAAACGAAAATAAGGATAGACGAATATGCTTGGAAAGAGGGTTGTTAATTGACACATCTTGCCACACTTGACGAAACTAAGAGTACTGGAACATTTCAGACAATAACACTGGTAAGATCGCCAGAGGAAGAGGAAGAAAGAGGGGAAAGTGATGGAGAACAGTTAAAAGAAGTTAAAATGGAGATGAGAAAGGAAGATGAATGTCAAGAAGACAATAAGTAATTATAGAGGAGACTAGAAATGCTGGAAGACAGGGCAGAAAAGGAAGAGAAAGTGAAAAGGAGAAATAACATCATAATAAAGGGAATAAAAGTGCGGGAAAAAAGGAATTTGTAGAAAAGAAGCTAGAGATAACCACGAAAATGGAGAAGGCATGCATAATCAATAAAGAACGAGGAATGATAGTAGGACAAGTGGGAACATGGGAGTGTAAATCAGGAAATAATGACGGCCGAGAACAAATTAAAGAACATGGCAGTGCAAGAGAGAAAAATACAAAGAGAAATTAGAAGCATTACCACTGAAGAAAAGGCAAAACGTAATAAAGTAAAAATTGGGTATCAGAAAATAATACGAGTAATTAATGAAGAGGAGTGGAGATGGAACAAAGAAAAGCAGGAGATGACAACACTATGAACGGGAGATAAGAAGACAAACACGGCAATAAAACGGCGACAAGTAGAACGAATGAAAAGAAGGCGGACAAATTAAAAGGAAAACTTGAGGTAAACAAAAAGATGTACATAATTAGGAATAAGGATAAAATAGCGCAGAATATTTACTTGGCAACCTGGAACGTGAGAGGTATTAACCGAGAGGGAGCTATGAAACATCTAGCTACAGAAATGGAAAAATATAAAATTTAAATTTTAGCAATACAGGAAACGAATACAAAAAACTAGATAAAAGAAGTGAACCATCACATTTTCATTAACTTTCGAAAAGAAAATCAATTGGGAACTGGTTCTATATTACAGAAAAATATTAAAAGTGCAATTATTGACTACAACGCCATAAAAAAACGATTAAACTTATTAAGATTAAAAGAAGAGCTCCGAAAAGTTAGTTTTATTAACGACCACGTCCAAACCAAGGAAGCAGATCAGGACAAGCAACAATAATATGAGAAGCTAGAAGATTTATACGATCATAGTCCAAGGTATGATATAAAGATTATCACTGGTGACCTCAATGTGAAGATATGGAGAGAGACAAAATACAAACCAGCGATTGGAACAAGAAATACACAAGTGAAAATGGATCAGCCCCGATAAGAAAACGGTGAACCAAAGTGACTATATATTAATGAAGAGATACACGCACACACAGTGTGGCCATTCTAAAGCAGCAAATGCCAAGAAAAGAAAAACACCAACCAAATGAAGCCTAAGGAGAGGCATAGAAGAAACACAGAAACTACACAAAGAAATAATAGTGTAATGAGGTTACAGATAATACATACATACATACAAACTACAAAGGGACATAGAAGGACAGGAAACAGTGGAACTTTATTAAGAAAACAGTGAAGGGCATTTTTCAAAAAGCACTAAAACTTTTTAAAAACCTAAAAAATAAAAAAAACGGTTTGATAAAGAATGTGAAGAAGCTATTGAAAACGATATAAGTCCAAAAGAAGGACTAGCAAGCAAAAAATACTGAAGAAAATGAAGAAAAAATACAAAAAATGCAAGACAAAGGGGCAACCACATATGCAAGGGGAACAAAAGAATGTCACTGAAAGTCAGTTCAATAACTAGAAGAAAATCAAAACAAGCAGGGATATAAGACGGTTTTATAAAAAAAAAACAGGCGATACGGAAAGGATGGCGATAGAGCTATCAAAATTAAAAGGGTCAGGTTATTGGAGATGAAAAAGAAGAAAGGAGAAGATCAAGAAGCAAGGAGACAAATTGGGGAACAATTAAATAAAGAACCAGAGACGTCCGAAAAATGCGCAAAGAAAAATAAGCAACTACACGTTTTATTGTTCGAATTTACCGAAGCATAGGAATGGTATTAAAAGAAAATTAAATTAATCAAGTTTGAAAATTCTGAATTGTCATTAAATCTGAGACAGTAGTACCGATGACATTAACCTAAACTAAACTATTGCACAAGTGCAAGTAAATGGAAAATTGACCGACACTTTTCAAACAATATCGGATTAAAGTATGGCGACCAATGTCTGTTACCCTATTTAATATAGTGTTAGAACTATTAATGAGAAACAGTGACATAGAAAAGTAAGCAACATTCTACAAGATTCATGTCAATCTCTAGCATATACAGATGACCTCACAATAACACGTCGCACGAAAAAGGAACTGAAAGAAAAGACAAAGAAGTTGATTTTAGAAGCAAAAAAGCAAAAAAAAAACAACAGGATGTGTGAAGAAGAAACTAACCAACAGCTGGCAGAATTATATAGGTATTACAAATGTAATTGAACAAAGTAGAAATGAAGAGACTAGAAGCACAACGAAGATACTGTTTGAAGAACCAAAAGGCAGAAACCGAAGAGGTACACCAAGAAGAAAATGGTCACATTGTGTGGAAGAGGACTTACAAACATTAAATGAAAGACTGGAAAAACATGGCTGTGAACAGAGACAAATGGAAGGAAGTGATGACAAAAACATAGGCCTTAAAGGCTCGTGTGCTGATATAGGTATATACAACTGGTAATTGTGAAAGCAATACTGACAATGAGCCTTAGATCAGATAGAAACAAAAATTAACTGTACAAAGGTTACGCACGTTATGCAGAAGAATACAATACATATCGTAAACTAAATCGGCATGAACAAGTGCAAAAAACCATATTCATGAATGCTACGTTGAAAATGATAGATTTACAAGACAATCATTATCACCGTTATGTATTTCAATATTATTTTTCTTCTAAAGACGCGTGAGAACATTTTGTTTTGATCAATTTTGATTACGATTCGCGAACACCGAAGGAAATAAAATCGTTCGGCGTAGGTTAAACGAGCGACACTAAAAACACATTCTAATTAAACAATGTTTCTCGTATCTCATCTGACGTCAGCCGCACAGATGATAGTGAGTGTATGATAGTGTTTTCAACAATGCCCAAGTATAGAAGGTTACATAAAGGTTGCCTAAAATTGTACGGAACATGGCCACTCCATAAGTGGAAAAAGGTTCAAATACTATTTGCCATTAAGAGTAACCAAAATAGAAAATGCAAGAATTAGTTTGGTAACTAGGCGACAAGTAGCTACTTACAATACCTGTAGTTGCATTACTATTTACTAATTTAAAAGAAATTATGCAGAGTTGTAGCTTCATAGACGTTTGTTGATGTACCTTCAACTGCTGCCTAAAAAATTATGACAGTACTGAAATCTGTCTTTTGCTCAACAACTCTCTAATAAACAATGAGGTTGTCATGGTGCAAAATCCGAGCGACAATGTATATGCACATTCAAAACCCATTTTCGCATACAAGGACGATAACAGGCTTTGATCGATTGTCTGACTGCTGACTAACCCAGTGCGGGTTATTTGATAAGTACCATAAAAACAATAGTGTAAGTACATATATCTATATAATGTTTGAGCCTTTCGCAGTTACTCGAATTGTTAATATTAGAATTAAATTTCGGCTTAGACCGCATCGTTTTTGTAGATAAACGCCCAGAATTTTTTGGCTTACTGTACATAACACCTTATGAACTTAACAAGGGTTTGTGTAACGGTTCTGTTCTTTGGTGGCTCGTGAACTCTTACAAGCCACCCATGATATGGTCCATGTTATTAGAGTTACCTTGCGAACAAGGATACTTAAGGCATATTTGGCCTTTCACTATCTGTGCACCCATATAGACTAAAGTTGCACTAAGAGCTGGAGGACGGCGTGGATGTATTTATAGTCCTCTGTGCCAGTCGTGCAGAACGGCGTAACGTTGATTGGTCGTTCAAGTCCAATGCACTTTGAATCAACGGTGCGTGATCGGTGGTTGTGATGCTTTAGACCGTGAATGACAGGAGTCCAAGTTTTACTAAAACCACCTTTCCTGTTTATATTATTTTAATGTTTTTCTATTTTTATGGCTTCACGTATCATTCTTGGGAAGTAATGAGGTATTCTGACAAGTACTCTGGTTTGTTCGAATTCTAAGGTGTGTCCATTTGTACAGGTATGCTCAGCTACAGCTGATTTGTAATGCGTTTGTGTTTGCAATCGCAATCGTATATATCTAGTATGTTTCTCAAAGATGCAGTTCCTGTAGAAACAAATTTTTCCTGTAGAAACAAATTTGCTTATCCTATCAAACGTTGCTCCCAATATGATTAAAGCAGCTGAAAATATGAACATATTTTATTCAAATTTAACTCACATCACTTGTTTAATTCCTAAACCAGTAATTACCCGATGAGGAAATTGGTTAGAGGTTAGAGGCTGCTCTATTTTATTGTGGCAATTGTTTAAGCATTCTGAACTACCTAAACAGGCGGCATTTATTAAAGCAAATTATGCTTTTGTACCTAGCACTTGAATCAGTTACAAATCAAAGAAGTGCTGCCTTGAAATAATTCTAAAATTTAAAAAATCAATTAATTCGGTTGTTTTAAACAAACATTAAGTTTCAAATCCTTGCTAAAGTAAGTGAATTTTTAACAGAAAATTTTATAAATGAAGTTTATTTTGATTCCGTTGACGTTGAAATGAGTTTTTGCCATATACACAAATATTGTCATTCATTATTAGGAAAAGAAAAATGTTGCCGCAGAAGAGAAGAGACGAGACTCAATCTCGAACTCGAGAATTTCGATTCTTATTTTACGGTAACACTTGTGAATGTTTTATAAGTCCTATAATTGTTGTATTTGGTTATTGGATTTAAAAATACTATTGAACAATTGTCGAGATCGAGAATTTAGTTAATCTCCTATCGAATATTCCAGAATTTGATTGATCTTGCTCGTCTCGAATATTCGAGATCGAGGAATGTTAATTTCGATCTCGAATTACGAGACAGATCGAGAATTATCTCGTTTCGGCGGCATCACTACTAAGAGGCCGATTCTACTACGCTTTTATGTGAATTTTAAAAATATTGAAAAATTGTCGAGATCTCGAATTTGGAGACGAGATAAGACGAGACCAAGAATTTTTTCGTCTTGGGGGCATCACTATCTAGGAAAGCCTATAACTTATAGCATAAAACACCAGGAATAAATTCATTTATAATAGGAATGTAATTATTTAATACTTATTAAGATATACAATTATTATATATTATCGATGTATGTGTATTTTCAGATATTTGTAATGTTTCTAGTGAATTTTATAGTAAATCATTTTCAGTATTTTTGTTTTTAACTACTTTTTTCTCACTACGCTGTGCATATAATTATGCAAATACAAAAAATACATGCATATATTCTGATTTTTGTGTGTATATAAATGCGCATATTTTAATTATTTTTGTGATATAAATCCGTGCCTTGGTGATGAAGACAATAGCAAATTTATGCGATCGTAAAATGTAGATAGCGACGCAGTCCACTGATGTTTAATTTAGTAATGAAGAAAGTATTTCCTACAGGTCAAGTCATTTCATATGGACTACAAAAGAGGCGAGCATGAAATAAAGTATAATATGCTGCTATCCTGTCGACGTTGCTCTATGCACAACAAAAGACTGTAATATAAAGTTTACAATACGGCAGGGTACGTGGCCATAAGATGTTCAAAAAATAAAGTCGAAGAAGACCACCACTGCATAATTGTGGTTCTGTAAATGGAATCGTCAAGCTCTTTAGGTAATTTACTTTGGCATAAAAGCAATCTGTAGAAATCCATACACTGTAAACAGCCAACTATAGCTTTGTATCTACTAGCATTAAAGGAGTAATGGAAAGTAATAAACGGATGATAATACAGGATGACTCAATATAATATTTCTACGAAACTATTAATAATACATAGGTATACAATTTGTTTAGTATTTCGCCGTTAGTACTTCTGAGAATGCAATTTTTGTCAAAAATTGTACCTTCTTTTATGTATTTATTTCCCAAATGTATGCACAATATATTAAGAAAAAACAAAGAAAAATCAAACATGTACAAAACAAAGAAGCCTTAATGGCTGTATGGGAAAGGCCTATTTGTAACAATAGAAAAGTATTCCTATCGAGCAACGAACTGGGATGCATCACTTGTAAAAAAATCACTTAAACTAAAATAACTATTTTGATGCCAAAACTTAAAATGTTTTTTAAATACCTCGAAGGTATTTGTTTCCTTTATATGTGTAGGTAATTTATTAAGCATTTTTATGCCCATATACAGGGCACCATTCGTCGTTACATTGTGTATTATAATTATGAAAATCATTGTTACATGTTAATTTTGGAAATTTCTTAAATATTAACTGTGCTAATATCTAAATATAAAGATTTGTGAGAGTAAAGATCTTTTGATTAATAAAAACATTTCTACATGATTCTAAATAGCCTAAGGAATATACTACACGTATTGCTCGTTTGTGTCTTAAAAATGATATCAACGTGGCAACTGTTACCCCAAATTTCAATTCCGTAACTTTTAATGCTTTCAAAATATGCATAATAAACAACTTTTACCATATCCTTACCTAATATCCTACTAATTTTTCTAATTACAAATACAGCTGAGCTGACTCTTTTATTTAAACTATTGATTTGTGGTAGCCAGTCAAAATTATCAGGTATTTGAATTCCTAGAAATTTTATCACATTTGCAGATTTAATAGTTCCGTGAGAGTTAATTATATCTACATCCTTTAGAGAAAAACGATTTGATCTAAATAGTAAATTAAAGGTTTTGTTTTGATTTAAGATTAAGTTATTTGATGAAAACCACTTTCTAATTTTGCCACTGTTAGTAATTCTTCAATGCAAGAGTGATTTAGTACAATGCTAGTATCATCAACAAATAATATAAAATGACCTATAGATACACTGGCTACTAAATCATTTACATATAAATCAAGAATAGGATTGGACCTAGTATACTCCCTTGAGGAACGCCCATGGCTAGGGTTTTTTCTTCTGAAAAAACGTGTAGTTACTAACACCTTGTTCATTACAATTTTCTACTTGGAACAATTTATTTTTTATTGGTTAAATATGATTTAAAAATATCGAGTGCAACTCGAATACCATAAAATTCTAGTTTTTGAGATAATATATCGTGCTGAATGCAGTCAAAGGCGATTCACAAAATATACTTTTTTTATTTATGAGGAAGGAATTTAGTCGAACAAAATTTATCTTCTCCAAAATTTTAGAAAGCACTCATAACAGTGAAATTGACCTATGGTTTGAAACTTCTAATTTATCACTTTGCTTGTATAAAGGTTTTCCCTTTTTTAATTTATCCGGGAAAACGCCAGATTGAAGACATATGTTGAATATATTATGTTCTAAAGGACGTCTTCGTTATTCCTGGAGATCCTCCTCCTTCCAGAACTACGGCTGGACAATTGGATAAGTATGGAACCGTAATTCTAAATTTCGTCACAAGCAACAATATTATGTTGTACTCTTTTGGAGATCGTTTGCTAAAGGTTTTATAGTTATACCAGTCTTCAGGGAAAATGTGCAATATTATTTTGGGATATCCACATATTACATTATCTAAGGCAACTGTGATGAAAAGGTTGCAATTTCATTATACTCATACTGAATCGAAAACAAATAGGAATACACAAACCGTATAAATTATTAATCATGAGATATATGGCAAAATGAAAGCACAAATATTTTTTAACAAGAATTCAAATAAAGATATATCGAAAATTGTACAGACATTTACACCTTACATCTGCAGCTCGCGTCCATAGATTTGTTATTTTGGTGGAATTAGGGTTCCTATCGACCAAACTTGTTCTTCGTAGAACTCCATAATCTCTTGTCGAAGGCTTTCTTCCGGTCTCGAGGTACTTTCTGATTATTCTGATTACAGATATACTCGTTTATAGATGGACATTTTTTCTGACCATGACGACACACTTGCACCTAATAACGGGGCTCAGCATTATTAGTAGCTTATGCACATAACAAATCTACTGAAGGGAAATCACCATTAGATGTTAATTAGATATAAATTACCAGAAAGTGATTTAGGCAAAATACTTTCAGAAATGGTATATTTTGCAGGACAATGCACAATGCACGACTTTTAGTAACTCCACTGTAAGTTTAGACGATCGATCTGATAAGACGAAAAGAATATCACCTGCCAACGTCAATACTTCAAAATTTTGCCTCAATGTCAACGAGTAATCTTGTAGTAACCAAGTATGCAGCCACAGTCGCTGGAACTATAAATACTAAATATTCTTGCCAATCCTGAAGGTCACACATAGTGTGGCATATATTTCCATATAAGTGCCGATATTTCAACGCATTATTGTTTACTACTTTGTATAAAGCCTAAATACATTTTACAGTACAATAGAAGTTCCCATTGAATTGAATGTCTTTTTATAAATCACTACTTTGAAGTGCTCCAATTCCACAATAGAAACCTGCTGCAAATATCACAATATGTAGTAGAATATAATTTTCCGATTGTTTTAGCTGTATGCATTGTGAAGTGTGACAACGTTGCTAAAATTTGATGCAATTTCAACGCAACTTAAGAACAGGTTTCCAAAATTTCCTGTAGCTATACGTAGTTCATTGAACCTTCAATACTCGTTCATCTCCTTGTTCTGTCGATGCCATGGCCATGCCTGGTGCACTTTTTAGCAAGGTTGGCTTATACTTTGTTTACAGTGAATAAGAAACTACATTCAGTTGCTAGTTCTGTGTAACCTAGCAAATCTGGTTTGCCCGAAAGTAAAAATTCCAGGACTTGCACTTCCAAGAATTTTTGAAAGTGGGCGATCAGAGTGCACACTATTGACCTCCTTATTGACCATGTAATCAGATCACTGATCTGGAAAATTTGGGCTTCCTAAGTTACGGAATTGCATTGAATATTCTTGGCAGCTTCTGTTTTATACATAAAGCAAACTTGCGCCGGACGTAAAATAAAGAAGGGCCTTTTTCAGAAACCCAATGTAACCCAACACATACTTTTCCTCTTTCCTCTGCGTTAAGCCATAAATCACGGACGAAATCCTATAGGTTCGCAGGCCATAAATTTTATACGATTTCCTTTCCTCCTAAACAACCACCTAATTTACAGCTATTTAGAAAACTAACCTTCGCCAAATAGGCACAGTCCAGCTTTGAAATTAAACGCCAGACCAAGAATTGAATATTGCCTGCTTCCATATTTTTCAACCTTTATAGACAAACAGTTAACATAAATCCTTGCCCTAACATTTCTAACAATTTTGTTGTAGCTACTGGTAAACAGAATTACCCATATGCATTTTTTTCGAAATACAACTTACACAGTAGCATTTTGCTCAACCAGAAATCAAAGCAAATTCTTTGAATTAGCTTGTAAATTACGTTTTACTTATAACCGCACAAAGTTCCCTTGTAGGGGACACTACAGCAACGCACTGATACTGAAAGCAATGCACATAAATGTGTGCTAATTAAAATATTACGTCCCCATTAATAAGTTCATTAGCAGGAAGGAGGACTCCTGATTATAGATAGGCTCCGATAGAACGTTTTCTTATCTCTTTGGGACTTAAAACGTTGGGTAAGCGCTTTTGCGTTTCTGGATAGTTGCGTTTAAACACAGAATGCAAGAAATATGAAGCAACGATATGTAAAATTGTCTCAATCGCTTTCCATTTTCTGGAAACCAAAATATGCAATTGGTGTGAGTGACCACTAAGTAAATTTATATACTATAGTAGCGGACACCCGACCACAAGCCACCTCCATAAATTACCAAGCGAAAGGGCTTACAAAAGCAGCGCAGGAATTCATAAAAGTGAAAACTTAAGATTGACAAGCTGCGCCTGATTTTGGATGTAACACTACGCGCAAGTTAGTGACTAGCGTATTAACTGGATAAATAGTGTACCGAATGACGGATTGCATTTGCAATGTAAAACGAATACAATTTAAAAACTCAAATTTCGGCGACCTTAATGTCATCTGCACCAGTGGTGCTTCCGAGGATAAACAAGATATAGTCGCTCAACCCTCTTCGGAAAATAGCGGCGGCTGAGATCCCATTTCCGCTGGCAGACCAGGAGATGAACCACAAAATCCTCTAGCAGACACAAGGCACTCGGACAATAAGTATCACCTAATACTTTCGCCGAAAAGACGTCCAATACGGTAATAAAGCAATTCCACTGATTCGGCCCAAAAAACGGACACATTCCTAAATTGCATTTCCACTCACGCAATTGACGCCAAGCTATTTAAACACAGACAGGCAAGCGCCGAGGATCAAATCATTGCATTCGGCCATTCGAGTCCAGTTTATTCATTCATTCTGTTTACGACTTTCAGGGTTCCGTACCTGCAAGTCGTCTAGCGTCTAGTTTCGAAGCACGCGTCAAAAATAACTAACTGCTCCTTAGTTCGCCGAGCCCTGTCGAAATACCAGGGCGCATTTTAATGTTAAGCACAAACAGTTGTTTAATCGCGCACTGCATATGTGTATTTGTGTGTACAATCATATTAAATCTTGTTTAAATAGATGAATAGTTGTTGTTTTCCAATAAGTATTATAATTTGAACAAACAACAGGTAGCCATCCTCATCCGTACACCACCGGAAACTAAAATCTATAAATATATAAAACATCGCATTTTTTTAAAGCAAGCCTCTCATTTTAGACCAGAAAATGTGGATTCCATTCAACAAACATAAAGATGGACGAAGAGAAGTTTATTTGTACATGGATATAATATATATAAAAAAAACGTTAAGTCAATTTCATACACTAACTGCCGGTCTTATAAAAACCACTAATCTGACGTTAACTTTAATTTGCTGTTAAAATGAACAAAAGCGCATCAAAACGTTAGTGCTTATGACACTTTATTCGTTAGTAAACACATTTTGCTGCGCTTTTGTTTATTTAAACAGCGAATTAAAGTTAACGTCAGATTAGTGGCCTTTATAAGACTGGCTGTAAAGCTAAACTATGATAAAAAAAACTCACTGAACTAGTGATTACGAGTTAATCTTTTTATTAAATTTTGACAGTTTAAAGTGATATTATTAACTCCATAACAACCTTCATAAACAGTCTATGATTCACAAGTGAAATAATAGATATTTATGCAGCAAGTGCTAAAAGTTGACGTTGACGACTTTCAGCACGCGTTGCAAATTTTTAGATTTAGATCGTAGCCCGGTTTTTATTAAAAAAAAAACGAAAAAGTCAAGTTTTAATTAAATCGTGTAATTAGTGAAGCTAAGCGTAGCTCGGGTGATTCACTATATACCATTATAGCAGCGCCTTATTCAGTGGTAGAATGGTCGCCTGCCACGCGGGCGGCCCGGGTTCGATTCCCGGCCGATGCATCCTTTTTTAATTTATATTAATGAATCTCTTTTAAATTAGCGAAGCGAAGCGTAGCTCGGGTGATTCACTAGTATTTATTATAAATCGAAAAACTGAAAAACAATTTCTTTATATAGTTGCATCATTTCTCTTAATATTTCCATTAATTTATTATCAGTATGTACTCTTTTAATTGCTAGGTTGCTTTCCCAAATTCTTATATATCAATACATAATATTTCTTGTAATGTGCTGCATACTAGGGCCAAATCAAAGTTGCATTCTCTGTGAGGGCTGTACCATATCTAGATATTTTTGAAGAAAGTAAATGGTTTGATTTTAATCATTGATGAATACAATTCTTGACTATTGCACCATAGCAACATGGCGGATGGAGTAATAATCACAAAAACTACAGTCACCACCGAGAAAAAGGCCAGGCTCTGATGGCACAGGTTCGTGACGTGGCCTGAAGTAGGTTGGTTAGCTAATGGCTACAGACGCGCAGATCATAACCACACGTCGATTAAAATTATCGATTGTAATTGATATTTCTGTAACAGACAAGTATATCAGTGCCTTCGTTGATGTTTGGTAGTGTGTAATGCAAATGATTTACCGTTTTGCACATTTAAACACGTAAAACTGTTACAAACATAATGACGAGTTGCTAGCGTTGTAAAGCATTTGCCGGCGAATGAAATAAATATATATATACAGCAAACAAAACAAAAGCTTTCAATATATATATATATATATATATATATATATATATATATATATATATATAGTGTACAATTTGTGCAAGTGTTTCTAGATATATTTTTTCATCATGTGAAAAAGTATTTCTGTGTCTCAAAGCAATTACAGTTTAATCAAGAATTTAAGCCGTTAGAACTTGTTGTATCCACATATACGTTTGTAATTTTGTTTAATTATGTTATATTCAATTAATGACTTGAGCATTTTATAAAACAATTTTTAAATGACCATAACAAATAAATTTTTGTATAGCAGATGGTTTTCAAATTTTTAAGTAGGTATAAACCTGCCTATGCTGACGTCACGCCGGAGCGCTGAAGCTTATCATCTAGCCTCATAAACAGCTATAATTTTTGTTCCAAAACTTACTTCTTCCAATTTACATCAATGTTAGTGGGGATGTTATTTCTACACTCAGTGAGTTTTACTTTATTACGGAATCCTACAACTAAGTTCAGCATAGTCTCTTCTTAATTTCAATAACATTTACATAATTATAGGAGTTGCTTGTATTGCCGCTTAATCAGCATTTTTATTTGCTTCACTGCCGATACAGATATAAATAAAATGTAAAGTCTAAAACAGGATTTTAATTCGTTTTTAGTGATCCAACAGACTTCAGTCTCCCAGCGTCATTTTTATCAAATGCTAAGCGCTGTCTACTTAAAAAGTATACACCCAAGATCGTTCCACTGATTTATTTACACTGTCTACTAACCAGGTACTCGAAATCGGGGTCATCAGGCGTCCTTCACTATCGTACGCGATTACAGGAATAGATAGCGTCGGCTGCAGTAACTTAATTAGAGACAAACGCAGCACTTCGTTTTGATCAATATTCTGTGATATGTGCGACTGATGTTCGACGGGGAATGTGCACGAGCCACGAATTCCGAACTTACAGGAATTCCTCTAAATCGCTGCTACAACTACAAGTGTGTTGATGTCAGGACAGGCATTTCGGGCCACGACTTCTTCCGGCATCACCACTTGCGGGAAATAAATTGACCATTAATTCACGAAATGGTCACGCGAGTTGATGACTTTAAAACGGTTCCATTTGTCTGAACTGGAGACCTTTATTTAGATGCAATTTCAGCATGCTGCTGTGGCTTCGGGACATGCATTTTCCAAAGTATAAATAGCCACCCACGGTCTGTTTATGTTTTTGTTTATATCAAACGCAACAGGACCTAATAAAGAGGTCTAAAGACTGATCCCTGTGGCACTCCTAATATGTTTACAGTTTTCGAGTTTGTATGGTTGCAATAGTTTTCAAATATAAGTCTCTCAATTTCATAGGTAATCTTAATAGCAAAAAATAGGCATCGAAAAAGCGCTTACTAGTTAAACAGCACCCTAATAATGCTAATTTGATTTCAACGATCCTCGAGTCGGAACCGCATTAACTTGAGGACTACCAATTTTCAGATGCACTAACTGGAGTGTAACTAACCAATTGAGCTGGAATTGCCGATCTAGATAACTGGCACGAATTGAACTTGACTTAATGACGACGATAAGGGCTGATACATTATCTGGGCGCGGATAAGGCGAACAGTGCAATGATCCCGGAACTTTAGTAGAAGAGTAATCCGGGGTTTCTACGTGAACGCGCAAATCCCGCGGCTTTCCTGGGAATTACCATTTGGTCGAATCTACTGCGTATTTAAACTTTCAGAGAAGGTAACCTCACCGCATTACTTGAAGTAATGGGGCATTACGGAGTGTATGAAAACTGTATCCACGCTGCTACTGCCTGCAATTTTCAGCCCGTTAATGCTTCTGGAACCGCTCGTAAATGGATTGTACTGTAGTTGTTTTTTAAATTGGCTACTAGGCTACTTTTACTCAAAGTAGTATTTGCATATAATGCCGTTATAGTGTCTACTTAAGTAATTCGTGTATTGAAGGATTTAGACTATGAACAATTGACTACTTTTCCAATAGTACACAGTTATGTTATGAGTTACAGAAATTGTGCCATTCTATACATATTTAATCGTATAATTCGAAAGAACAATTCACAACCAACCGTTAGTGTTCGTTTTGACAACGAAAATGTTATTATTTAACAAACACAAGTTTTAGCATAATTATTTTAATTATTTAATAGTAGCAGTTTACGTAACAAAGCCGGCAAGAGTATCTTTACAAGACGCGTAGGCACATTTCAGGCCGATGCCGAAGGCGAAGGCCTACAAGTCCTGTAAAAATACCCTTTTCGGATGAGTAACGTACAACATTTTTAGGCACCTGCATTTCTTTTTCATTTTACCTAAATATTGGAATATTACAATAACAAACAAGCATTATATCTTCGTAAAAATCTAGAGAGATATTTGTAGTTGATTTCCTTAATAACCACAATCAACAAATATTGCAAACCAATCAAAATGCTAATTTTCCAAAATAGGTCTGTGAAGAAAAACTTTCCGGCCTAAAAATTTTACAGATATGATTTTTAGGACGGGTACATAAAAAAATATTCTCTGGCTAAGGCGACCCGATATCCGAATATGGCCAAGTCAGTCGAGATTTTATATTTTTTATCGTTGTGATGCCTGGAAAGATACTTTTTCTTTCGCTTTATATTTTCGGAAAAAAGAAATTATGTCACGGAAAGATTTTCAAAAATACTCTTACGACTTTTTCTACCTACCCTTATTAATACATAGAGATTTTTATATTCTCAATAATATACGTAAATAGTAGTACCAGAACACTCCCTTATGACATTCGAAAATAATTTCGCGATTTGGGAGCAAAATTAGCGTTTCCTAGAACCAACAATAATTTTACTCGGAAAAGCAGAAAAGTATACGAAGGAAGTCGAGTGGTACTCGATCAGATTATATCATATCGTTTATCTTTATATAGGGTGATTCAAAAATGGCGCATTTCCTCTGGAGGGGTCTTTACAATCATTCCTCTGAAATATTAACAGCTGAAGATGCATTTTCAAATAAGCTATTTACCAATATTTTTAAAAATTCAACGTTTAAATCGAAGATTATTATTGCTATTAAACATCCCAATTCAAAAAACTGACAGTTTCATCAAACTTACCTAAAATTTTAGTTTTCAAAACTTCAGTTTTTGGTGCCTAGTTTTAAAAACTAAAATTTTAGGTAAGTTTGATGAAACTGTCGGTTTTTTTTTAATGTTTAATAACAATAATAATCTTCGAGTCAAACGTTGAATTTTTAAAAAATATTATTAAATAAGCTTATTTCAAAATCATTTTCAGCTGTTAATATTTCATAGGAATGAATGTAAAGATCCCCAACAACCCCTCTAGAGGAAATGCGCCATTTTTGAATCACCCTGTATATATAATTCTTCTGTACGTGTGTATGTCACTGAACTCATCCTAAACGGCTGGACCGATTTTGATGATTTTTTTTATGTGTGTGAGTGAGTCCCTAGATGTTTTAGATTCACAATTGGACCCCGTAGGTGGCGCTGCAATCGGGTTCTACGATTTTTAAAAATTTTTTTGACGATTTCTTTTTTGTTTTTTAAAAAAAATTCGCATATCAGAACGTATAAATAATATTCATTTGTGTTTATCTTTAACTATTAAGCCATCAAATATTACTAGGTTTGTGTATAAAAGCAATAGTTTCAATTAATAAATCAGTATTAATCTTTAAAATTGTACACATTCAACATCTACAAGGATATGCTTTCCAAAATTATTAGTCTCTGAGACTGGAGACCGGCATAACACTCAACCCTTCACCAGGAGATCGCTTTCCAAGCCATAATCATTTGGCCTCTGAAGCTGCAGGCCGGCGACCTCCTAGTATTTACTAATATTACAAAAAGTCACTAATATTTAGAATCCAGATCAGTACAATAATAATGATTTTTATATGCACCCATAGATGAGGTTTAATATGACAAATAAAGCTCTGAACTCCAAATAAACTTCTTCTTTTTCTTACGTTAGGCCAGTGGCCTGTTCTTAACCACAAAGTGGTTTTATGAGCCCTCCTGGCCCTTAAGCCGGGTAGGTGGTTAGACTTGCCCGTCGAAACTGAGGAAGAGTACTCTTATCAAGGGCTAATATGAAGTTTGTCTTTAACAATCTGTAATTTTTATTTGCATGGAATTATAGAATTTGCAATAATTGGAAATTCGATTTTTAGGACTTGCGAACATTTATCACAACTTTATACCTTCTCCAAATATAAGAAGTTCAATCCTCACAAAGATAATTGTGATTAGGGTCTTTGACTGACAAAAAAACCTTTAATTGTTTCACGAAGTCCACTATGGTATTGAGGTATTAGTGAAGTAGAATAATGAAATCATTGTTGGGGTGGATTATAAGTAGATGGTCCTTTATCAATGGTCAAATTTTAAAGAATATTCAGGTTACAGAAATATCAATCTGCAGGTAAAATCGTAAATTTCAGGTCATGGAAATTTACCGGTGATAAAACTTGACAATTTTATCTTGAATTGTAGAAAAATTCGAGATATGGAATCAATGTTTAGGCCAAAATGCAATCTTGACGCAGAATTTCTTTAAACATTCGAGATATAGAAAAAATCGGCTTCACGTTCAATGTATGGAAGTCTGTATTGTTTCTATTAACGGACGGTTTATTTGTCCGATCTGATCTATTTAAATACATCTGCTTGGATTGTTTATGTCAACTTTGTAAAATCTTAGTAATAAATCTTTTATTTCCCCGAGAACAATTGAATTGCTTAAGCGATTTTTATCGAGTTTTACTTCATTAACTATTTTATGATTTTATGGACGATTAATGGGCAAACAAAACTAGTCCTGGAATCATTACGGGCTTTTTATATCGCCCACAAACTGAATCAGAAATTTAAGAAAAAACGTTAACAGCAGTTTAGGATTAAATTTTAATGAAACTGCCTTTAGTGTTCCCGGTGTGTGTCTTAATCGATAGATACTGTAGTGTAATCAATGCCTATTTTAGTCTCGAAACTCTCAAAGAACTGGTCTCATTTTTTATTTTTAATATCCATTGGTAGAATTACTGCAATAAAATCACGGTGTTCTTAAGGAGTTGAAAAACCTTGTACATTCAGATAGACAGTTATTTAAAAGAAAGATATTTTTAAATGAGAATTTTGAATGAGTAAAAACGAAATTAAAATCACTTAATGGCGTTTACTGACAAAAGATGTTATTTAAATATTAGCATGATTAAAACTTAAATTTATAGTATTTTCTCGTTTAAGCGGTTTAAGTGTATTTTAAATTCTTTTTTGAATGATTTTGCAAATGCTTTAAAAATGCCTCGATAATTGTAAGTAGCTGATTAACATTACATAATTATATTTCAATATAAGTGTTGCCTTAATGATCTGCAGTAATATAACACTTATTAGAATAAAGCTAATATGTATTTTTATACTCTGGTGGGCCTTGATCTTCAGTAAAACTCGGTTTAATTACGAGTATAAGTAGCAAGTGCAGTATTAATCGCCGTAGCTTAATTATATTATTTTGCAATCGGCTTGTGCAACTGCGGCCAAGGTTAAAAATTGTTGCAACAGGAAGACTTGAACCGAGGCAATTTTTCAACATAACAAACTTTCCATTACTTTTAATAGCAATATTATCACAGAAAACAATTACTTATTATGCCCATTGGTTGTGTTTTTAAAACTACGAACACAAGTACATTTCATTTAATGATAAGGAGGGGTTTATTATTTCCTTGCTCAATGAGTCCAAACGATCCGTTTAAACCCACGTTTACAAATCGATTTTTTGAGGTCGCCGCCCGATGCAAGTTCGGGTGGCATTCGTGACAGGAAGATCTGCGCGCATCTCATACTAACGCGCGAAACTTTAAATGCGGCATGCGCCGCGGGCTACAGCTGGTTAGTCTATACTAAAATAAGATTTATAAATTCAAATAATTTTAATATTGGCTATATTTAATTGTATTTTCGTGAAACTGTAAATAGGTACACTTGTCCATTACTACCTCCTGGAACATTAACTTGTCCCCTTAAGAATCCCGCTTTTTCAACATTCTTCTTGTGACTTCGGCCAATACCGGCTAAAAAACAAGGAATCAGGTCTTCGGCCTGACGTCAGTACAAGAAGGACGAATTGGCCTCGAGCTTCTAGATAAGAGGCTCTCATTGGCCAATTCGGTCCTCTTGCGCTGACTTCATGATGGAGAGATGAGGCCTTGTTTTGCCGGTATTGCTTCGGCTCGAAAAACAAGAACATTTTGATCATCGCTCTCAAGTATTTTTAAGTTTTTGGTATCAATGCAAGCAATTATTTCATGTTTTTCAATTTCGACATTTTCGCCTGGTATGTACATCCCTTTCTGCACAGTACACACAATTGTTTATTTTAGATTTAGTTATCTTTTAATTAACAACAGTACAACTACTTTTGTTATCACTAGGGTAATTAACAATAACAACAGTTCCCTTATAATTATAAAAGCTACAAAGGTAAAAGTAATTATATTTAAAAATAATAATTTACTGTTACTATTAACGAAACCGTAAACAAGATAATTTTGTTTTACATTTATAGAAAAGTACTAACTAAACAAGAGTCACAAATAAAAAGTTTAACTGCGGTAGGTATTATTTAATAGCAAATACGGGAAAAGTATGAATAATATTACAAAACCACAAAGAACGTTCTTAAAATATCTTAAACAAATAATGGATTTCATATTTGGTACGTTTTATATTTTGAAATCACATTATTGTTAATAGTGTAATAAAAAAGTATATCAGCTGTTGCTGCTAGAAGTAGTATAGTATAGGGTTTCCCAATAGGAACGATATGTTTTTAAAACGTCATAGCAACCATATCTAAAATTTTAGAAATCTCACTAGCTGTAATTTGTTTTTAGTATAATTTGACAATTCATCATGTCAAAATACAAACTTCAACAACGTTTGGTTATTATCCAAAAATTTTATAAAAAGAGAGAAAAGTTTGGTGAGTCTGTAATCTACAGGAATGGAACTATTAATTGGCCTCAAAGAAGTTGTGATTCAACACCTTTGGACTTCTTCTTGGCGGTCATTTAAAGTCGTAGGTCTATGCCAATAAACCTGGAACTATTGACGCCTTGAAATTGAACATCGAACGCTGCATTAATGAAATTACACCTGATGTATTGCACAAAGTTACCGAAAATTGGGTTCACAGGATTCGATCCTGCAAACGAAACCGAGGTGGACATTTGAATAATGTGTTATTCAAAATATAATTGTCATAAGTTGTACTAAATAAATAAAGAAAACGTTTTGCTTTTGTCTCAAATACTTTGTATTTTATTTAATTTTAAAAACATCGTTCCTATTGGGAAACTTTATATTTGGCATTGCAATTTTTTTGCAAGGAGTTAAATAAGATTGCTATCATAATATACTTCAAAATTTAATATTTACTATTTTAATCCTAAAGGGGTAGTACGTAGCGTGTTCAATCCATCTAACTTTCATATGGTTAATATTTTTATAGTGTTACCTACAGATTATATAATCATCCCAAGTAATAAATCAAGTGAAGATACCTTAAACCTCGCTATATGTTTAGTACCGGAAGGTAATTCTCAGAGAGAAGTTGGTCAGTTATCACGAATTTCACATAGCATTTTCGCTTTTTGGGGGAGCGCTGGAAATTTCACACATCAGGTAGTGGTTGTTCTGCAAGATGAAACTATGAAAGCAACGAGATACAGGGATAGTTGCCTACTGTTATACCTTTTGTACAATGATTTCGTATTTGTCAGCGATAATGCACGCCCTCATCGCACTGAAATCGTGAATGAACTACTTGTCCAACATGGTACAACCAGAATGGATTAAGCCCCACAATCAGCCGACTGCAATCCTTTTGAACATTTTTGGAATAAACTATAGTCTGGTAGAGGGTAGGTACACCTCCCTCATCTCCTAGTTTTATCCTCACAATGTATAAGCCCTAATTGAATATACAAAAAGGAAAGCCACTTTGTAACTACCTCCCACCAGCAAACGACAACAGATGTATCAGTAACAAACAACTTTCCAACAGGAGTAATCATATACTAGTTAGGGCTAAATTTATGTTACATACCAAAAACGAAAGAAATAAACTTACGACAAGAGATGAAAAGCCGATAGATAGAAAAATTCTAAAAGAGCAAATGAAATTGCGGAGATGCCTATGGGAAAAAATATAAAAGAATAATAATTATTAAATGCCGAAGTTGAAGCAACAAAAACTAAGAATAACCAACAGAAAACAAATTGCAACGAAGAGATGAACTAATAAAAAAAATGGAAAAAGACGAAGGGTAGAATACATTAAAATAAACAAGTGAATAAAAAAAAAACAAACAAGACGTCTACAAACATAACGAAGACCTTATATAGACAGAGAAAGTGTAAAAGCAATAAAAAGAAAAGTAATAATAGCAAAATACAAATAAACCAAATCCAAACAAAAGACAAAAAAAATAACACAAACCCGAAGAGAAATAATCGAAACAACAGCAAGACATCAACATTTGTAAAACTCAAAAAACAGAAACATACAACGCAGCCAAAAACAATACAAAATATGGAATCGGAAGATATTCCAGATATTGGAATAGATGAAATAAGTAATGCCAAAAGAGAACTAAACAACAATCGCGCACTGGGGAACATGGGGTAATTCCCGAACTGCTAAAACTAGGAGACCAAACATTGCTTAAAACTGAAAATACTATTACCAAGACGGTTCCGAAAGAATGGAATTATTCAATGATCATCTTACTCCATAAAAAGGGAGACAAGTCAAACTTGAGATATTACAAACCAATTAGTTTGCTAAATCAACTCTATAAACGCATAACCAAAATAATCACGAACAGATTGACTAATAAATTCGACCTATACCAGTCCACTGAACAGGTGGGGTTCAGAAAAAGTTTTAGGACCACATACGAATTATAATAGAAAAAATACTGAATATAATATGGACCTACAAAAATGCCTTCGACTGTCTAAAAATATGAACGATAATCATCACGCTCAAAAACTGTCGCAGGACTCCAGATATATTAAACTACTGCACAACATTTTCAAAGATTTAACCACTACAGTAAGACTGCACTCGGACAAAAAAATTAAAAATAAGCGAAGGTGCGATGCGAAGAATGTGGATTAAACATTAGGGAGCATAAGCAACTGCATACATGTAAATGATGAAATACTAATTTATTTATTTATTTATTTAATTTGCACTCAGCCAACAGCCGTTAGGCCAATTACAGGCGTCGCTGTGCAGTTATGAGGACTTCCAACCCCACTAACGACTGTCATGATGTTGTATGACCGCCGGGACCAACTTTTTTCCGTGATAGCCGTACCACGAAGCGCCGAGAGATGCAGCCGTGGAACTCCCATCCAAGTTCTGACCAGAGACAGCGTTGCTTAACTCTGCTGATCGAACGTGGACGCTTGTTCAAGCTACACCACTCGGGACCCAATCAGACAATGCAAACTGAGAACAAAATCGGCAGAAGTAAGTTTAACTATCAACATGGAGAGGACAAAAACAATGGACAGACAACAAAGACGAGATCATTGAAACATTCTTCTTCATCCGGTGCTCTGGATTTGTTAGGACATTTTGAAATTGCACGAATGTACGGATTATTTGCCTATTTTTCTAAATTACCACCCCGTGTGTATATAGGTTTTTCATATTTTTTCGCTTGGATTTAATGCAGACAGTGGCTTCAGGCCGTTACACAGCTGTGTTTTTGCTTCTGTCCGTCTCGCGCACACGTGTGATTTTTATCGTCTCGCAGCTGTCGTGAACTTGCATTCTAGCGTGTTTTCTAGCATGAATTTAAAACGCCAGTCCATGAGTGCGAAATAGTGAGAATGAATAGTTTAGCTCGGCTTTTGTGTGTCTGGGCGCGAGTTGCTACAGCCCTTTCCCGTTTTTCTGGGCTCCGTGGCGTGTTGTTTAATCAGTTGGGAGTTGGTCACGGACCTTGTTGGTTACTGCAAGGAGTCTTAGAGTGTGGTTTCTCGCCGCCTCTGCGGCTTCGGTCGTGGGGGCGGCGTTTTACGGAGTGTGTTGGTGGTTGTTAGTGCCCCGTCGTTTTGCCAAACGCTTCTCTGTTTTTTGTCGAGTGGGCCGTCGGCCAATATGACCACTTCTGTGTATGTGGGATCAAAATCGAGAGCGTATCGCTAGTTAACTTTTACGTGCAGCATTGTCGTCGTTTTGGCTGCAAGCTGGACTCGTTTCGACCGCCTCAGGTAAAGTTAAGAAGGTATTTGTGTACTAATTAGTGTCTGCAATCATATTTATGCACTAACTAACGTTTGTTACACCCCTTTTTATTATGCAGTGCGGGTAAATTCTTAATGTACAGTGCCACATGCTAGCGCATCTTATTTGTGTAGCAATTAATGTCTGCAATCATATTTATGCACTAACTAACGTTTGTTACACCCCTTTTTATTATGCAGTGCGAGTAAATTCTCAATGTACGGCGCCATATGCAAGCGCACCTCATTTGTGTACTAATTAATGTCCGGAATCATATTTGTGTAAGAACAATAGACCTATTTGTTAAACGCTACCGCTCTATTTTCTTTGTGTTGCATGCCGAGTTTCAGGTTAAGCAGTCTAGTCTGTAGTGTATGATTGGTGTAAAGCGGATCCTGGACGAATTTGTGAGCGTCAAGGTAGGTTCGAACGCTCCAGCTCCCGGTTCCGGGGAGTTCCAAGGCTGCACTCATACCCTACCCCGTTTGGCTTTTGGGTTTCTGCCAAGTGTAAAGCTGAAATGTAGGCTCACTTGCTTTCCGGTTCCTCAGTGGCTCTACTTGTGCATTCTCGTTTATCTTGATGGAATCGTGGACGCGCTCAATCTATTTAGATCTGTTTACCGTTCATTAGGCCGTTGCCCTTGTGTTATCTCGTGTTGGACGACCCCTCGCTTCACCGAGTCTAGTCGGCACTTTTTGTTACGGGCTGTGCAGCGGCCCTATGTGAGCTGCATTCCCGATTTTGAGATATATCGTACGCACTAGTCGTCTAGATTTTTCATGGCTTTTCCTAAATGCTGTTATGAGCTGGCTTGTAACGTCACGTAACAGATTATCGATGTTAGCGACCATTTCACCATATTTGTCTTGATCCCGGGCTATATTAAATAATTCTTGAACTCCCGGATCGGTGCAATAAACCAGGACGTTGCTCTTCGTCCGACTCTTGTCCTTTCCTCAATTTTGCACATCACTATTAGTTATAGTATGCGGTATTTTCCTCCACGCATTGGAAACATTAACATTACCCTAAACGGACCATTAGAAACAGTAGATCAATATATGTATATCCCTGGATTACACCATACGAATTGATAAAAGAATGACGAGTGCAGAGGTGCAGACCTAAATAGACGAATAAAAATGGTTTGGAGCGCCTTTGGAAAATCGAGTCACACACTGAGGAATAGAAACAGAAGATTTAAAACAGAAGATTTACAACAGAAATTAAAACTAAATCTAGGTGTCACTCCAGTACTAACATGCGCAACAGAAACATGGACACTAACAGCTATGAGTTTCGCCTCTGGCGTGGTTAACACGTTGAGTTACCGTGTTTTTCTGCTTTTCCCCTGATGGCGCTCTTTACGGAAGTCGGCGAACCGTCGAGTTCTTCGAACTCAATAATGACACGGTTCCATCTCGGAAGTCGTTTGTTACGTAATGACAATGGTCGTGAAAGTCTCCGAAATTACTAGCAGCTAAAACCGTACAAGGTGCAGGTCACCCAAGGAAATATGAAAGAAGTTAGACGAACAACAAAGATGAAAGACAATGTATACCTATCAAGAAAAAAAATGGGGATGGCTAGGGCACATAGGCGAAATGAATGAAGATAGATGGACCCGAAAGACAACCCAATGGAAGCCGTGCAATCAACACAGAAGTAACGGCTGACCTATGACACGATGGTATAACGATATAAGAAGGATAGCAGACAAGAGATAGATGACGACAGCACAAGATAGGGAGGTGTGGAAGAGCTTGGAGAAGGCATTTATACATAATGGGATAAAAACGACTAAAGAAGAAACTATAGTGACAGTTATCAAAACGACCACATACGCCACACGCAGTACAAGAACTGGCAAATGTTCTGATTGAAAAATGGGAAGCCAGCGCTCAAGAATTTATAAATAAATTAGCAGGCAGCGTGCCCAAGCGATTGCGACAAGTACATGGACTAACAGGAGGTACCACTCGATCTTGATATTAAAAATAGTGTTCCAATTTATTATATAATAAATTACATTCTTTTTATAAGTTACCATATCATTATTATCAATTAGTTGTATTACTTCAATTTGTATGTAGGGGCTATTTTGATTATCATGAAAACATCTTCTTCTTTTCTATTTTTTCCCTTTAAAGAGCGGATTCTCGTCGTTATTGCTACAATTATTTTACAAATACTCTTGATTTTATTCCATACGAGATTTAAATGAGTAAGGAGTGATATAGATAGAATTTTCACCCTCAAAAATTCAGTTTTTGCCAATAATAAGCGACCAATACATAAATGCCTGCCACATAAATGCCTGCCACATTATATTCACGAAAATTTGGCATGTAAAAACTAAAGAGAATTATTGCTGCTGTCTAATTTTATGTGCAATAATGGTATGTCCCTCTATATAAACGTGTGTTGTACCTGCGTGTCTGTATGCGTCTCTGCGTGATCTTTTTATCGGCAACGATCGAGCGCACTTTGTCCACGATCGACCGTCATACCGCGTGTCCTTTATAGCGCAGCATGATGTGGTGACTAACAATCGCATACTTCAGGTTCGAATTCCACCGACGACAATTTTTTTCGAAACAAATTAAAGTAATTCGCATTGTTAACTTTTCCTTTTACTGTTTCAGTACTAATAGCAGCATTAAGATAATTTTACCTATTTTCTACATCATTTTGAACATTGCTTCTACCTATTAAAGACGTTAAAACGTTTTTTATGCAACTTTTTTTTATTTAAATTCAATTTAAAAAATACGAAAACTATTAAGTAAAATAAGTACCTATGTGGTGGGCTTAAAAGCTAGTAAACTATAATCCGCTGTTTCTTGGCAGAAAGCTTTCGGCTGATGAACCATTAACATTTGATGCTGCGGAAATGGCGAAAGAAAACTTCTATGGCAACAATAAAGCACTATGGCTCCGAACTAATTTAGAGTTCCTCAACTTTTTATTGCTGAGAGCACGCAAAGTGCCCGTCCAATTTTTGCTAAGAGGCAGGAAAATTGGGCTACAAGTTGAATTGGCGTTAATTTAATTTCACAGAAGCGAGAGCAGCTACAGCCAATTTCTTCGAGTTGTTGTAGCAAAGCTTCCGTGTCTGTATAACTCGGCTTCAAAGATGTATTTTTAATAATTTTCCGCTAGCTGCTAGTCTACGTCAAGAAGCTATATGTGCTAAACATGCAAATGAGGTAAATCATTTGCAGTTTCCTTAACACCTCACGTCACGCCGCGATTGCATTTAGGAGATTCTGTTTAATCTGCCATGTTTTCCCAAATAATTCCCACACAGTTGGCTTGGCTACCGGCACGGTAGACTATTACAAAGGTTAATAATGGATATCAAAATAAACAATATTTTGCAATTCGCATTCTTATGTATTTTGTCTAGATCTCACATATGTTAAACGGGAAATTCCTTGATACTCGTAGTTTTAAATTAAACCTGATTAGTATGTTATTAGTTATTATAATTGAGGTTTAGTAGAAAATAGCCATCCCCTGAACTAGTTGGTACTTGCGTGCCTAGACTATAGCTGCAGGTATTAAATTCGAAACAGTGCCACTACAACTTACATTTTTTAAAACTGGCAGCACTCAACAGTTTTGGACCCTCAGTTTTACATAGATTCACAATTATTAGGAATTATCTCAGATATCTGTAATTCTAAGTATTTGGCATTACTGCAATGCTAAGCTTGTCTAAAAAGTTGTGAAGCATTTTGCAACGTTTGGAAAATGACTACCGTTTTGCTAAAGTTAATATCAATAATAATTTTACGGCCTACGACACACATGTCAATTTCTGGTTATATAAAATCGGATATGTATATCAAAGTAAAGCAGCATGAGATAGTTAAAGAATTAGCTTTAAAAAATAGTTTTTATTTGAAATAGTAACCTGTTTTTAGGATATATCGTGCAATTTGAACAGTATTGGCTCAGAAATAAAAAATAACATGCAGGAACAACCTTAATATATAAAACATTCCCTGATGACAATTAAATGATACCCCTTAAAAACGCCATGCGACACGAACTACATACAAAACGCTTATATTTTGCCAAATTAATTTATTCCTGCCAACGCCCTGAACAGTGCAAATATTGCCCCTGAGGAACAGTGAAGTCAGCAAAAATATGGCATTTAAGGGGAGGGGGGTCCTTTACATCAAGCAATATACTTCACATTAGTTTGCCAAAGGACGATGAAGCTGCGCATTTGTTATAAATAAAGAAAATATATGCAATACCTACGATGGTACTTTGATAAAGTTAAGTGTTATACTTTAAATTGGGAATATCACGCAACGTCATGAATATTCAAAAAAATTATTGCACAAGATTGCCAAGCTGATAAAAGAGTCGTTGACTTTTCGGTCAGGTACAGTTAAGTCACTTGAAAAACTTACCCTTTGGAACTTCTACAAAGGACTGGGGAATCCTTACGAATAAAATCCATATTTATACGACGCTACAGTTTTGTATCATGGTTGGAGTTAATAGGAATAAAAAACCAGGCAGTTGGAAAAAAATGATTCTATTTAAAATTCCATTTGTGTACAGCAAATCGTTTTAACATCTTTGCATGTTATAATGTAATGCGTTTCCATTAATTCGCTTTCGAATAAAAAACTGTGAATCAAGCGTTTTACAAAACATCCAATCAGGTAATAGAATAGGTCAAATAACGCCGATAAGTAGATAGAATAATGATTTAAGGTTTATAATTCGTTAAATAACTAGCTAATTAGCTAATATAAAATTATTTTAGAAATACCTAAAAACGCATTTTGTTTGCAGTTTTTCCGCAAAATGTAAACCTCTCTCGTAAAACTTTCCGCCACCTGTATAGTCCATCTCATGCCAATCGACGCTTGTAGAATCCGAGTATAATCGATTTACAAGTTTTCAGCCTTGTTTACCTGGTTCTATTGTTTGCTCAACAATGGGACAGCTTAATATTGTCGACACACACGACATTAACGTATTAAGAAAGTATGGGTAAAGTATCTACCTGCTCATCGTAATCCCATCTGTTCAACTTGTTAAACATCGTTAATGAGCTTGTAAACTAAAGTACGTTTTTTTTCCTATAAAAATTTTCAAGGCCAAGATAAAATTGGCAAAACTCCTTTTTTATATTATTAGAAAATTTATTTTTGTCAGGTTTTTCTGTAAACGACTTGTGTCATTTTGACATTTAAAATTAAATAGTCAGTTTTTCTTTTTTGAAAATGAATACGCGTAAAAAACGGAATCTTTTAAAATTAAATGTAAAAAAAGCAATTCTGAGGTGTGCAGAGGAACTGTTGGATCCGCAGCCTAACATGCTAGAAGAAGAAGTTTACGAAAGATTACCTTAAAACAAAACTCCTTTAATGCCAGACTTTAAATTTCCCACCAAATTTTAGTTCTAAAAAGTTACTAAAACAAATTCTACAAACATATTTTTTTAAAGAAATCCAAGTAATGCCAACATAAACCCTATATTCTTTGACCTTCAAAATTTTTATAGCAAAAAAAAGTACTTGAATAATACGTAGATGTACGCATCGATATGCACGAGATGGACTATAACAGTAAAAGGTACATTAAATAATGTTTTTTTCCTGCCGACGCAAAATGTTTCCCTTTGATATACTTATTTACAAACTGAACTATGATGAGCAGGTTTTTAAAATACACACGGCAATGGCCGTTTCCAGATAGTCATGACAGCTGACAGCGTCACAACTGTTTTGTAGCTAGGTGTTCAAAATTAAATTATTTTTTGTAATTCGAATTTTAGTTGCACGATGAAAATGAAGTCATCTAAAAGTACATTTAAATATATTTTTTATAAGGTAACCCCCAATTTTGTGTAATAATTCAATTGCCAAACTATGGAGCCAATTTTACTCTGTTATAACATCGCCATTCATGCTTGCCTTTCAATTAAAAAAAAACAATATATGTAAAAAAATATATCAACAACGAATGAAAGATTATTTATAAGAAGTAATGCAGTCTAATACTACCTGCGCTTTTTAAATTTGTTACTATTTTTGTTGTTCTGCAATTGAATTACGGGCTAATGTGGGATTTACCTATTTTATCATTTTCTATTGAATAACGAAAATATTATCATATACACTCAGAGAAATCCTACATTCGGTTTGTATCAATACTCCTTGTTGTTATAACATGTGCATGTATACACCACACATATTTATACAGATTGCGGCAACTAAAACCACCATCAAAGTAAATTTATTTATGGAGGCGGTACTGTTCGACGCGTTTACAAAAAGCCCAACAATTCGAGCAGCTCTTGGGGGCAAATAAAATATTTTCTCAACGGAATGCATTTTCAATGTACCTATGTATTACAGGGAAGAATGCTTAAAAAATAAACATACAGATGGAGATGAGTACTGGTCAGTGCATAGATAAATAAAGAAGATCAAAACAGCAAAGGCAAAATGGGCAAAAGAATAATGCATAAAAATCGAGAAATTAAACAAAACACATGATCACTAAGACTCACACAAAATAAAGGAAATTACTCAGATTAGAAAACAGACCAATAGAGGAACCTTGGTCGATATAGATCACAAACTTGTAACAGAAATATGGAAACAAATATTCAAATTGTCTTCAGACATCCGACCAGAATATCATAATACGGAAGAATAGAAACCACGCCCGCGCATAAATAAAGAAGAAATAGAGTGCGATCTTTAATATGCTGAACAACAAATCAGCAGGTCCTGATAACATCCGTGTAGAGATGGTGAAGATATCATGTGAGTCTAACACGGGCTTTCTTCATATACTACATACAAGTTCTCGTATAGTGTTGCAGGGACATTAATCGAGACATTGTATATGCATGCTTTATAGATTTCGCTGAATTCAAATATGTAATAATATACCAGATGTTCTATTTAAAATAGGAATTAATAAAAAATAAATAAAAAACAAAATAAACCCATTTTAGAGGTATTCAACTGGAAAATCTCACATTAAAAATTCTGTAAAAGGCTTTACCCAAAACTTCCCTCGTCGACCTTATGACACTAAGGGCCGGTTGCAGAAAGCAATGTTAAGTCTCGTGTTAGCTAACATCGCGTCAAAGTGAACAAAATCGCATCAAATCTCAAATCTTTATGGTAACTAATACATTAGTAAACAAAATTTGATGCGATTTTGTTCACTTTGACGCGATGTTAGCTAACACGAGACTTAACATTGCTTTCTGCAACCGGCCCTAAATAATTTTTAAAATCAAATTAAGTTAGGAGTAAAAATATTTTCACGTTTCTGATAAATTAAATAGATTCTCAAATTAAAAAAAACGTTACCGGTGGTTGAATTAGAAGGGCAGGCGGACCGTGTATGCAGTACCAACGTTTTCTGGGATATTGCAAGGGAACGGGCTATTTCTACCTGAGCTACGGAGCACCGACCCTTCGAATTCCTGCGTTGCAGCTTGTATCGTACACCACTTATTCTATATTTATTGGGGCCCATTTTTGGTAAGAATAAATCCTGCGCCATATATAAATTATTACTTGTATTTATTAGTAAGTTAAATAAAAAATAAACAAAATTTTATTTTTTTAAGGTACTCACCTTGTATACTATATTTGTCTGAAATTTTCTCGGTTTCATGCCAGGTAGATATATAATGTGTATGTAAAATATTGTCTTCCTCCGACAAATAGTTTCTGAGTTATACCGCCAACAGACGGACGGAATTGAGAAAACCTGTTTTTCGTCATCTAGGGACCCTGAAACGTGAAGATCTGAAGAAATCTCGCGATTACAATACTTCCTTCGTCTTTTAAACGAGGGAAGTAAAATGTACTAAGAGTAAACACCCTACTTCCTTCCGGTTATGCGATTTTCTTCAAAAACTTGCTGTCATATGTAGATACTACACAAAACTTATATACATATGAAGTTTCAACGTCATACCTCTTTTCGTTTTTGAGATATTCTGTTCACACGCAGACAGGCAGACAGACACACACACAAACAGACTGACAGACAGACCAATGAACAACATGTTTTTTGGGTTCAGGGGACTCTGAAACGTGAAGATCTGTTGAAAACTCAATTTCGAAATTTTGGGGTGAATCCAATACATACCTCCTTTATTGTAAACGGAAGTAAAAATTAATTGAAGAGATACTATCACAGAAATTCGGTTAGTACATATATAATATTTCAGAGACAAAACATAAATGTATAAATTGTTTTTCTAAAACATTTGATGTGTTTATACTTTTGCATGAACTTGAACTGCCTTAGAATGGTTTTATCTATGCCAATTTTTCCATCTCCGACTAATGAACTTGGTGATTTTCATTTGAATTTATGTTTCCTGGGAAATATTTGAACAAAATTGTTCTGCATGTAAACCTGCATTTAATTATAAAGGAATATATGTCGCAAAAATCATACAGGAATTCACGTACCAAATATTTCGATTCCGTATTATTATAATTATTGCAGTTACCATTGACGCATACATTTCAAAATATTTCACAATTAACAATCTAATAGGGGCGATCACATGAAGCGGAAATTTTGGATCGCAGCAACACGTACGCAGAAGCTGCTACCTGGAATTTCCTGTTGACATCATGCATCCGAAAGGTAAACAAAATTGATGTTTACCAAGTATGAACTAGTTACTGAATTACTAGAACTACGTTTCGATTGTCCTTGATAATAGCCCGCGATTGTGTATGTACAATCGCACGCAAAAATTGAGATTTAGGTATGAGGCGTTTACCAAAATTAATTTTTAGGCTATTCACTTGGACAGAGCAATTAAGCAAATGTTTGTATATCATTATCTTATATACATGTCAGGCCGGCACCTACAACAATAAAATTTTATGAAATTCTATTGAACATGAAGTTAAGCAAGCAAGAGTTGGAGAAGACGTTACTAATTCTGGAAAGTAAAGTAACGAACTACAATAACAACGCATTTTGCAATGCAAAGCTCCATGATTTAAAGGGACCCACAACACTAAATTATATTTTACTCTGCAGCTATTTATCATTAAATACCAAAACTTTCAGAAATTGTACATTTTATTAGAAACAACTTATGAATTCAAGAAAATGTTCACGACTAAAATATTTTTTGAACTGCGTTGTAAATATTCCTGTAAACATTAAATCAATTTTTGAAAGGTAGTAAATGAGTTAGATTTAACAAATACTAAACATGGCGATATTGCAAATTATAACGCATATTTTGTTAGCTATATTTCTAATCTTAGTATCCACGCCGATGTTAATGTCATTATCAGTGCAGACGTGTGCAGTTATAGTGAACGCTAATATATAATGTAGATGCGCTAATATTAGTGTACATGATATGTGTTACGTTATATGTATTCTTTTTTGGTCCTTCGATTTTTTTATATCCTCTACCAGCAATTCATTCATCGTAAGTATACACAAAAAATTAACTATTAGAAATTTCGTAAATTATGATTCTTCTTCAATATCAATATACTAAATAATGATCTATACTATTATCTCTTCTAGTGTGCAAAAAGAACAAAAGAACGCAATCTTAATATTTGGTAAAAGAAATGAACTTAACATACTCGACATTAAAATAAAACATATGAATATACACAAACAATCGCGCAAAAGTAATGGAAAATATTGGACATCCAAAAATATACTATAGATATCCAGAAAAAGGGCGAATATTCATAGCAAGAAGACGATGAAAAGAGCAATTGCAATAATGCACTTGTAGTAACGCAAACGGTAAAAATCCAGAACAGAAGCGGGAAGATGTTTGAGAATAAAAGTGTATAAAGGTCCAAATTGCTTCTGTTTTGCCGTTACGCGGCAGCTCTTTCAGAGCTTTCCTAAAATCGCTTTTTTTGGTGGATTTTACTTACAAATATTGCGACGTTGTCTCCTTGGACGTACATTTCTTCAAGCATCTGCGGGTGAAGCAGGTTGCATATTCTCATTTTCGTCGAATTTTGAGGAATTTCCAAATCTTAGTCTAATTTGATGACGCATGCTTCGTCCGGTTTTACAGAGAATGTTGTCACCGCCAGGTACGTGTTGCGATCTTTAGTTTCATGTGGCTTGACAAAAGAATAATGCGTTTGTAGGCCTCTTTGTATAAGACGGCTTCGTGCCTTCGTCCCTTCAGCAATCAATCCGCTATTTGGGACATCTTTGAGTATTCCGCACATGTCATATAGACCAGGAGAGGCCGTCTGCTTCGACACGTAGCTATGGTCACTGCACCGCTGCCGACCTGCAGCAATTTGGATAACGCAAGGTCAGGTTTTTTTTGTTTTACACCGTATCTCCCCACCTGGCATCGCTCTACTCCAGAAATCCAGAAATTCAGGGAATGCATTTTGCGCTTGTTTTTTATAACGCTTCATCCGAAACTTAGAGTAATTTGATCTCAAGAATACAAATCGGAGATACGGCATAACAATTATAAATCAATTGATAATAAGCAAGTATTGACTAAAAAATTTCCATTACATTTTTTTTGTTATTGTCAAACTTCAAACATAAAGTGATTCCAAAATTAGCTCCAACAGAACGCTGACGAAAAGGTTTGAAAAATAGTAATAAAACGATGTGTTAAAAATAGAAGAAATATTATTTCCTTACTAAATAAAAATCCTGTCAGGTTTCCATTCACACTGGAAAACGTTATTTGGGCGGAAAGAGAAACGAAAACATCAAATACAACTCTTTTACACGATTTTTAAATTTTGAATCACAGCTGTATCCCTAGATTTAGTGGCTACAAAAATTAGCAATAAAATTTAAAAACCCATGTTTTCATTTCACCTAAAACCGAATTCCAATAAATAAATTGTAATTGACTCTTGAGGAATGTCAACATTTTGTGGTATGGTGTTGCTACAAGGGCATTCCAAAATTAAGTTAATTAATTCATTTCCCCAATAAAAGAACAGCTTCTACAACAACCTAATGGAAATTTAAAAATAAAAATTGGCATGTTCCAATCGCCTCCATATATGTTTGTAGTTCTTTCTAAAAATAACCTGCTTTTAAGTATACCTGAAAGCTACTTCCAACTCCAAACCGCTAATTTATCCCCTCGTTTTAAGTCATGGTATTTTTAAGCCTGTGGCACGCTTAGCGAGATGCATCCTATGTTTCAGATATTCCAGGATTAGTGGAATGAATATTCCATAAATTTATTATTGTTGATTATCATGGTAAAAATTCAAACGTAATTCTAATTCGAAAATTTAAAATTACAAGCATTGAATACATTACCAGCATCATATTGGTTATTTGTTAGGCTACGGAGGACCCACCTGGAATAAAAACAAAAAATAATGTAGTACATTTAAACAAGTCATCTTAATGTAAATTTTAAAGCAGCAGCTGTGCAATATGTATCCTCATATATTCTCCAAAATCAACTAAATTATGCAGAGAGGTTATGCGGAAATCGAGATTATCTTTACAGCCGTACTTGTACAATCGCAACTAAATATTTGAACAGTTGAGTATCGAACATAGCCAAAAGGCCGCCTTTGGAAGTTTCGTGTTCAGGGAATTATGGAATAAGCTATACAAATAAATATTTTATAGCAGTAGCGTGTGTAGTACGATTTTTCAAAGAATTTACCATGTTTAAAAATTCAATGATGTTATTTGTAATAAGTACGATTTTTACGGATCCTTTGTATTATACATTTTCTATTGTTTTTACAGATTTTGTAATAAAAAGCACTTGAAATGCGCGAACACGCCATCGCCAGAAAGCTTTAATGGGGAATTGTAGGTTAATAATAATAGGCCCTTAATGAACTTGCACGCAATTGCCGAACTGAAGCACTGTTTGTCATTATTCGCCAACAATTCAAAATATCCCAGTGCTTTTAAAAGTACTATGTACAATTGTTTATATTTTCATGTTATTACAAAGGAAAATGCTTTGGATGATTAGAAACTGTTTTTCTTCGTTAGCTAGAAATGTTACCGTACTACGACTAAAAAATATCCCTATATAATAAAATCATAACATTTGTTAAGGATGTTGTGAAAAACAAATGTACTATTTACTTATACAACTCACAATTTCCTGACCTGGCTTTCTTTAAAATTAGAATGAAAAACTTCACTGCGCACTGTGATTTAATTAAATCCACATAATCATTGTTAAACCTCATATGCTTTTGCCTTTTGGCGTCCAATTTGTTGTCCCATATAAAGAAAATTCAGTACGGTGATTTCATGTGCATCACTCTACATAGCAAAAATAACTATGCACCTCATTATTTTCTACGGCTTTTAGACATTTTTGTATATACAATAATTAATTAATTTACTAGAAAAGACAGGCTTATATTTGTAGTAGCTTTATAAAATAATAAAATAACGCACCGCTCTTTTGAAATTTCATTTTACAAACTTTTCTAATATATTATTCCTGCAAAATTTCAAAAGAAACAATTTTATATACGAGGGCGCATCGTTATATTGCAGTATTTTTTGGAATGAATTATTTTTTATAAACAAATGTCATGGTGACATGTTAAATAACTGGGTGTATTAATGTATTAATATAATTAAAGGCAAAGAGGAAACTGGTTTCGCGAAAATTTAACAGAGGGTAGTGATAGTCTTTTCCCCTGAAACTCAAGAACACTTGCTGAGAGTGTAATATAACCTGGTTTTAGCAAAGCCAGCAGTTCAAAAGTGGTTAAGAACATTTAAAAGCAGATATGTGCGTTTCGCGACTTGGAAAATCGAAGATATCATCATTCCAGAAAACACCAAGAAGGTGACATAATGATTGCCAACATAAGAGTAAAAATCTACGAGACCTATACATAGTATGTCTCTAATGTTTTTGTTACATTTTAGTCCGCGAGCGGGAAGTGACCTGAGAATTTAAGGAATGTAACCCTATTAGTTCGTGCGTGGGTCGTAGGTTAAGGGTGCCAGGTCGAACAAAAACACCATGTGGTTTATTTGCCTTGGCACTCTGCAATGAAATTCCACATTCATTATAAAAAGTAGAACATCAGTGTTAGGTACACATATGCCTAATACATAAACATTATTCAATAGGCTAATATTACCAGGGAGATACAATATAATCGATACAAAAGGCCTTCTTCATTTACTGTACTAATGAAGTTGTGACATCCAATCTTGATGTACGCGGGTGTAAGCGCTTACTGTCGACGTAAATCAGGGTTGTAAGACTTGTGAACATACGATAAATTCAAGAAATTCTATTTGCGTCATTTAAAAACCTGAAGAATATTCTAATACGTAATTTAAAAGAAACAAATACCATTGTTATTGATTTCCTGGTAACTAAATTCTCGAATTGCTTTTACAAGTTATACATTTCTAGATTAGCTAAATTTCTAAATAAAAATAATGCAATATGTTGTACAGATTGCGTAAAATTGTGCGGAACATTCCATGAACATGAACAGAACAGCCAAATCTGTAGCGAGATACGTAAATGTCGGTGGGATGTTATTTGAGTAGTCATTTAATTTTGGCTTTATGGCTTGAGTTTACAAGAGAAAATATTTTACTATAAAATGCCAAAGCAAAAAAGTATTTTCTTGATTTAAAACGAACAATTCTGTAATTGAGAGTGTAACAATTTTGTTTCTTTTTGATTATTAATTTTAAGATAACCTGTTTTCTACTGTATAGCTGTATTATACTTTTAATTATAGAATTGTTCGTTTGAAATTTAAAAAAAAATCCTTTTGACATTTTATAGTAAAATAAAAACAATTTTTCTCTCTTATAAACTGAATCTAAAAAACTAAATGGCTATTCAAATGGCATCCAACCGACATTTACAGATATCACCACAGATTTTCTTGTTTTGTTAAAATCTGGACATTTTATGATTTTTGCATTGCTTAAAATTAAAAACATAGAAGTTGCTAATATGAAGGTGACATTTTTTATTTAGACTTATTCTTTCATCACACACAACCTTTTCTTATTACATTTTCCTCTAAAGTCAAAATTAATGAGAAGTATTGCTAATTCCATATTTTATTAATTTCTATACATCCCGTGCATCAAATTTCAAATGGATCTATGACATTTTAGTTTTTATAAGCAGAAAAACTTTTATAAAAAATTACTTTTCTACGAAAAATTAATAATAAAAACGTGTTTCCTCTTTTAAACTCAATTCGGGGATATAGTATATACAGCACACGTTACATGCAAGTAGGAATAATTATGGTATGTAGTTATTAAGTAGCAATAGGTTAGTTTAGAGCAGACTATTTATTTAGGCACTTCTTTTTTATTATTTTTAATAACTATATTTAAGTAAATTATAATTAACCAAAGTAGTTAAGTAAAACTAGTTTTAGGTTAGTAATTTTACACATAATCATGCTAAAAAATGGGACCTTCACACTTTCGGGTCCCCGAATGATTACACCATATCAAAAAAGAAACCACGCCGAATGTTACAAGTTGAATTTTTTACGCTGAATCAGCAGCGGGACACTTTTTCTCATGGTCACTGTGGCGAGACCTGGGTGCAATTCTACGAGATCACGTAGGAATCAATTACTGGGAAACACACATCATCCCCTAAAGAATTCAGAGCTCTAAGAACTACCAGTACGGCTACAATTTTTACTTCCTTTTACGATAAAGGAAGTATTGGATTCACCCCAAAAATTCGAAATTGAGTTTTCAACAGATCTTCACGTTTTAGAGTCCCCTGATCCCAAAAAACATATTTTTTTTCATTGGTCTGTGTGTCTGTCTGTGTGTCTGTCTGTGTGTCTGTGTGTCTGTCTGTCTGTGAACAGAATATCTCAAAAACGAAAAGAGGTATGGCGTTGAAACTTCATATATAAGTTTTGTGTACTATGTAGATAAGACAGCAAGCTTTTGAAGAAAATCGCATAACCGGAAGTAGGTGTTTACTCTTGTGATTTTTCAGTTTTTTTCGATTTTTTCAAAAACGGCTCCAACGATTTTTTTCAAACTTCACATTTTTATTACATTTTTAATGTGCATTGACGTGAGATAGGTGATTTTCCAGTTGAATACTTCTAAAGTGGGTTTCTTTTGTTTTTTTTTCTATTTTTTTTATTAACTCCTATTTTAAATAGAACACCCGGTATATTATTACATTTTTGAATTCTGCTAAAGATTTTAGAGAAAATTTGTCTCTTCAACTAACGCTCTATTTTGTACCGTTTTTGTAGAATTCGTAATTTTTGAAAATTTTTGACAAATGCTTAAAAATTAAAAATGAAATTTTTGACTAATTATAAGATCACTGTAAAAGGAAGTTGTGTGAGTGTATCACACCAGATTTTTGGAATAACAAAGGAACCAAACATGGCAACAATAACTCGCCCTTATCTAATGACAATTGAAAATTTAAGAAAATCTATATGGAAAAACGGCGTGGAAAGTTGGCGAAAAATGTTCTATTGCAAGATGATGCGACTGAAGTTGCAACAGCTGCAATTCGAAAAATGAAAGTCCTTAACCAAACCACCCATTCCATAATCCATATTTAGCCCCTCAGCGACTACTTCCTCTTTGGCACTGAAGAACTATGCAATACTGAACGTAGCAAAGCCCAGGGTATCTTTAGAGGGTATAACGCCATAGCAGAAACGTTGAGATTTGTGTGTCAATGGAGACTACGTTGAAAAACAATACAAAACAATTGATTGTACCGCCTCGTATTAATAGGGAAAAAAAAAGAAGTTCCGTGTAGGTTCTGACTTCTGAGTAACAACTAGTTGTTAGTTTCTACATTTCGAGAAGTCGGTGGGTTGTTTGAGAATCCATAATTATGCTTAAACCAACAAAGTGGAAAGTTAGACCTCATACTTTATGAAGTACTGAAAAACATCATTTATTACTAGCTCTGGTAATTACATACTTCCGACGTATTTTTAGACTTTGTTTATTGATTATTAGTAACCATAAACCTTAAAAATGTCCTCAGAATAACTAAGATTTTAAATATATCCTTGCTAATTGGCATTTTTAGTTTTACATGAGTGTTTTATTACATGGAATAAGTGCTACTTTGGTCGAAGAGTACAAGTACTGTTTTCAAAAGCGAGTATGACCTCAAATCAAAGAAAGAAGTGGATAATGGAAATATTAACATATTAACATTTCCTGGCAGTTCAGCAGTCATTGTAAAATTTTCATATTAACCAAACGTCCGTTTGTTAGTTACCTATACTAAATCGCAGGGGTTTATGAGTGATGTTAATACTAAATATTAAATAACATACATTGGTTCGGCAAAATTCCAAGTTGGACTATATGACCAAAGCAGTGGGTGTCTAAGGTACCTGGTACTCCGCATGCCTAGACCTTGTCCATTACAAACAAACATACATTGGTGTTTATATCGGAAAAAATACCCAAGGATTTGCATTTGATAGTGCCTCATTGCATTACGCAACATAATTTGGTCATAATCCTGTCATGTTTAAGAGACAAAGAGCTGATATTTGGAATGCTAAACGAAGCGTGCCGGATAATCCCGGAGCAAAAATCATTTCGGAGGATTTAACGAGAAATGCAGGATGATGTAAGCCAACCAAATTCACTCACGCGTTCTCCGGCGAACTTGACAAGAGCGACGAATTGAAAAATTGGATTTCCGGGCAAAATCACAGCCGTGACACCCCCATGAATTAAAACCGGGGCATTTTAATCGGCCAAAGCCAGACTGTGGTAAACTGGGAAGAGCAGTAAAAGCGTAAAACTTTTAGGCGGCCCACGGAAATCTCCAACTTATAAAAACAATCTTCTCTGAATTATGCATGGGGCGTTACATAACAACTCAGTATACTATGTTCTGCACGGATTTTTCGTTGGCCAGGTATTTCGTGGGATCACGCCCGCCAGCTGTTTGTGTAGGATTTGCATATTTAATCTCTTGAAATTAGAGAACGCTTTATTTAATTGCACAGTTTTCTGTGAAGAACTGTTCCCACCCGGCATTGACGTTGAGTTCTTGGTAATTTAAAATAAGCTTCCAAGCATGGTGTTATTATAATGATCAATCAGTGCCGAAGAATATATTAATTTATAAAGGACACATCTAAAAATGTTAGAAATTCAAATATGCTATGCTTCCAGAGTGTTTTACAAAACTTTACGCCATTATATATGTAGGACCATACAAAAAAAGTCTAATAAACATGGTTCAAAACTCAATAGCTATCAAGCTATCACAGTTTTGGTACTATAGTATTACAGTTGAACTTGGGAGATTAGCTGGCAGCTGCTGGAGGTATATGTTCTGGAAGAAATTTAGAGGATATTTCAGACTTGTAGATAATTTCTGCATCTCAAATCACAGTTCAAAGGGACTATTGACATTATTTAGTATCAGTGAACATTTTCAGAAATAGTTTCTCCGTAACAAGCTGTTCTTTCAGTTTGGTGTATGGGCGTCGCGTCGTAGCGAAACATCCAACAGTAGAAGACGCAAATTTTGCTCGTGGCTTCAGGAGGGAGATGCAGCAGAAGTAAGTTCAACAGATATTGTCGACTTGGACTTGTGGTTGGATGAACTAACGATCGAGTAATGCAAAATATCAATGTATATCGAATTAGGCAAGTATAGGAAGTTTAGTTTGTGTTGGATCACCATGCTGAGAGATAGTAAAAGGAACAAATTGAAAACTCTCCAACTCAGGGAACTACAAGTTGAGGGCACTGGCGAGTATCGAAGATAAACGGTAGAACTTCGACGTCATCACTATATAGTTTTGGAATTTATTCATTGTTTTGGTTACAAAACGCGTTGTTCATATATTGTACGATATATGGTGATGTCATATAACAGTACGTTTGGTTTCTCACAAATGGTTTCTTTTGTAGAAATTAATTTGTGCTGTAGATAGACTTGATGGAAATTCCTATTAAGGTTAACCATTCAAAACAAATGGACATATTAAGAGTGGCCTACTCAATGGCCTGGACTTCCTTGTTTTAAATACCTATAGCCAAGGCCAATAAGTTTAAATGATTGTCAACCAATAATAATAATAATAAGTGTTTTCTTCTCTTGAATAGTTTTTCAATAGCAATTCTGAACACCATTCCGTATTGAACTCGCAATTGCTTTATTCTTCCTCTTAATGTGACCCTAGCTATAACCTCTCGAAATTGTTTCTTTAAACATCTTATATACAAAATCACTAGAGCATCTTTGATTTAAATTTAGTTTGATATTTACATATTACAGCATCATGCTCTGAGTGTATTCACGAGGTCGCCTATTTAAAAACTCCTCCGCGAATTACAACTGGAATTACGATTAACATATATGTATTTCTTACTATTCCAATTTCTTCTTTGTCCATTTTGAAATCACAGGATCGTACTCCCCTTCACTCACCCTGTATATTTACATAATTATGTTTCCAAAATAGATCTAGCTCAACATAACACAAGATGCGTTACTAATCGTCTTAAAAATTTTGTTATACCACACTTATGCTGTTAAAAGCGTTTTAATGTGATTTAGGTGCTTCAACGTTCGTCCCATCAGAAGCAAATAGCATTAGGCAACCCCATAGCAATCAGGGAAAGGTTATGAACGTTAGGGGTGGCAAAATTAATTTCCGTACTGTATTTATGCAGCCTTCCAGCATGTTTTTCGCAAAAGCGAATTGTGGAAAGAATGCATGGAAGAAATATAGTATTATTAAAAGAATAAGGAATAAAGCGACAGAATGTGCTTACGGGAAATAATGGAAAACATTCTCAAAGGCGGTGTTGACGATGCCTGTTCTTACTGTGAATGACTAAGACCATATCTATTCGTGTATTGTATAGCGAACTTCTAGAAAATGTGACACATTTCCGGACGATTATAAAAACTACCGCCGAATCTAGCAACCAGAGGGGGACGAGGAATCACTTTTTTCTATTTTGCGTTTAGAATAATTCCATTCTAGCACCCAAATGACGTCATTTGAGTGTTGGAATAAGTCGCTATGAAATCACGTCATTTGGTTGCTAGAATAGAGTTATTCTAAACGTAAAATAGAAAAAAAATAAAACCAGCAAAATAGAAAAAATAGTATAAAACACTCGTTGCAGAAGGTCCTTCCAGCACGTATTTGTTTTTCCACTCGCCGCTATGCGGCTCGTTTCGGAATTTCAAATTCGTGCTTGAATAGATACCTTTTGCAACTTGTATTTTAATATACTATTCTGACGTGTTACACATATCATTTTTTCTTCGTTTGGATTAAACCCAAAAATGTATAAACGTCAAATGTTGTACAGGAATTTTTTTCCGGCCGAGGCCGGAAAAGCTATTCCCCCACCTTATTTTGTGTTGTCACAGCAACTACATACTATCATTATCATAGTTATTCCTTGTTGTCATAGCAATTACTACCATTTTCGTAATGTTATTTATTATTGTCTAGAAAAGATGATAACATACGGTATTTACATTACACATTTTGCGGACCGAAAACGCAGCGGAAACGTCTGATCCGAGAAAAGTAAGTTAATGTTAAACAGCTGCATGGGTACTTTTGAATTGTAACTAGAAAGTGAAACAATCCAGAAGAGTATGGGATTTAAACTAGGGGGTTATAAGAAGCAATAAAAAAGATGTGACAACTATGAATTAATAATACTCATTATCGAGTCTGGCAATCAAGTACCTCGTTTATAAGTCTCTGTTATGTCCTCATTAAGAGCTCTACGTCTTTTTTTTTCTTACATTATCACAAAAGTTTGGACAATTGTACAAGATGAATATAAAAATGCTTAAAAATTGAATATAATTACCCAGTAAGAATTACATTTATTTGTTTAATTGATTGTTCAAAGATTTCACGTAAGTACACATTCCGTGCCTACTTTTAAATACCGAGAATAACAGAAAAATTATATTATTTAAAACAAAAAACTGCCTTCCTGTAACTAAACCGATCGATCCATTTATGACTTACTTGATGAGTGCTCTACTTGTGCTAATAATATTTCATTCTTTCTTTAATTACACTGTTTATAGAGTTACTAAGACCTTATTTTTTATTTTCTTACAACTTGAGAAAAAAACTACCTTGTACAACGAATCGGTTAACAAACGGCATTTTATCTGTACATGCAATATGCTGTTTTATCAATTCGACAATTACACAATGACAGCCATAAAATAAAACATTTATTACCACCCGAACACGAGCTATTACTTTCAAACCAGTGAATAATTATGTAGTCGTTTAAAATAAAATTTATTAATTTGCCTTGCACTTTTTATAGACCTTATAATGGCGACAGTGGCGTATCTTGAAGAAAACGTTGAATAGTCGTTCCATTATCGTGTATATAAATTATTTTTAACAATCATATATATTTTCTGTAACGTTGAAATGGTTTTCGTATTGTTGATAGTAAATTAGTAGTTTTTGTTGTTCCAGACATATTAGTTAAAACATGACCAATCATTTTCACGGACTACGTAAGAGGGAGTAGTATCTGAATTCTTTGTATCCGATGTGTGGTCTTTTTTCGGAATGTTTAAATTTCGACTTCAAATTTGGATAGGAGATACAAAAGTAGAATTGGAGTGTAAGAAGATCCAACCTCCTATCTCGTAAGCAACAAGGAGAAAATGGAGGACAAGCTTCGTTAAGAGTTTCCGTCTGTGCATTTCTTGGCAATTTTTAAAATTTAACTTAATGTAGAAATTGAATGTCTGAAGAACCAACCTCCTACCTCGTAAGGAACAAAGGCAAAATGGCGCCTAGTAGTCTCCAACTAGTTGAATTTCCAATTTATAGCAAAACGCACTATTTGCAGGTTTGCGAGGTGTAATTACGAGGGACACTCGAATAATAATTTACCTAGCCATGAAAATAAATTAATATTGCAGCAAACGTTCTTACATCGCAATACACCTAATTTTAATCATTATTGTGCAAAATTCCATCCATATATGGCATATCGTTGTTTTCTTGTGTATTAGTTTGTCATTAAAGATGCGTATTAACATGCTTAAATTTGAAAGGCCACGGACCGAAAATTATAACATAGGTTTTGCGTCAGTCTGTGTCAAAACTAACGGAAATAACCTGCTAACCTCGAATTTGACATAGACTGCCAGTGCCACCAACATATTATTCATACAACAAATATTTCAAAACCAAACTTAATTTCCTTTTCATTTGCTCACATGTTACATGAAAGGATGCTGGCAATGTGGAATCGGAATAGATCAAATAAAATACTGATCAAAATAGTTCCGTCGGGCTCATGAATCAGTAGAAAAATGCGCGGAAAGGCGGAGTCGATGGTTTTTGAAAATCGACGATTGAAGGTAGCATAATATATGTGACGTTGAAGATATCCAAACCAAGTGCCCTACATATTTTCCATGAAAAGCTTGGCCAACTTAGAGATCACTTTTCCTGGCAATATAGTCCAAACGACTTCTATGGAAAGGTTTGCTCTGACACATAGCACATTGTGCGAACCCGTGAGATATTCAACGACAAAATGAGAAAAACATTTAGGGACAGCCTGTATTTAAAAATACATTGGCAAACCCCCATGCATATTCTATCGTGTTTTTAAAAAACTCATTCGCAGCATGCCATGATCAAATTGAGGTTTGCCATAACTTTATGCATACCCATTGAAGCAAATGAACTACCATAAGTCACAGAGAAGTAAATTAAATCTATTTCTTATCTATTGTTCATTGACATTGCAAATTCAGGTTCACCATTTTAAATACACATACCGCGTAACAGTGTGCATACCTATGTGCAATATTCTGCGCGAGTTCGAATAACCCATTGAATTAAAACAATGCGCATAGAACTTACCAACGTAATCACAATCGATAATATAGCCAGTTAATGGTAGTTCATTTACAACGGTTATTTATAGACAAGTCATATTCTACATGATTATGCTATATAGCATTGTGCTTAAGTATGAAAGTGTAAGAAGTATGTACTTAAAATTTTTTGGTTATTTAAATTAAATCTAGCACAGCACAGGGGGGCATATTCGCTGTCTTTCAGTTCAGCCGAAAATTATATGACCTATTTTCGTAATATATTTCGAGTGTCCAAAATATCAGATAACACAATCAGCTAAGTTTCTTATTTGTCCTGTAATTAGGGTTTCCTGTTGAGCAATAAAGATATATTATTGTAATTTTTTTGTTGCACAAATACAGGGAAATTATTTTAATAGTTAACATAAGCGTTTCGTTTCTATGCCACCATTTAATCATACAGGTCATTTCCATAGTTACAAATGAGACCAATAGATTAGAGTGTGTATTTTACGAGTTAACATAGGAATTATTACTTGTCAAAAAGACAATTAAAAGTTATCCTAATGTATACCACTGAAGAAAAAATACAACACACAAGTTGTTCCTATGTATCTACTTTTTAGTTGCATACCTACATTCCGTTAAAAAAATTAAAGTTTCTTATTACCAAGTACCTAATTTAAATTCGTATGTTAACTCGTAAAATAAACGCTCTAATCCAGCGTTTCCCAAAGTGTGGGTCGCGACCCCTTGGGAGTCGCGGTGAGGTACTAGGAGGGTCGCCGGGAATTTCCAAGATTCTGTTCCCCAAAATATAAAGGACAGAACATTGTAAGAAAGTGAAAGTGAGAGTGAGACAATCCCCAAATTAAAAGAGACGAAAGATATATGTTTGTACAGCTGACGGTACCTTATAACAAAGATATGATAGTAACCTTATTCGAGAACGTTCCAGAGTGCCATCTAGTAGCGAAGTAGCGAGTAGCGTTTTCGCGAATATCGTGGAAATGGAAAAGTATCGCGATGTACCTACAATGTGCAGTCGATTTTTTATCATTTATTTTTATTGTAAATGGTAGTCTGGCAGAAGAACTACTAGCTACTAGTGGGACAGATCGCAATTCAAATAACTGTTGAATTTCATTTTTAATTTATTTAATTTAAACTTCAATACTAAAGTAAAATAAAATTTGACAATCAATTACTTGTAATTTAGTTAGGCTATTTTTGTCGCTATTTTGGTTTGAGTGATGAGTAGGGAGAAGTAGCGGGTCGGAAACAATTTTTTTAACAAAAATGAGTCGCGCTTTATAGTCCAGTCAATAGAGACATAAATTAGGCCTTACCTTACAAAAGGTCAGGCAAAGTTCTAATTTGGCATACTTGTAGAGTCGCATGTGCTAATCAACATACTAAGTTTGCGACCTTGAAAGGGCGCCGCTCGCAACGCCATCTTGCTAAAAAGGTACCAAAAATCAGTTTTTCGTATATATCTCCTCTCCTCTGCCATCTAGGCTGAAAATAGTTATTACAAGAATTGTAGGAAACAAAATTGCTTACAACTTTTGTCTGAAAGTTTTTTTTGTCAGATGAATAATTCATGAGTTACAGCTATGTAAGGCGGAGAAAATTTTCGAAATTTGCGAAAACGCTCTACTTTTCGTCGAAATTTCGGTTAATATCTATTAATTGTTATCTAATACAAGTTTTTACTCATTTCCACACCACCATGGGGTAGAGTAAGTGGCGCGTTTTTTTTTATGTGGTATCCTCAGTAGACCTAATCCACGACTTTACTTACGTCTTCGAGTTCTTTTAGATGCCTTAGATGGTCCAGATTGTCTGATCTCGACATCTTCTTGAGAATCGCTCTCATCCTTTTCTGATTCTTTTTCAGCGGTTTCATCGTCATCGTCAAACGTCAGTAGTCTGTCAACGAATGTCTCGTCATTTGTGTCGTTATCTTCAGCGTCTATCAAAATCTGTGGAACATTCTTGCACGAGTCAACATTACAAAATGTGCAGATAACAGAGCATTTCAAGCCAACCACACTCTCGACCACATCCCTTTTTACATTTGCATTAAATAAATTTCAGTAGTGCCTCAGGAGCAGGATCTTTTGTTGTTGTTACCGGAGTAAGTCCGAATTTGCTTTTTTGCCATCCCCAATCCCCATTCCTCTGGATTATTTGTTATATCGTACTCTGAACTTAGTGGTAGGTCCGAAGAGAATGTTGACATGCAGCTTCTCTTGTAGGTGGTAAAGCAGCAAGATTGAACTTATTTTTTGTAACGGATCTTGCAAAATTTAAAAACGAAGAGAATCCAAAGTGAAGTTTGCTTTTGGAACTCCGTAAAGCGCGATTAGGAAATTTTCCCCTGCGTTAGTTACGACTTTCGGATCGGCATTTGGCTCTTTGAAGACTTGTACAGTTTGGCTCAGGTATTCGTACTTTTGGAGTATATGTAGGAACTTCATTTTCCCTTGGTTGAACAGAGAACACGTAGTGTCACAGACGCTGAATGAATATAAAAACAGTATGTCGTCTGCAACTGCTTCTCCGTGCTGTAGACTTTGGGGAGAGTACATTTTTTCTACTGTCTTTTCTTTTCCTGGCTTTCGGAAGTAAATATTGGGATGGGTTCTTGCTAGTGTTGTTAACAGAACTAGAAGATCTATGTCTTCGCCAACTTTAAAAACGGAATCAAAAGATGAAGACATTCTGTCGCTGTGTTGACAATCAATGTATCTGCATCTTCTGTAGCCTGTTTCACTGTGAAATTGGAATCCTCGAATTTCTTCTTTAGCATCGGAATCAAGCGAATTTAATTTTCTTCGTTCGCTAGAAATTGTTCTTGCAAAACAGTTGGAACCATCGACTCGTCGAAATGTACGTCTGCGAAAGTTTGCTTTTTTGATCGGCGAAGTCTTTCTGCACTTTTCTTGCTCTTGGTAGCCGCATCAGTTGGATACCCGTCAAAAACAACACCCGTATTCGAATCGTAATGTCTTTGGACGTACTGCACGTAATTTGTACAAATCGATCCGAACGATTCGTTGCTACGCCATACCACTCTATGCAACAAATATCCACCATCTATGACATCAACGCTGTTTCTGAATTGAATGCTATCTACAAGAGGCGAGAATGCTTTGTAAAGTGACGATTTCGTGCCCTTACACACTCCCTCCGGGCAAAATAGTGATAAAGGAAACGGGGCGAGTTCGAATTGAAGATACTCCTGTAACACTTCGTCTGATTGTTTGGTAATACACATTCTTTGGAATAACAATAGCGGATCAACCGGAACTACATCTTCTTTGATTTTGATGCTGCTGTTGATAGCTGCAAGCGGAATTGCTGTGTCCGTGCGTTTAAACTTCACAGAGTCGAAGTTGTTGCCGATATACTATTAGTCTGTTTCCATATTATCTCTATATTTCGTACTACATCCGCACTGTTGTGCAAAAATGAGTAAAAACTTGAATTAGATAACAATTAATAGATATTAACCGAAATTTCGACGAAAAGTGGAGCGTTCTCGCAAATTTCGAAAATTTGCTCCGCCTTACGTAGCTGTAACTCATGAATTATTAATCTGACAAAAAAAACTTTCAGACAAAAGTTGTAGGCAATTTTGTTTCCTAAAATTCTTGTAATAACTATTTTCAGCCTAGATGGCAGAGGAGAGGAGATATATACGAAAAACTGATTTTTGGTACCTTTTTAGCAAGATGGCGTTGCGAGCGGCGCCCTTTCAAGGTCGCAAACTTAGTATGTTGATTAGCACATGCGACTCTACAAGTATGCCAAATTAGAACTTTGCCTGACCTTTTGCAAGGTAGAATGTCTCTATTGACTGGCCTATTAGATAAGTTTGGGAAACACTGCAGTCTAATCTATTGATTTCATTGGTAACTATGGAAGTGACCTGTATGATTAAATGCTGGCATAGAAACGAAAATGCTATGTTAACCATTAAAATAAATTCACTGTAGCTATTTTATAGTCAATGTAGCATGTTATCACATTTCGCTGTTTTTTCTGTCTGTTTAATGATAACTGCAGTTATAATGACTTGACTTGAGAGCGGACACTACGATTAATACTAAACCAATTAAAACTACAATATACGAAAATAAGCAGACAAATTCAAGGAAAACCTCTACCATACTTAAATTCTAGTTTATAAATCACAGTTTTGGTTCAAATAAAATAAATAATAGATATTTATGCATTAAGGGAGATATGAATATGTTTTTTCCCTGAGGTTGACATCTGTCAACCGAACGTAAAGAACATGCATATCTCCCGTGGTGCATACAATATTTTATCTACTAGCATATTTGTAAAAATAGTATGAAATTTCAAAATGTCATAATAACATTTAAAATTAGAATGTGTAAGTAACATCAAGGATTGCCTCATTGTATGGTTGCTAAGACGTTAATTGTAGTTGCATTGTTACCATGAGTTTGAGGGAGAAAGTTCCTTGGGAGTTATGAGTAGCTTTTCATATTTTGTTTCTATGACGAAAATGTACAATATCATGTTGCTAGTAGATAAAGTGCATTTTCACGTTTAAAAATGTACTTTATTTTATTATAATCAAAACAGTGATTTATAAAATAAATGTTAACTACGATAGTGACTTTTCTTGAATATTCTGCTTATTTTGGTATATTGTAGTTTTAATTTGGTTCAGTATTAATCGTAGTGTTTGCTCTCAAGTGAGTAAAGTGTAATTTTTTTAGGTTATATTTCTTGAGAGTATATCACCACCTTAAAAAATTAGTAGTGTACGTAGTATCTGACATGTAATGCGATTATTTAAAGAAATGACAAGCATTGTCTTAGTAATATCCCTAGTGCATATCAACTTGACAGGCGCTGATCGAGAACTTGCATAGTCAATGGGCAATATGGAGAAATAGTATGGTATATAGAATTTTAATCCCATGAAGTAATGAACGTATATATTCAGAGATCAGAGTACCAAAACATAATTTTATAAAATATTGTTTGGTCTAACAGTATAACAGTCTTGTAAAATTGCCGATGAAAGCCTTATAAATTTTCAATTATTAGCAAGCAACAGCTCAGCAGGGTGAAATCTTGGTGGCGCGTCAGATGTTACAAAGAATTTTAAACCGGCCGGCGTTGTTCGCCAGTTTAATTCGTGCTGACGGCTGCAGCCTTGACAACCTCATTAAGATCTGATAAATTTTCCCAAAGCAGCCAAGTCCGCTTGAAGCTGGGCGAATTTCTTCCTCCACGTTTTGGCAAATAAACTCGTTTTTTACGCCCGAGAGTAAAGTAAACCGTTTCGCAGCGTGACCTTACAACTCCCAAACAAACTCTGGTTTGGCGGTTCAAACTTTAAACATGCTATTTTAAATGCTCGTAAACTTCTACGGCCGACTTGTCGAATTAGCTTGCTAGCACAAGCCGAAACGCGGCTGCAAACGAAATTAACCTGCCAATCTCCTCGCGAAAAGCTGTTTTATGGGGGGAAATTAAATCGAGTTAGGAAAAACTGAAATGGAGAATTGGACGCCTCGCCGGGGTGTGAAGACGGATTAAGTTTACAAGCCGTGATGTAAGAAAGAATTATTGTTTACATTGCGACCGTCGGTGTTAAAAGTTGCCAAATCGGATTAGCACTGCATAAAAGGCTATGTTTAGTCTGCTTTATAACCACAATAAAAAGGTATCGTATTGAATTACTGAAAGAGTGGGAGGAAATTCCGTAGGTTTTAATTTAGTTATTACACTTCTTGATTAACGCAGGATCAAAATTAAATTATAACTGCCAGCCAGCTTTCCGACACTTTTGTGCACAGCTTCTAGTCAGTACGAATTTTGAAAGTTTATTTTCAACATGTAGTATTTACTTTTATACCCTTGTAATGTTTGTAAATACCCATTCTATTATTTAGTAGTATTTTTATGTTTTGAAATCCTCGGGCTGGACAGTTAGTCAGTGGCCGAACAAGTGGATGTGAAAGTTGATACCACAGATTGTTGCACTCCAATGCGCTAGCTCTGATATGAATTTTGAGTGCTACTTGCAGTAATTCTGTGGATTAGTAGAGAGGATGAAAGAATAAAGTCTAATAGATATTATTGCTTGCGTAGCTTTGCAATGGAAGTTGTATGTAGTTCTATTATGCAGCTAAGTTGGATGCAGTTTCATTGTTGATATTGCTGGTTTGTTGTTGGGTCGTTGTTCATTATTATTGTTGGGTTGGTGCCCAATTGGTACCGCGAAATAGTAGACTATGTCCATGGGAATAGTGGACATCCAGCGAGATGCTCACTAACCCCTGACCTGATAAGCAATTATTAGTGATTCAAGAAGCACACATGGATATATAGTCTGAGATGTCCATTTCCCTCAAATGACTTGCGATTTCGGTACCTGTGGAGGCGGCAACTGCTCACTTGTCTAGTATTACAGGTAGATCATCGACGGTGTACCTGAAGATCATCCCTGATCGAGATATTCTACTAGATGCTACGTGGGAGCGTCGCGAGGAGCGCAAAATCCACTGGAAGTACTAGCATCCCGAACACGCACTGTTGAATGTAGTAATGCTTGCTTACTTTTGTTTATATGTCTTTACAATTTGGCTGTTTGTGCTTATGCGGCGAGTGTGTGCGTGAATACCAGCCGCATGAAACGGGTCGCTGACCGACGTGCCTTCCCGGGGTCGCACTTTTGACCCAGAACTCCTAGACCCAAAGGGCTGTTCTGAACCTCGGTAAGTTGGCAGCCTGTAATTTATATATGAGAACCGATTTGAATCTAGAAAAAATAAATTAACCCCGAACCAAAATTAACGTGGCTACAAACATGTAAATTGTAACAGAACGACGCAATTACGTGTCCAATCAAATTTAAAAAATCAAATGCGAGTCGAGACCTATGGTTAGCCAATTACACTAAAATCATGGGAAAATGTTTTTCAACGAGTTATAGTAACAACACGCTATCTCAACGTAGAGGAGACACAAGAACACAGATGTCATTGTTTTTTCAATTGTTTTTTCCTAAAGCGGCCAAAGTGACCGTTAAAGTACGGAATTAATAGTTATTTATATAACCAAGGGCATTTTGAAGATATTTATGCCCGTTCGAGGACAAGAAGCTGACATAGTTGTCTTCCCGGGGTCGTATTTCTGATCCAGACCCAGAACTCCTATACCGGGCGGTTCTGAATCTCGGTAAGTCCCCAGCCTACAATTTATATATGAGAACCGATTTGAATCTAGGAACAAATCGCCCGAGGGAACAAATAACAAGTAATATTCGTGATTAGTGTTGTAAATGAAAAAAACACTGTTTGTTTTTCAAACAAAACTGTTTTTATTAAAATAACATACGGAGCTGTTGGTATTTTTTACTTTTTCGGTTTTTTAGTTCTGATCGACCTTTTAAAAATAACAGTAAAAATACCGCAGATGAATATACTAGTGAACAATGACACAATGGAATTTATTCAAAGTGTTGTTATTTAACTGTAGCAATTACTTATATTCCAATGGTAAAAAAACAATCATTTGGTTTATTTCATGAAAACATTTGGTTTATTCGAAAAAAAAATTGTGGAAAACAAGTTTTTTACAACTCTACCCTTAGTGCATGCAGAATTTAATGTCTTACTAGTGTTTTTTAATAACTTGTAATAATATATGCAATAATAATGGATCAGAATGTGGAAGACCAACCATTGCTGTGTACGCATCGACGCATCCAGGTACGTGATTGGTCGCCAACGATGAGCGGGCGTTATGTATTATAATGCCCGCATGAGAGGGCATTATAAGTTAACGCCTCGGTTGTTATGAACACTCACAGGGTGGTCGTGAAAGTTGACGACATATTTTAGCAGCATTAACTACATAATAGTGCCGATTTTTTAAATAAATGTTTTCCGAAATGGTCAAATATAAAAGTTACGGCCCTATAAAGTTGACAAAAAATATTTGTTTAAATACGTTAAAACCCATCGGAGATATATTTTAAATGTATACAGGGTCAATTAGGGTCTACTAAAAGCATAATTTCATATAAGAAAGCTTTAATTTGATCAGTGACGTAGTTGGGGGGGGGGGGGGGGGGTTACGAAATATTTCTGATAAAAAATATGATGCCACGTTTTTTTAAACACCCTGTGGTGTCATATGGAAAAAAACAAATTTTACCTAAAAAGTTCTCTCGAATTTTCAGCTCAACATTTCGTTTTTAAGCCTTTTTAAATGATATTACTGCAAGACATTTTTAGTATATCTACCTCAAAAACGACTACGTTCAGCTAAAATCTCAAGGAAACTTTTTTTACGTAAAATGATTTTTTCTTCCATAATACGACAGTGTATAGAAACAAAAAAATCATTTTTTTAAATCCGACTTTACAGGACCATAATTTTTTTATTTTTCCCTTTAGAAAAACACTTTTTTTGAAAAATGCTCACTAATTTTTATATAGTTAATGCTGATACAATACGTCTCAAACTTTCACGGCCGCCCTGTATATTCCACATCATAGTTATAAACAACAAATAATGTACTAGTAATACATAAAGATTTAAAGAGAAATTCGGCGTTTTGTAGACTCGGCAACATTCATTTAGTCTTGGGCTTCTTGCTCTAAATAGCATTTTAGGCGTACGAGATTTTCTTAAACCGAACGCACCTAATCATTAGTGTTACCCGACATCAGCTGGTTTGATTTGGTTTTATTGCTAACGTTTATCTTCAATTTCCCTGATTTACGTAGACTCTTTTAAGGGAGTCTCTAGTCTCTTCCAAAAATTAATAAGGGCATCGCTGTGAAACCGTGTAAAAGTCAATTTTCTTTAAAGTTTAAAAGCATAGACAACTTTAGGAGTGGCATTTCTACTTCTAAATTTAAAAGAAACACAGAATGTTAATGTAAAAATAAAATAACACTTATTCCAGGTCACGATTTAAGTAGGCTTTGATAACTATTTAATTTGACCAGAAAATTTGTTGGCCTGGAAAAGGTAGAAATCCCAGGAAAGGTGAAACTGCTAAATTCAGGCGTTGACTAATGACAGCCTATAAAACCGAAAATGTAAGTTTTCTCTTAATGGTTCGAACAGAACTTTTCCGGCTGCCTCGGCGGAAAAACAAACTTTGCGATGGCAAGAAACGGAGTTTCCAACACAAACCATTTATTATTTCCATCTATGCGTTTTACAGGGAAAGTCCCTTTTGTCAAAGACTTGTCAAAACAGAGTGCTAACTCAATTTATGCGAATAAAAGAATTCTCGTGAAGTGTCAATGCGCTGTCTGCTCATTCGGCATTTTCCATTGATTTCCTATTCCAGTAGCTCTGACTGCTATTGTGTCCTGTCTTTTATGTGCAATATCAAGATCTTGAAAATGCTTTGTATTGCAGAGCTTACAGATTATTTCCTAGTTTTATAACATTTCACTGCTACATTTAATGATTAAATTACTTCACCCTTTTAGTGAAAATCCACCAACAGTGCCTTTAATCTCTAAATAAATTTGAAAATTTTTTCTGGGCGCCAATTTGTTAGTACTTCAATTTTCATCTCAAAGAATTTTGGAATTAACAAACATTTTTATCTTTTCGCAATCGGCCGCTGATACTTTCAAATTCAGCATTTATCAAACCACAACTGCAGCAATTTCTCCCAAATTGTTAATGGTTGTCCTACAATCCTAATTTTAAATACGGTTTTTATTAAATTAACGCTTCGCTTGTGGCCAAGCAGCGACCTAGTCAACTATGGTCGTTTTTCCAACACTTTCGTAGGTGCTATAGTAACATTGGTGTTAAGGATTTCGTTATGTCAAACTGCAAACCGCATTAGCAATTCAGTTACGCGTTTTGGCCTTGCACGTTAATACGCGTACAACTTGATTGCTAGATTTCCACGTTTGCAAGTCCCGTAGAAATCGATACATTAAACAACAAACTTTTCTGGTATTTATGTAAATTATAGATTTTCCTAGACCCGCAATAGGAGACGCAATGCGACAATGCGAAATTCAGCAGCGGTATTATTGACGTTACAAAAAAAGTTTTCTGCAGGTGATGGAACACAGCTAATTGCAAAATATTCTGCCATTTGTACATAAATATACACGTGAGTAATTTCGTAACTGCTTTCCCAACTGCGCTACCCGTCTTACACTACTACGACTTAAAGGAACATATTTAGTTGCCTATAAATGACAATAAATATCTAAATCAAAAGACTCAAAGTCAAATTTGCTACTGCTTATTAACAAGTTTTTGCTTGCTGTTTTCTTTTATTAAGATTTGGTACACTGTCTAATCGAATACACTAGGCAAATTTGAGTTAACTGGCCCAATGCAGTGATGTAGATTCTTAAAAGTTAAGTATTTAAACAAACGAAAAACGCACGCCTTTGCAATTTTACCTTGATTCTGTTTTTATTCCCCGTTGAATTATGCAAAACAAGTTATAATTACTAATTTTTGTATTATGATTCTTGAGATAGCTTTACCATCAAAATTGCTAAAAACTTAAAACATTTTACAGAAAAACTACGACATTGTTCTATTAGACAATATCAGGATTATACAAATGGAAAAGCAAATTAATCACTTCATAATATCTCAATTTAACCCTTTCAGTCACACAATAAAAAATCGTTGTTAATTTATTTTCAATTTCTTTTAATGTTTAAAACACATTTTATATCTTGAGCCCATTTGGTTTTTGAGTAATAAAATATCCACTTACGAGGACAAAATAACTTCATGATAGCTGAAGGTAAGGGGTGAAAATAAATGGAATAATATAAACTTAATAAATTTAATTAAAAAGAGCGAGGTGAAATTTTATCATAGAAAGGTGTAATTAGCAAAACATCTTCTATTGCAGCCCTTCAACTTAACCTATCCATACTTGTTATCAAATTCACTTAGATGCATGTATCCATCGAACCATGCCAGTCAATTTTCTTCACCTACTTAGGAAACACCCTGTAGAAGAAAATCGTATATCTGGCTGCTTTGCACTACCAAAATAAATAACTTAACGTCCCATTTTTTTTTGGGTTTATTATTCACATATTGCAAGATACTTATTTTACCCTTCAAGGGAATTATTTGTTCATCTACGCATATACATAGTTCGAATAGAGTCGTACATACTTCGCACCTTGCATACTGGTTGTGTTTTTTACAACTACGAACAAAAGTACATTTCATTTAACAATAAGGAGGGTTCATTACTGCCTTACTGAATGGAACCCACGGTCCTCCATACGCTCCGTTTAAACACACCCTTATTATTTCTGTGATAATGGTCTACTGTGCAGCAGTTGTACATTTTAAATGCAGCATGCGCCGCGGGCGGCAGCTAATAAATTTTCATAATACTCTCCCCTTACTGACCTTTTTTCAGATAATCAATCAGTAAAATATAGTATGAAAACACAAGGCAGACGTTTCATTTTTCAATATTTATATAGTTCCTTTGCTTTTGAATATATGTTTTATACCGTTTCAATAAGAACTTTAAATCAATTGTAAAAATACTCTCTTCAAAATGGTGTTGAAAACTGTCCCTCATTGTCCCTGAAATTTCTTTCCTTAATAGTTTTTGAAGTTGGGTAACGAAGTTATCACTGGGTGTCAGTCAAATCTCAATTATAATAATTACAAGATGGGCGGGCTTTCAATTGTTCGAGGTTGTGTTCAGCATGCCTAGATTTTGCAAGTTTTGATTAAGCTTGTACGATACTCTCCAGTTATCCATTTTCAGATAATCAATCAGTAAAATTCCCTTGCAGTGCTAAAAAAGTATTGCAGTAGAGGTGACTATAAATATATTGAGAGGATGGGAGCCCTTAAAATTACACATTTTTCGACTCAGGATGATAATGATGGAACTACATAGCCTGCATAGTACTCGCCGGCTACTGCACTGCCCCTTTTCAGATAATCAATCAGTAAAATTCTCTTGCAGTCCCAAAAAATTACTGCCATCGTTTTTCCCACAGAAGAGTGACTACATATATTGGGATTTCGATTCGACTCGAAATAATTATGATGGGACTACGTTTCATCTCCAATGAGATAACTAAATTTTGGTTCGCCTCCCCAAAGCGCCAAGAATTGTTCACTGATCTCTACTCGAAAACGCGGGAGCAATCAGGCACTAACCAAGGTCATGCCTAGAGTGTCTTGATGTCAATTTGACGTATTTGTCCTCTCCAGGATATGGACAGATCGTTGTTCTCTCTCACTCTAAAGTGCTTTAGAATAAGAGGGAACAACGATCTGTCCGTACCCTGGAAAGGACTAAAGCTCGATTTATAAATTGACGCCCGCCCGTTTGACGTTACCGCTGACGCGGCCGCAAACGTAACGCCGACGTTAAACTATTTGGTTCAAATGTAACCGTTTATAAAATGACGTCGTACGCAAACGCTAACGTTGCACCGCTACCGTATCAACGTCTTGCGTCGACGGATTTACTCGACCAATCACAATGCGAGTAATTTTGCGCGGGATTATTTGACCTGCTGCGCAAGGATCAGCGCAGAGAGGTTCTCATTATTAAAAGCGTGTTGTTGGATTTGGATGTGTTTGTTGCTGGAGTTTTTTAGTATTATTTATAAAGGGCAGATTCGATTAGATATTCGTCTCTTTATAAGCTTCGGATCCAGTTGTTTATACAAATTATTGAACACGTTTACACTCATCCTTGTGTATTTAAAAAAATGATCATGGCCCTTTTCTTTCATTGGAAGGAATGTAGCTTGATAAAAACCGTCCTTATAGCGTGCTGTGTATATGGGTCGAGTTTAACATTGTCTCGCCCTTCTTGTAGTTGTTCCAACGAAATGGGCTGCACCTAGTATAAGCACACTTGCTGCAGCTAATAGGTAGTTTGCCTCTTGATTGTCAATTCTCATATAATAAATCAAAATGTTGGGTTAGGGCTGCCGATGCTGGTGGCACGTGTGTTGCTTGTCACTTTTATAAATCGAGCGTTTACTTTTGAATGCGCCTGCGTACGTTAAACTATACGGCAATTTATAAAATAGCTCGCCATAGACAACGTCGGCGTTACGTCTGCGGCCGCGTTAGCGGTAGCGTCAAACGGGCGGGCGTCAATTTATAAATCGGGCTTAATACGTCAAATTTACATCAAGACACCCTAGTCATGCCAAGGTACTAATGTAAAAATCTGAAAGCAGCAATTTCTAAAACTTCTAAGAAAGCTGCTAATTGCTGGCACTTCAATGTTGGACCTCCAGTACTAAAGACTTGGTTTTTAAACGTGTGGAGTGATTAGATCAGTAGGGGAAACTGGGCGGAGATCTTATCCAATAATCCTCCTAATAGTTTTGAGCACTCGCCAGTAGTTGGCTTGGAATAACACAGATTGATAGCCAATGAAATTAATAATTTTGCAATTGGCATACAAGTTACCAACATATTCAAAAACACTTTAATGAAAAATTGTATCAACATTTCAAACAGTCATGCCCGAAATATAAAAATCTGGTGTGATACACTCACACAACTCCCTTTTACAGTGATCTTTAATTAGTCAAAAATTTCATTTTTAATTTTTAAGCATTAGTCATAAATTTCAAAAATTACAAATTCTACAAAAACGGTACAAAATAGAGCGTTAGTTGAAGAAACAAATTTTCTCTAAAATTTTTAGCTGAATTCAGAAATGTAATAATATACTGGGTTAATAAAAAAAATTGAAAAAAAGAAACCCACTTTAGAAGTACATATTCAACTGGAAAATCACCTATCTCACATCAATACACATTAAAAATGTAAAGTTTGAAAAAAAATCGTTAGAGCCGTTTTTTAAAAAATTGCAAAAAACTGAAAAATCACAAAAGTAAACACCTACTTCCGGTTATGCGATTTTCTTAAAAAGCTTGCTGTCTCATCTACATAGTACACAAAACTTATATATGAAGTTTCTGTTCACAGACAGACAGACAGACACACAACAGACAGACAGACAGACAGACAAGACAGACAGACAGACGGACAGACCAATAAAAAAAATGTTTTTTGGGATAAGGGGACTCTAAAACGTGAAGATCTGTTGAAAACTTAATTTCGAATTTTTATTTTTGGGGAAAATCCAATACTTCCTTAATCGTAAAAGGAAGTAAAAATGACTCCTCAGTAATATTAAAATGTTGAAAAATTCTTTTTTTCTGATTTTTTTTTCAAATTTTACAATTACCAGTTAAAACAGCCATGCTTACGTGTCACTGGTTTTTCCCTTTATAATGTTTTTTTCTGAACGGTTAATGTTCCTTATACATACTACTGTACAATGTACATACAGTTTAAAATGTTAGCATCCTCGTTGTGCAAGGAATTTATCGTTTAGAGATAGAGACTATTCAATACTAGGAGAATTGATTTTAAAAACATGTCAAATTGCACCCACAAGTACATACAATAATGATTTATTTGTTATTTGTTTAATAAACGGTTAATGTCGAAATATGTCTATAAACACCTGAGATATTCATTTCTCATATTTTTTTCTCGGGAAAAGTGTTTTCATTACGTCAAAATGTTTGGACATGTATAGATATAGTTTATCTTACATTGTGGCAAATTCCTAACTTTACAGATAAATTATGGTAGAGTCAAAAAATATCATTATGGATTGCCAGTTCTAAGGTGATGCCTTGTTTGTCGAGAATGCAAATTACTCCATGTTCGACCAATCTTACTGTCTACTTCGACTTAGGAAGAAGCTGACACGATCAGTAAATCGTCAAGTAATATTTATAGTTGACAACATGGTACCGCCCAAACTCATAGTTTGAATGACATGCATATCTGCTGCAATTCATCTTCCTCGTACCCATTATTCAGCGTTACGGCAGTAATAAACGTTCATCTCACAAGCGTATTCCAAAATTCACATTTCTGAAATCAGCCCGCTTTTGATGTTACAGGATGCCAGGCGTTCACTAAGAGGTCATTTTAATATTAAGTACCAATTTTATCAGCGCACTAGTAATAATAGCAGGGTGTCTAGCAGATATGGCATTCAAAATTCCCGTATAATTCCCGTACTTTCCCGGTCATTTTATTAGGATTCCCGGATACTTTCTGGTCTTCCGGTCTGACTTTTTCGGGTATTCATTAAAAAAAAAAACGACCTGTCTTCGCGCGTCCCGTACATTTTTGCAATTATTCCGGATAATCCGAAAGTTTTTACGGAAAGTTCGCTTATTATTTCCGTAAAATGGCAAAAATTACTGCAAATTCCCTTTGATAAAAAAAATCCCGGTTGCCTAAAAAATTCCGGCATATTTCCCGCATTTTCAAGGGCACTTTCAAATTCCCGTATAATTCCCGGTTTTCCAGGAATTCCCGGTCGCTAGACACCCTGAATAGCTTACGACTGCGATAGGGAATCCGCTATCAGTTTTCACGTTGCACTAGTGTCTCTCAGCTCTCACATTACCACTAAGACCGTTTGACCGGTGCCCGTAGTACTTGGCCATGTAATATAATTTTATGATTTGCTTGATATTAAGATAAACAACTTTTCTTACAATAAATAGGAAATATTACACAATTCACTTACGTCACTTCCGTCTAATATCCACAATCACTTCGACACATTTAATTTAATAATACGATTATCCTGCAAAACAGTATTTGATTGATACGGTGACAAGCTAGTATTAAACAAAAACAAGCCTATAAAATCCAGACTAACAACAATACGTAACAAGCGCAACGTTAAATCAAACATTTGCTTTTCGCAATGCTCAACACTTGTTGCTACGATAGAGTTATCAACCTATTTACATTTTATCATAATTCACTATGTTGACGGGGACATTAAACCGTAAAAGTCCAAGTAAACATTTACGTCAAACAAACGTTCAATTAACAGGTGCGCCGCAGCGCAAATTTTCACTCGGCAGCGATTTTCACTTTGGCTCAACGATTACAGTAATTGCCGGCTCTTTTTCAAGGCGAACGCCGTATTTCAAATTGTCACCTAAAAACCAGCCGCGGTTATCCGCAGCCATCTTGGCAGGAAGCGACTCGTTTCGGCAAAAAGAATGCAATTCGAGGACGGAAAACTACAGGTGGATGTTGCCTGAGCAATTTTTCAGCCGTTGTGACCTTGGAACATTCCAACGGAAACTATGCCACAAAGAAGATACAAGTTGTTGCTACTCGATGCCTCTGGCTTTGGCTTTCCTTTGGAATGCTGGAAGCTACTGTATTATGTTATTTAAAACAAGTACTTGATGTACTTAGGCAACTATTTACGTTGCTACTATAAACAAGGTTAGCTGATGTATGAGCCACTTGGCCGACACAGCTGGGTTGTCGCCAGTGCCAAATTAGCTCTACTGCACAAGATTTTCCAACGTTTAGCTTTTTGGCTGTGGTTTAAGTTCAATAAATTGTTGTATACGTATTGCCACCTATGAGATGTTTTTTGCAGACAAATTTACCCAGTTACCCAGGTACTAAGGTACCATTTGCAAAGTTAAGTGACGACCATGAGTGATGAGATAAGAGTTTAATTTGCACACAAACCTATTTTTACCTTTTAAGAATAAGACCACAAGATATTTATACTCTCATTATAGACATTGTTTCGGCCAATGGGGCCAATAATAACCAACTTTAAAGTGGACTCTATATTTATTTTCCCATTCATTCCTTCTTCCCTCGTACATGGCAAAAACTCGACTCCTCGTCACAAGCAAGCGCCCTTACCCAAGCGCACTTACCCCCAACCCTCAAGTATTTACAGAGGCAGTCATGCGCAAACAAACATTAAATTGAGCAATGCTTCCGTTATTCCGTTTATACACAACTAAACTGACACAGACACATTGTCCAATACCAAACTGTAGTACACAGCTACCAGCTTACACTAAGTACTTATCATTGAAAATGTATGAATCGTTGTAGCAGATGTAAACGTACACAAAAACTGGTACAATAAATGCGAAGGACTCGACGTCATCAACTCATTGTCTGTGTTGGCAGCCAGCATTGCGTCTGAAAAAGAATTATCTGTTGAGACAGAAATAGTTTTGCCTTTTGCACCAGTACTCCAGATTGCTTCGTTGCCTGCTGGGATCGTTTCATTCTTTTCAGCACCGACCATTATAATACATAATTACAATTAGAACCTTGTTGGAAATCACTTAAGTCTCTTAATTAGCTTATAACATTTGCAAATACATATAAGCTATCATTTTTTGCATTCCTAAATTGTCAGTTGCCCGTCGCGTGCTTTTGCACGATAAACAACATAATCTTCTAAATGCGTGATCCTGGTTTATCTTTTGGGACTTAGAAGTATATTTGCAGAGTTCAAGGCTACGTTTATTGCTTTTTTTTAACTTGGAGGAAGTTGTAATCGCAGATACGCACTTAAAACGCTTTTCTACAAAATCTGTATGGGAGTTTACACGGAACTTCCTTCGCAAGTGCGGTCACAAAATAGGAAACACTTAGTAATGCACATTATATCAATTTACAAATAAAAGAAACACTTAGCGCCAGCATTTCTTCTCCAGTCGAGTGTTACGTCTATGGAATTCACTCCTGATCCTCGAGTCTGTCAATTCCTTCAAAAAAAAAATATGATCACGGCTTAACAATGAATTGACAATTGTGTAGCCAGTGCAGCTTGGTGCGTGATTGTGGCCTTTTTCCGTAGGTACAGCTGAATAACTTGTGCATTTGGTTTTTCAGTGTTTGCTTTTCGATTTTTTAATTTCTTTTTTATACAAATTACACAAAAATTACTTTGGTACATTGGGCATGACAGTTATTTGCAACTCTGCCCTACTCATTTTCAATAATAATAATAAATAATACCCATAACATAGATTTGCAAATAACATTTGATTGCGTTATACAGGATGCGTCGACGTTAGGACCGATGCATGACGAATTGCGAAGTGCTCACCCTATCTGTTGGGTTCAAAATATGCTGATTTTCGTTAAGGGTAAACACTTGTGCTATGTGCAAAACATTACTTTTATTTAACTAATAGTTTTTAAGCTAAAGCAAAAATAGACAGAATTTTTTAAGGTACTCACCCTCACGAAAGAGGTAGACAGACACAATATCGTTTTCCTCGAATAAATAGTTTTTGAGCTATTTATTACTAAATTATTACAATACTTCATTCGCCTTCGGCTAGGGAAGTAATAACTAAACCTGCTACGATAATCTCAATGTCGTTTTCGATATTCCCAATTTATTTTTCGTAAATTAATTGTCTTAATCATTGCAATTTTCAAACTTTCTATGTAAGAACTCAACTAGCTCTCGGACACCGAGCATGCATTAAAATTCTAATGTGGAATTAGGAAGGATATCAAAAAGTGTTTCTTCCTCGCGTCTATGACTTCCTAACTATTAACAACTGCAGCTAGGTCCTTTGAGAGCCTTTAAGGTTATAACAGGCAATACTATTGCCCGTGTTCAAGAATATATGGCTATAATGTTTGTACGGACTGTACAATTTCATCATGGCTTCCAAATAGATCGTCTACAATCTAAACTTGCATATTGATAGACACATTAAATTCGTGGTAAGGCAAATATCATCATATCCGTATTTCCTTAGTAGTTTTTTCAAAAAATGATAGTCGGTATGCCTAAGACGTTGTAAAATGGATGAAGATATGATAAGCGGAAGAAAATAAACACGTTGAGCGTTTGGAGGGATAAAACGTTACCAAAAGTATACAAAAACAAAAAAATAAAAAAGCTACCATAAATAACAGCTAGTTGTTGGCTAGTGCTTGACTACTGAGTGAAGTCGGCCCAAGGATAATATTTTAGTCAAAGACGAAGAAGAAAACGTATGCTATACGTAAATTTAAAAAATTTAAAATGCTTATCCGTTAATTTCAGATACAGTAACGTTTGCTTTATCTGTCTAGAATCTAGACGAACAGCTCTTTAAAAATTTATCATCTACAATAACGCAATATACAGTTATTTAAAAATGTACCTATACACTTTTATCAGCACTGTTTCAAAATAAGCATTAAGATAAGATATATCAGATAGCATAGGTATACATTTAAAAATTTTTAATCAAGTATGACATCACTTTCTGAGATAACTAAATACAATTTTATCAGTCGAACTTAAACGTAGCAACTTAACTGGTCTATTGCAGATTAACGCTCGCCGCAACTGCACTCGTCGGTATAACTGTACTACTTGTACTAACTTTAAACCAGGAGAATTACTAAGGACACTAGATTAATAATCAACCTAGGATAAAAGCAAAATATTATTTTTCGCTTTCTTCTTTTAGGTCTTTCTTTTCGGCTTGTTGTTGCGACGTTAACCCCTACTGTGCACCCACCTCTTTGGCGGTCTGTCCGACACTCTTGATCTGTATGGCTTTTGGTTCATTGCTATCTTCGCTATTCCATCATCGACCATTTTCTGAACATCTCTCTCTATTTCTTCTTCTTAGTCTTCCCCAACGCGAAATCTTCTGTTTTACATGCTTCTCTTAATCGTTTCATTTCCTACTCTATCCCTTAGTGTTTTTCCGCTATGCTTCTCAATGTTTTCAATTGTTCTTAATAGTCTTAGTTGTAACTACATCTGTCCTTGTTTCGATTGTATACGTCATGATGGGTCTTACACAAGACTTTTATATTCTAACCTTGCTGTCCAGTGTCCATATATTTGATTTTCCATATTATATCCTTCCTACAGTCCGAAATAGATGCAACTTTACTAATGTATTTAAATACTTCCTTATATGTATCTCCATGACTCGACAATTCTATGCCTAGATAGTTAAATTGCATTACTTGCTCCATAGGCTTATCATTGACAGTGAGTATGCATTGTAGCGGTTCTGTAGATAAGATACTTTTCGTTTTTTTTTTACACTGATTCCCATATTGTATTTTGCTGCTGTATCCCCTGCATACTGTCTTGACGCCATTAATTATTTTGTCCATTATCAGGTTGTGATCTATGACCCCTTGACCCACTCCCGTTGTTAGCGGGTAAGTTGGGTAAGTTCATCGTTTATTCTTATTTTTGTTGTTTTATCTTTATCCGTGTTAAGCTCGTGTATGATTTGTGTGATCCTGCGTGGTACTCGTTCTTCGTTCAGGATATTTACAATGTTTGGTAACCTGACTACCGAAGGCTTTGATCAAGTTGGTAAAGCATACTAAGGCTGGATGTTGTTCTCCCGCGCCGTTTCTCTTATTTGACATGATGAAGATAGAATCTGTGGTTGAACGATCCTGTCTGAAGCCCAGTTGTCCTTCACTGATCGGTACTATTTCTTCTTCTTCTTCTTTAGTTAGGCTCATGTTTTCCCTTCTTCACTAGAATTTCGCTGATAGTCTTGCCCTATGTCATTGGTGGTCATATTATTTCATTTAGCTTAATTCTATTAAATTTCTTGGAAGAGAATAGTTATTTACTTGGTAAGATGGTTTCCCCTGTATTTCATTGGTTCGTTAACTACTGCATCTTCATTTGCTGCTTCTGTTCTTTAGATTTTTTGTACTGAATGTTACTTGTGCCGCATCTATTATTACCGTGTCTTCTTCTTCGGTTTGTTCACCAGTGTTGTTAATTATATTATTATTGTTTTACAGCTGACTGAAATACTCCACCCATTGTTTTTTAGTTATTACATTTAGTTCTATGTATTCGCTAACGTGCTTTTTTCTGTGATCGTGGTAGTTTCCAGATCTTTTTTTGTGCACCAAACAGGTCGTTTTCCATTTCCTTTGTAAAACCTTGCCAGTAGCCCCCCGTTTCTATCTCGACATTTGCTTTATATTCGTTTTCGGTTTTGACTTCTGTACCGTAAATATGCTTTTCGTTTTTCTTCTGCTAATACTTGCACTTCGTCCGTAAACAAAGGTTTTATGTTACGGGTGGAATTTACGTTTACTTTTATGGTGCCGAAGACTTCTTCAGCTGCTTCGTGGATTAGTTTCTATCCTTTTCTAACATTGTTCTAGTGCGCCCGTTTTGTTGGCCTTGTTCCGTTAACGATTCGATGTTTCGTTTGTTCGCAGTTTGTGGTGGCTTTTTAAGATCTTCGTCAGTAGAAAACCGGCGACAGCATAGGTTTCCTTGTAGTTTCTGTATAAATAATAATCGCAAGGGGGGGGGGCATATATATGTTGGGTAATCTAGCTCAAGGCATCCTAATTCTTGCATTAAAGCTTGAACAACTTGGCCCTGGTGCACTCTTGCATTGTGGGAGATGAATCAGAATCCCTTTCTTCAACAAATTTAGACTATTTTCCTGCATAGCACGACTTTCTCAAGTGTGATAAAATACGCACTGACGATGATTGATTTACCTTTCTTAACGTAATCATTGCCATAAGTTTACCTACAGACATTTTTATGTCTGAATGCATTGACTGCTGCATGGTTTCCGGATGCCAATAATGGACCCAGATTTATCTCATATCACTAGTTTGCACATCTGGATCTTTTTTCAGTAAATCCATATTTCTTAACAGAAATCTCTTGACGACGATTTTTCTGATCCGGACAGTCTTGGATATCATCTAGCTAACATCATTCTCATTCCAAGCCTTTCATGCAAAATGTGTCCGACACTTGGTTCGGATATCCTAAGCGCCACTTCGATCTCTGATACTGTCAAACGTTTTCGGTTATTCTGGCCTTGGATCGTCCGCCACTGATTCACGACCTCAACAGAACTATTTTGACCAGTATTTTATTTGATTGGACTTGGGTTATTCTCACCATACTTTCATGATTTTTTAGTCCGTTATGATAAACTAATATACAATAAAACAACAATATGCCATTAATGGATGAAATTTTGCATAATAACTATTAAAACATAGTGTATTACGAAAAAATTACGTTAGCTGTAATATCTATTCTCTTCATAATATGTTCTACTTCTTTTGTGGTGTTTATACGCCGTGGATGTTAAATTTTGAAATGTTATAAATTGTTCCGATTAATGGATTTGGTCTATCGGGACAAGTAACTCAAAAAAACGTCACGCACATTTCTTATGCGCTGATTGGCATGGTATAAATGCATTATAGGGCATTCAGTAGGGATGTCGTACCCGGTCTAAAACGAAACCCGGATACCCGAAAGCAATACCCGGGTAAACCCGGGTACCCGAAATATATAACACAAAAGTTAGTGTACATCTGAACATCTGAAGTAACTACAATTTCTTTCTTTTACGCTGCGAGTTTTAAACTGAACTAAATTAAAATAGTACTTACTCACTAATTCAAACGGCAAGTCGTCTGTTATTCGTAAATATTTTCACACTTCCAAGTGCTATCAAATTCAAGTACGTGACTTTTTGTCCGAAATTGGTAGCAGCATCAACATCACATGAGGAAGTTTATTTTACTTCACCCATACTGACGCGATTTAATGGTACTATTGACGGGATTCTTGTTATTACTGCATGGTTATGTTTTTCCACAGCTTATTCCTATTGTTTTTAAGTTCTTATAATTTTCTCCGATAAAGGCTGACTTTCTGGAAGTTATATAATTTATTAGTCGGGTACCCGGGTCTTAAAAATATACCCGGGTCGACTATTACCCGGGTGGACCCGGGTACCCGGGTACCCGCCGACATCCCTAGCATTCAGTAAACACAAAAACATTTAAATTTTTTTGAAATTGGCATGTGCACATAATTTTTGTACTAGGGATTCCCTATTTTGTTTTGCAAAGGTTTCCACACCTGTATACACGCAGATTTGAATTTAAAAATGACAATATTTCTCATCGTTAGTGTCAAAGTAGATATTTTTCAAGAAATTCTCACCTGAAGTCTAATAAAATTTAATAAAAATACCTATTAATAAACGTTACGTCAATAGTATCCAACACAGTATTTGTATAATACTTATCCTTAAAAGTTGTTAATTACCACATTTATGACAGATGGGAAGTAAATGTCACACGCTTAACCTATTTGTTTTAGTAACCTTTTGCGAGTACAATTCTAGACAAAGATGCATTTTGCAGTACACTTGTTTACTGAACAGCCTATATGTGTATTTTTTCTTCAGTTGAACACATTTTTTAAATTTATTTTATCACAATATTGTGTTTAAATTGTCAAGTAGCTATTTTGACGTAACAGCGGTTACTTGATTACATACATGCATTGACCTGTATTTTTTTTAATGAACATGGGGATTACGTATGGGCTATGTTCAGAGTAAAAAAAATGTCCTGGTATAAATTACTGAACTCATTAAAAACCATATCATGACACGCACGGGCGCCGGAACAGGGGGGTGGGGGGCAAGGGAGGGCGACTGTCCCATCATAAAATTTATTGGAGGGGGGGGGGCAAATTATACTATTGTATACTATGTTTTTAAAAATGTGTATATAGGGTTTTCACATTAATCTATTCGAGATACTACCATTTGTTGTAATTTGTAGATGGTGCATAAATAAAACACGAGGAATTTGTTAAACAGGTCATTATTTTTATCTCCACAGCAGATAATTCGGTATAGTCAATTTTTCTTTGATATGGAAACGCAAATGCCGAAATTCTAGGGAAACCATTGACAACAAGCATTGTCACTAGGCTGCAATGTGTTCTGGTTATTATTTTTGCGGTGAGGTTGACATTTCATTATTTTATTCTGTAGCGTTGGCTATTATAAACTTGAAATAGGATTTTACAATTTGGTTTTAACTAGTTAAGTAGGGATTGCAATAAGGTCAATTTCAGTTTATAATAGCCAGAACTACAATTTAAAATAATTAAGGTGTCAACCACTCAACATGAAACCTAACCTCATTGCAAAAATAATAACCAGAAGTTTCTATATGAAAAAAATTAAGTGTGCTCACCACACGACTTTTCTTTTACGGTCTGTAAAAATTTCAGTTTGCGGTTTTTCATTAACTATACCAACAAAAAACTTTTTTGACAAAAGTTATAGATCATTACGCAATATACAAGAGTTTTAAACATTTTTATTCGCATTCGTTTTCGAGAAACTTTTGCAAAACTGTAACTGCGATTTTTTCAAAAAGCTTTTGATCAAAATATAATTACACAATATATCATCTTGTTCTATGAAATGTAATTTTTATCAAACAGCTAACATTTTTTGGGAAAACCGAAAAACAGAGTAAAATATCACTTCCACTTTCCTGCCCTTCCTTAATTCCACTGAAGAACTTCTTTTAGAATTTTTAGTACTTGAGAAAATAAACCGCGGTGTTTACCCTCACTACTAAGAGAAATAAACAAAAACTTATGACTTTTATCGTTTATATTGTTTATTTCCAGTTCTGCAACAAGCAACATTGATAATAATAACAAACCTATAAACATGCAGAGCCTAACCATCAGAAGTCAAAACAAGACGATTGAACCTAACTTAAGTGTGTTCTTTTAAGAATACCAACAGGATTACCTCAATCAATCATCTTTGTTGTGAGGACAAGTCAAATATGATTTCACTAGTTTATTGGTCCATTATTATTTAGAATAAATCAGCAGATATTTTATCAGCACATATTTTTTATCGTATCATCACCATTTCTCGACTTGGTAGCTTATTACTTTCCAATGTAAAGCTAACCAGGTTCCCCTTTTGCGAGATAAAAGCACGTTTGTCCGGATGTGCCTACGTCTACCATGTTTACAGATGAATAGACGCCATAGATTTTCCGGAAATTGCCATGACAAGAAACCAACCACAGAACCGTGATAGCACCACAGTTAGTGCTATATTTCTATCGGCTTGTACTTAATTTTGTGCGTGGTGATGGATGATTCATATCCAAACTTGACCGCTGCGGACATGCATTATCAAAAACGGTCATTTCAAGCTTTATCGGATAAATTCCGCGAAGCCGAAGCGTTCAGCCTTGCACAATTATGTAAATGTATGGACACTACAAAAAGCGGGAATGTCGTCCTCGTGGCTGAGTCATAACAGATTGATAAGAGTATTAATCATGCAGACGCTTCTTCCTGAATCTGAGTATCCAATAATTTCATGTTTAACTACTGAGACATTTCAATCAGCAAGGCGAAATCTGCCAGCAGATAGAATTAATTAGTTCAGGTTTGGTGAGTTTATCGGCAAAATTGCTGATTTACTCCATAATTGAGTTGTGGAATTTGCTCCTGGTTGCGGGAAACAGACATAGCTTACATTCGTACTATGTCGATTAGTCAGAGGCGGAGGAAGCTAGAGAACCTGCATAAAAAGGTAGACAAACCACCCTCATGACTAATAACCACGAATAGCTAGATGTATTTGTGAATTAATAAAAAACGTGTGTCACACAGGACTACTCAAAACTCTTACATGAAGAGCATGTGGAACTGTTTAATACAATCTACGACACTGGCGAGCTACCACACGATTGAATTTGTGGCTTTGCAACCATACCAAAAAGAACATGCACATATGTACCTACAAAGATAAACACATATCTGGAATGCAAATTTTTAAGTTAAAGATCACTTGATATCGATAGCTATATTGCAATATAGTATTTATTTATTCTAATGCTATTGAAAAAGCATTCCACAGGGTCAAAATTAAAAGCTAACTCACATGCTAGAGAATACAGGCATAGATGATCAATCGTAACCAAATATAGTGCAAATCAGCACAAATGAAAGTACAGAGTAAAGAATCGGGAGATATATCGAGTGGGTAAGGGGGTTTGTCAAGCCTGTGTTCTGTTCATTGTTTAATTAGTACTATGAAGAGCGCTTTAAAGAAGCCCTATAATCAATCAATGACGGAATATTGATTACTGGGGCGTTTGTCAATAACTTGCGATACGTCGACGATTCCATCTTGCTAGCAAACACGGGGAAAGTCTTCAACGGTTAATAGACAAGAGTAGTGAAAGCAGTAGTAAGTGAAAAATATAACATGCAGCTTAACACGCAAAACGTAAAAGTGATAATAATAAAGAAAAACAATAAACAGACGGCTAGCTCTTCGAAAATGCGATATAAATAGCAATAGTGTGATCTATAACCTCGTAATTACATTGAACGACAATGAGAAACGCCAGAAGTGCCTTTACCGGAAAGTGTAACTCACTGTAAATCTCCAACTAAGAGTATGTGTTCCCAAATGTTACTTTTTTACAACCTTTTTACACGGCTAAATCCTTCAGAATCAACTAAGAGACTTGAGACCATCGAGTTATTGTGGACACTACTACAGTTGCATGATAAGAATCTCCTGAATGTATCGCACAACTAATAGGGGATTTGTCGTAGGCATAAAGCAAATTTAGGCACATGATGGTTTGCCTAAATTTCAGTCGAAATTCGCAAGATTGCTGTGTCTAGTTCTAGTTTGTTTAAGTTAGTTGCAGCCTTTGATCTTTTTTTCACTTCAACTGCCGACGTTGTGTGTTGTGTCATATGCACTAGGCACTTAGCATATGCCTAAATTTGCTTTATGCCTACGACATATATAATAATAATAATAATAATGGTGAGGCTAGTGATGTAAAAAAACGCGTTTTTTTAAATCGAATACAAAACCTAGAAAAAAAAACAGAAAAAAACGTTTTTTTTGTTTTTTTTTGTTTTTTATTCATTTTTGTAATTGGCGGCATGTTTTGGTAGGTACCCACCCCTATTGGAAGTTGCTTTAAGCTGGACCCAGCTCTGAAACTGTCGACCTGATCGACGAATCAAGTTACGTTAGCGATTCATCAGACAGTGACATGGGCGACGTAAACTGCATGGATACTGACTCCGAGTCAGTTGAGGAGTCAGCCATGTCTGTTAGAGAGTAATTTCTGCATTATTATAATTTCTACAGGGCGTTAGGGAAGTCGACGGAAAAATTTCTAGGGGTGAATCCTTGTCCCAAAATATGATGATTTAACTCAACTTACCTATATACAAAGTTGCTTAGTTTAGCCGCTAGAGGGCTTTAAAAATTATTAATAATAATAATGGTGAGGCACTAACACCCCATGAAGGAGCTTGGCCTGCAAGGCGGAAGGTCAGAGCTTCCATATTCTCGCTCTCACACCCGGCTGTCGCGTGTCAAATTCATGACACGTGGTGATGTGGTGAGCATCACGCATTAGACAACCGCATTATTACCCATTATTTCTTCGAACGCAGGTCTCCAATTATTTAAAGCGACTAGCTTTTTTAAATGGTTTAACCCCCTGTATAATCACTACCAATTTTTTTTCTGGACAGTTACTTTAATTTAGAAGCTATTCACTCTCTTAAAAAAATTTAGTTGGGTAAACGGTTTAGCCACAAAAAAATATTTTCTAAATCTCTACAAAAGCCTAGTGCTAAGTTAAAATTACTGATTCAGCCTTGTAGGGATTTAGAAAATATTTTTTGTGGCTAAACCGTTTACCCAACTAAATTTTTTTAAGAGAGGAAATAGCTTATAAATCAAAGTAGCTATCCATAAAAAAACATTAGATGGATAATTAATTGTGACAAAGTTTTTAAACACCCTGTAATTTTTAAAATTAGGGTTTATGCCACAAAATGCTTAAGTTTACTGGTAAAAACGCATGGCCAAAAAATGAATAAAATCCAACGATTTTTTGACATATTTGAAAAAATTAAAAAAAGCTAATCATCTTTAAAGCCCTCTAGCGGCTAAGCTAAGCAACTTTGTATATAGGTAAGTTGAGTTAAATCATCATATTTTGGGCCAAGGATTCACCCCTAGAAATTTTTCAGTAGACTTCCCTAACACCCTGTATATCCACTTTGGCTATGTTTCTATTTTTCTTTAGAAATATTTGCTTTTTTTTTGTTATTATAAATTCTATAATTCACTTTACCTACGAAATGTATTATCTTTATTTAAAAATATCTGTTTCTTGTTTTTCCAAACAAATTACTTGTTGTTATTCAGTACACTTTAATTCTGAAAAAAAACGCATTTAAATAAAAAAACAGACCGCTTGGTGTTTTTTACAAAAAAAACAGGTTTAAAAAAAAAACGAACGGTTTTTTTTTAGGTTGCATCACTAGGTGAGTGTCATAATCACGGGAATGAAGCTCAAAGAGTTTACGTGCAAAGGTACCCCAATAGAAGACACCCTGATGCGAATGTTAAAAGGTTGCATCAAAGAGCTATACTGGATCGTTGATCCTTACCGAAAGAAAAGACCGTGGTCGCCCATGAAACGTTTTGATGCCTGAGATGGAAGAGCAAATCTTGGAAATCCTGGAAGAGGAGCCATCACGAAGTACCATGAGTATTTCACAAGAACTGGGCGTGTCGCAGAGTTGTATTCAACTATTCACAAATTTATCGTGAGTGAAGGATATTATCCCCATCACTACACAAAAGTCCAAGCTCTCTTGCCGAATGACTTTTAGCTACAGATAAATTACTACAACTAGTTATTACAAAGAGCAGCAGTTGTTTCCTATGTGCTGAAGCTAACTTTACCAAAGACAGGGTTTTTAATCAGAGGAGTAGCCATTGTTATAACCTGGCAAACTCATTTAACTTACGAATGCAACTGTAAAAATAGCTTTAGTGTAAATATGTGAGCCGGTATCATTGGTAATGCGAGGGTAGTAGCAAAGTTTTGTAGCTTAAAATCATTTTTATTATTTTTCAAAATACTCCCTTAAACTCGATACATTTACGCATTCGATAAAACTAATGTTCAAAACATAGATTCTACTTTTCTTGAGTTACTTGAGAAATAAGGTTTTTGAAGCACACCACGCATTTCTTTAATCGAGGAAATAGAAAGTAATCGGAAGGTGCTAGGTCGAGACTGTATGGGGGATGACTTAGCAATTTTATCCCGGAAGCCTCTAAGAATCATTTTGTTTGATGTGCGGTATGATTTAAAGCATTGTCATGGTGAAGAACGATCTTACTTCTTGGGCGCCGTATACGAGGTTTTGAAGTAACGTCTGGTAGGCATACTATTGTGTACCAATCTGCGGTAACCGTACGTTTATTTTCAAACACAACAGTTGTGATAGGTCCTGATTTTGAAAAGAAGTAAACCATAATTTTCTTACCAACACTTCGAGATTGCTTCACTTTAACTGGATTAGGATCTGTTGGAAACACATATTGTGCAGACTGCGGCTTAGATTCAGAATATATTCAACTTTCGTCACCAGTTGTGATGTTGTAAACTGCTTTAGACCTACCTTCGTCATATTTCTTAAGAGGTTTCGTACACCTTTCCACACGCTGTTGTTTTTGTGCTTCTGTTAAACTGTCTGGTATCCACCGACAACAGACTTCTCTTACACCCAAATGATTATGTAAAATCTTGTTTATTGCAGCCATGCCTATGCCCAAAGTGCTCCTAATAATTCTATATGTGACTCAATTGTTTTCCTGAATCATTCTTCGCATGGCGTCTATGTTTGTTTCGTTAACTGCTGAAATCGGTCTTCCTTCGCGAAAATAGTTGCTAAGTGAAACTCGTTCAAATTTGATCATTAAACTAGCTATAAGCAGTCCTCTTCGAAGGCGCTTGGTCACCAAATATAGCACGAAGTCGTCCAAAAATTTATTTCGAAGATAGGGAACTTTTAAAGTAATAGTAAATCATGGCTGTAAAATATTCTCTCGTTAAATTCATTTTTGCTGCACAACACTTATTTCAAGATTAACTTGTATAATAATTGTTGCAATTATCAAAACTAAATTTGAACTGTCAAGCTAGAAAACAACAAACATTTGTTTCATGGCAAGTTTGATTTTCATGGTGCACTTGATCTATTCGTTTGGAAAAATTACGGATGCTACCCTCGTAATTTGATTGGACAAATAATATTACCACACCGTTTAAATGGGGATACTTTTTTACACTTTCTTACGATTGATTTGCAAGAACATCTTGAAGAGCTCCCTCTCGCAAAAGTTCGAAACATGTGAACGCAGTTAAATGCTGTTTCTGCTTATTTTGCTGCTCCAGTTAGAGGCTGGTTAGAGTTAGACGAAGAGTTTTCGGATATGTGGATAGGCCGGAACGGACCAATATCTTGACCGCCCAGATTACCAGATCTCACACTACTCGATTTTTTCTTTTGGGGTCATGTCTAAGCAGTGGTATACAGAACTTCGGTTTAAAATACGGAATACTTAATTAAACACATTCAAAATGCTGCTGCAACTGTCAACCCACAAATGCTGTGTTCAAGACACCATTGTGCGTAGAGCGCAAATTTGTTTAGAGATCCAAGGGCAGAATTTTGTACAATTACTTTAATCGTTTATTGTATTATTTTTATCAAGTGACTGTTTTAATTTATTCGTTATTGTGTTATTGATTTACCTAATTTCTTGAGTTACCGACTTGAGTAGTTTCATTAAGTTCTTAAGTTTATTAAAATATTTGCCCAGTTTACAAATTGAACTGCAACTTTCTGGTTTGAATAAAGTCGTTTTCTCAAAGCAATAATTATTATTAATTATTATTGGTCAGTAATAGTCGTAGATAATAGATGCTAATAATTAGTGACAATTCAAATCAATCAATGTTTAAATATCTCCCTACTTAAATAATGAATTATTTTGCTAAATAAACGGTTTCCTTGGAAATAGTGAACACTGTACTTTGTTAGTTTGTTATGCATGTTGCCAAATTTACCTTTTAGTTCTTTGCTCATAACCGTAAAACAAAAGCAGATAGAATTCTTTTAATAAGACTAGATTAACGGTCTCCCTCAAAGTACTGTAGAGGAAATGCGCCATTTTGGAGTAACCCGGTATATGACATAATTGTCTTGTCTATGGCTCTTAAAAGAAAATTGTTTTGTAAGTAGAGTTTTTGAAAAGCTTGCAAAATTAAATTTGTACAAGCACTAAAAGAAAGTCGTTTGGTGATCACACCTCATTTTTTATAGTATCATTCTACACAAAGTCCTAATCACACCATAAATTCTTAGTTATAACAAACCAAAAGTGTACTATTTCAAATTCCCCTCAGTAGTGTGAAATTTGTGTGGCACAGTCTGGTAATTACGAATTAAATTAGTCCTGCCGCTTAATTTTTGTGTCATTAATGCTATAACCATTAAAATGCTGCGCTTTGACATATTAATGTCTTGTTTTATAAGCAACTGACGACTAATATAAAGAAAATAATCTCTGCAATTAGTCACTGTTGCTAAATGACTAGTTTTTTATCATCTTTTATAAAAGGACAAAAATCGTACAATCAAGATAACTTGCCTATTCCTCATGATTTGTGTGATGATGTCACCATGGATTGTGTTTATTTGACCAGTACTATCTTGTAACATGTTCAACGATGTGCATAAGCGGATAAATATGAAATCATGAATAAAATGATTTTAACGTTAATAACATCGAAGACATAAAATATTATACTTTCTACTACTTATTGAAAGATTTAATTGGTTTTAATATTAATCACAAGTCATATTTTACATTACTACTTTTATATATGTTTGTTTGACATTGTGATGATAATATTACATTGAACTTTTCATTAATTTTATTGACCATTAAAGTTGCTATTTTTATATAAATAGAAACGCTGTTTCTAAGAGTCAATTTAAACACCATAACCATAGGTTCTTTGCAATTCCAAATAGACAATTAAATTCGATTTGTGCTAAATCCAGTAAAACTTTTCTTTACGTAAGTGCTCTACCGATTACATTCAATTTAGGTTATAGTTATGCTAAATTATTTAACGGCCGATTTAAAATATATAATTAACTTTACCAAATTCTTTACTGTGTTAGACCAGAAAAATTCACATTAATTTGGGCGTCGAGAGATTCAGCATTCTAGTGGGTTTTGAATATCCGGTATTCTATCATTTGTTAATTTTTTAGCAAGTTAACTGCGAAACAAATAATGGTAAAAATTAAGCTTTAAATTAGTTTTTTATATTTGAATGTTTGTATAAATACCGTAACTATTGAAATGTTAGTAAAATTACCCAAATAAGTACCTTTTGATATGTATTTAAAAGTAGTGATATCATTTTGTATGAAGCAAAATAGAAAAACGGGTTAATTTACATTAGAAATGTACCGGAATAATGTAGTTAAAAATTTTACGAATTTCGAATTGAAAATTCGACTAACAGTAGATTGTAATTCATTTTGACTACTAGTTCAAATAACTAAGGTAGACGTCCGATTAAAATGCCAAGTAACAATTGTAACACCTAATTAGTACCTAAATGGATTATAACTGCACACATTATTTATACTGTTATACAGGGTGTTTCAAAAACATTGTACCAAATTTAAGGTTATTTAAGACCCTCCCCGCTGAATTGCATACAGCCTCCTAAAGGTCTATTCAGACTGGCGATAGCGGCGCGGCAGCGGTGCGGTAGCGGTTTGGTAGCGGCGCGGATTCTGGGCGGTTTTTAGACTAGAGTGGCTTCAAAGCAAGAAGTACATAGGCGTGGCTACAGTTATGCGCCAATAGACGGTATCAGTGGCGTAGCAATGGGTATTTTGAGGGGGACAAATTAAAATTCCCATTTTAAAGGAAAACTTTTCATGCTGATTTATTTTTGGTTTCAAATGCTAAATAAATTAGCATGTCATAAGAAGTACAAGCTCTACTAGAAGCTCGCGAGGCCGCCCTCCCCTAAACGCTTTCCGCCGCGGGAGGACTCGCCGTGCGTCACACGCTCCATCCCGCGCCAGGCATTATTACTAAATTTGCCCGTGTTGCTGTGAATTTTTGCCAAAGCTGTGCATAGAACTTCGCCATTTGGTCGTGGCCGCATTTTAGACAACAGCTGAGAATCTGGCAGAGGGCGCAGGCCAAAGGCGCTTGAATACGCGTGCGACCTGAGAAAGTTCGAATATGGCGCTACGGACAGTAAATGACTAACCCCAATGCGTCATGTAGCTAGCAGACTATAAGGTGCTCGCTCAAACCCCGTTTTGATATTATTAACGAGTTAATAGTCACGCAAACATTTAACAAAATGACACGACGAACGGCAATGAACTGAATACAACAGCGGAAATCACCTTGTTGAACGTAATGGACTCGTCCAGACGTATCTAGCGTTCTGCGCATCTATGACGCGGTGTACTTTACAAACTGAAAGGCTTCTAGTAGGTGTTCATACTGAGCGCGGTAGTTCGACGGTGAGTTTGTTTGCAAGCGGCGTTCAGAGGCGTGCAGGCTACAAGTCGATAATAAGTTTTTAGAAAATGTTTACAAGTAGTTCAGAGCGTTCCGATGAAGAGTGGCCGATTTGTCTGAAAATTGAGTCTGCCATTACTCTTAATTCTAAACAATTTTTCTTAATACCTTTTTTGTTACCTCTTCTAATAAAGGTAGTTTACTCCTGGATTTTTTTTAAATTGATTCTAAAAACACCCTGTATATTAATTAATTTGATTGACTTTCTCAAAATTGTTTTTGAGAACAAGCAGGAACGATTCCTAGAATATTTACACCTAACTCGAAAATGTTTTGTCATTTATATCTTATGTAAACCCAATCCGCGGACACACTGTACATTATAAAGTAAAAACAATTACAAATATTGAACTCAAAATAATCATTTTTATTGGTGAATAAAGAATAACGCAAACACACATAATATTACATATTTTAATTTTTTATTTAGAAATTAACTATTCATAAATGATTCAATCAAATTTATTTTTATGCGCGTTTCGTTAGCATTTTCTTGAGACGTTTAAAATAAGTTTTTAAACAGTTACTTATTTGATGAACTAATTAGGAGAATGAGATTAGATTGTACATATAAAAATGCATATTTTTATTCTTATCATTGTATAAGTTGATTTAATTGGTGAGAATTTAGCACCCATGTTTTTACATTTTAAATTAAATAAATCGTTGACGAAACAGTTTATTTTAAAATTATGCTATTAGTAATAAATGAAATCGCGTTGCTGAGAATTATTTGAACCAACAGGATTTCGTATTTGACAATTCGCAGAACAAATTATTTTCCACACTGTTAAATATTAATTACTAATAGCATAATTTGAAAATAAACTGTTTCGTCAAGGATTTATTTAAAAATAAAAAAAGGAAGTACTCATTCCGTCCCAATTAAATCAATTATACAATCATAAGGATAAGAATATACATTGTTTATCTGTAAAATCTAACCTCATTCTCCTATTTCTAGTTCATCATATAATTAACTGTTCAAAAACTTAACGTAAACGTCTGAAGAAGTTAATTTTTAAATGCAAACGAAACGCGAGTAACAATTAATTTGATTGAACAATTTAGCTGCATAGTTAATTTCCAAACCCAAAATGTTTGGTTGCTCTTCCATGTTGTAGCACAATCACAGCCGCCTGCAACTACGGACGGTACTGAACTGCATATTTCACTCTAAATTATGGTTGTGTTTTTATCTAACCGCGCGGTTTCTTCATAAAAATCGCTCCCCGATCGATCGAAACCGCTCCATCAGCCTACCGCCCTATCCTCACCGGCTTGTCGCTACCTCTCCACTTCCGCACCGCTTGTTAGTCAGAATCATATCATTTAAAAACGTGCAGACCGATTGCTGAGCGGTTTCAGGACCGCTCCGCTACCGCGCCGCCACCGCGCCGCTACCGCGCCGCTACCGCCAGTCTGAATCTACCTTAAAGAGGGTTGTTAAATAACTATTTATAAAAGCAGTTAGGAAATGTCCCATTTTGTATAACGCCTGGGATTTTGCGGAACGAGACTAGCGAGACTCCGCAAAGTCAAACAAGTGAGATAAAAAAGTTGTTTTTCTACGACTACTACTAAAAGTAGGCCTTTTAGCGCTAGCTGTTTTCACTAAAAATGACGTTTTATAAATCAGCGTGTTAAAAGTGAAATCAGCTATTTACTTTTAGCACATGGGCTACAGCTAAACAGCTGATGTGGAATTTAGAATTTTGAACTGTAAGTGATGTTATAAAGTTATTCTAGTTACTTCTTTCGTTGGAGGTAAAGTGTTTTTTAAATAATTAAAGCATTATGTAATGAATAAAGTCAGATGTGTACTATTATAATTACTTTTGATAACTGACTTTGACAGCTGCTAGCTGCAGAAACATTCACCTGCGCGTCAAGACCATCTTTTTACTATGACATAAATTATAACTGTCATAAATGCAAACCTTTGTTAAATCGACATTTATGGATTGATAACAGTAAATTTAAGGCCGTAGAAAAAATATTGTGTACAAACTCGTGCTAAAAGTGTTCATGTCTCGTGCATAAACGTCCACTTTTAGCACTTGTTGCACAAATAGCTATTAATAAATCAATATTTCACATTCTTTTCCGTTAAAACGTTCTGATGGAACCACCTTCTTTAGGAGGGTGTAACTCAGCGGGAAGGGATTTAAAAGAAACGTTTATATGCGAACATTTCATATTTCTATTATAACCGTCTTAAACTTGGTACCATGTTTTTGAAACACCCTGTATATTAGCATTATAAGGCAAGGGTTAACTCCACTTACTAATAAATACAATTTATTCATTTTCTCTTGTACATTCACTGTGTTGCTGTCTAAGATACATTTTCCAAATAAATTTATATGTATAAGCACTGAATTAAGATTAAAAATAGTAAACGGTTGACTACACCTTTTCAATTGTAATTCAGAAAGTGTATGATGTATTTCAGAAAGGGTAACTTGTAACTCAGATTAATAAATTGTAATTCAGAAACCGTCAAATATAATCCAAATTAGTAAATTGTAATTCCGAAAGTGTAACTTGTAATTCAGACACATTAATTGATATTCAGAAACAAAGAGACGACTTTTATGTAGATGCTTTCTGAATTACAAATTATGCTTTCTGAATATCAATTAATGCTTTCTAAATTACAATTTTCTAATCTGGGTTACAATTTATTAATCTGAATTACAAGTTACACTATGAATTACAATTGAAAAAGGTGTTGTTAATACTATATAGAAATTTACTGTGGAGTATTTTGTAAACGCTTTGATATCTTTCAAAAAAAAAATTGTATGAAAATGTTAATTGTCATTATTTTGAGGGGCAGCAATACTAACCTACTACAAACCTAAAGTAAACCGTAAAACTAAAAGTGTAATTTGTAATTCAAATTTGCAAATTGTAATTCAGAAAGTGTAACTTGTATTTCAGAAAGTGTAAATTGTAATTCAGAAACCAAGAAGAATTACGATATAGATACGTATGTACAGTAGTGTGTAAAGTTTGCAATACATTTAATATTTAATGTTAAAATTGTGGGATATAAAATGTTCTTAGTAACAACATACCGGGTGTCCGTTCTCAAAGTCGAACATGAACGTTTTTGCCGATTCCTGCTCGCCAATTCAACTCACAGGGAAGGTAATGGTATCAATGGAAAGATAAAGTTACTCCGCATCAAATGATACCAATAATAATATTCTAGATGCGATTTTTATTTTAAAATACTAATTTAAAACTTGGGATTTTTAAATATGCCATGCCTTGCTTTTCAAGTTCGATAGCATTTGTCAAAAAAATTGGCAATTAGTAAATCAGGTATTTTCTGTCAATGTCTGTTAAATTATCTACAGAAAAATTTAATATTTTAATGAAAAACAAGTGAATGCACTAATGTTAATTGCCTATGTTCGACTTTGAGAATGGACACCCGGTATAATAATGACGTGAATTCTATGGTGAACAATTTTAAAGTTAATTTCTGTTCAATGGAAAGCTGACAAACAAAAATTAAGATAGGCATGTCCAAAGCTTTTTTTACAAATCAAGAGTACAATAAATATTAAATTTCTTGCAAACTTTACACTCGATATTTTAATGGAAATATCCGTTTTCGTGTCTTCTGATTTAGAAAAAGTTGTTTTCGAAGTGATCTGTATGTGAGTCTGCGTTCTCTCTACAGCCCAGACGGTTTAGCCGATCGGCCTGAAAATGTATGTATCTTTATTTTTAATGTAAATTCCAAGATCCCCTAATTTTTAGTTAAAATCGGATAACCGGAAGTGGTACGTAACTCTTTTTTTTTGCGGGATAATTTTGTAATTGTTTAACAAAATTTAAATTGCGTAGAACAAGATCATATATTATGCAAATTATCTACAACCTTTGTATAAAAAGTTTTTTTTTACAGATGCGTAGTTTTTAGAGAAATAGCAAAATTAGATTTTTACAAAAATTACCCAAATCGAGAAATTAATAGTGGAGATAATTGTTTAAATCTTATTATATAATACATAATTGTCTATAACTTTTGTAAAAAAAAGTTTTTGACAAAATTGCAATATTAGATTTTTACAAAAAAGTCCAAAAAATAAGAGGAATAATTTTTTTTAAACCAATATAGTTCGTAATTATAATTATCTATTTATCTATAATTTTTGTCAAAAAAGTTTATTTGTAATTAGTTTTCGAAAAAATCGCAAAACTAAATTTTAAAAGCAGTAAAAGAAAGCCGTGTGGTGACCACTCCAATTTCTTTAACGTAAAATAGGATATTTATTTGCGTTTTACGTATTTACACTAACGACGTGCACGAAATTTTAGCGCACTAGGGTTTCGTCACGTCAAAAAACTTCATTCGCGTGCAGCAAAAAATCATTTCGCACACTAGATCCACACAAATAACTATTTATCAATTTCGTCTGTCTGTCTCTCCGCCTGTTGGGCGAAAACAATATTTTGCATACACATTTTACATGGCATGAAACCGAGAAAAATTCGGTCAAATATACACAGGGTGAGCACCTTAAAAAATTAAATTCTCTCTACTTTAGCTTTAACTCAAAAACTATTATTGAAATAAAAGTAATATTTTGCACATAGCTCAGGTTTTTACCCTTGATGGAAAAGATGATATTTTGGACCCAATATATGCAGGATGAATACTTTGCTTGAATATTGGTATCAGCGGGCGTTTATACCGCTGCCGTAAGCGCATAGAATAAGCGAGATTCCGTAGTCTAGAAGTTACGGGGTGGGACTAGCGTTACGGTCCATGTCGGAGCTCGAGTGCGAATCCAACGGACCGTAGTGTTTTTTTTTATTTGCAAATTGATGTAATTCACATTACTCTCACGGGGGACGTTTACAGATTTTTATTTATGTGAACATTTTTAAAATAATTCGTGTATGCGACTATGATTACGTCTCTTTTTTTAGGTAGTACATATTGGATATACTCTTTAGCATAATCACAAATACAGGGTGATTCATTAGCATCTTTACAAATTTTAGCAGTGAAAAGTCGATTTGATTTCATGAAGAAATGTGCTATTTTACTTAGTAATAAATCCATTTCTAATGAAGAATATGCTGACATTGTGTTAGTATATGGACTTTGCAATGGAAATTCTCGCAATGCAGTGAAAGAATATCGAAATAGATTTCCTCATAGACGTCAATCGTCGCATCCCATATTCAGTGCATCATTTAGAAGATTTCGCATGACTGCCGCTCCTAGACCCATTCGGCCGCATGATGTAAATGTTCAAGATCGTGAAAACGTTACAAATGCTGTAACTGGAGAACCTGAAATTAGTACCAGACGCAGAGCACGAAATTTGGGGCTATCACAAAGTTTTGTATGGCGAAAAATAAATCAAGAAGTGCTGCACCCTTATCATCTACAAAGTGTACAAGCATTGCATCACGGAGATGCTGAACTGCGATTAAACTTTTGTCACTGTATTTTACAACAACACGTCCAAGATAACAACTTTATTTCAAAAATTCAATAGTCAGATGAATCCAATTTTTAAGAGACGGTACTAATAATTTCCATAATGACCATGTTTGGTCTTTGGACTATCCACATTATTGCAGAGGATTCAAGATGCTGCAATTCATATTAGAAATAACATGAATTTATTACGCGTGCAAGGGAGTTTAATTAGTCGTTGCCAATTATGTATTCAGGAGAATGAACTAATTTTTGAACATTTACTGTAAATTTTGTTTTCTGCTTGTTGCAATAAATATTTTTGATTTCTTTAAATTATGATTACTTATTGGCGTTCAAAGAGAAAAAATGTTAAAAGTGCTATAACTGTGAACAAAGAAAGATAGGACATACGTTTATATGAACATTTCTTTATGAAATTAAATATGTTTTTCATTGCCAAAGTTTGTAAAGAGGCTAATGAATCACTCTGTAGAGTAAATAATTGAAAGTATAATATGTATTTGAAGTATAACAAATATTTAAGTATTTTTTCATTCAAAATTCAAAAGATAGTGTTTTTTTTTCTTTCGCCAATAAAACGTTGATTCTTTCTAATTCTAATTGTAACTACATATTATAAACGCTAAATTTACATGTTTTAAATTGAAAAAAAAAGTTTTTGTAACCGCATTCTACGTTCTTTCTTTGGAGAACTGTACTACATACAATATTAAAAGTTAAAGCGACGCTGATGTCGAAATTCGTTTACTGAAAGTAGATTTTATACAGCGGAGTGATGAGCATTGTATTTTTTAAAATAATCATTATTTCTTAACAATAGAACTATATCGATAAAGAATTCCTTCTTAATATAATGCCGCATCCGATATTGGACATTGGTGTGAGAGTCGAAGTAACATGTTTCTCGTTGCCTGCCACAGTTCGTGGTCGTATAAACGGGTAGGTATAGAGTATGTGTTTTGTTACTAATCTCTATTTGGCCACCCTTCAGTCTGCAGATGGAATGGTTTATCATAAACAGACAATTAATAGCTTCATTCGTTTAAATACTGACCTGAGACGGCGGATAGATTTTTGAAAAAATCTTTCTACAGCCGAAGGTAGAACCCCAGACCTCCCGAATTGAAGTTCAGCGCCACCGAGCTTCTATAAATAATTTAAAATAAGATTTGAATTTTTCGTGAAGCTGTTTTAATACTGCCAAAGTGGTTTTGATAGGTTTTATTGGACTTTTTCCACTGTCTAGGGCTCTAGGGTGTATTTCACACGACGTTTCGGGAGTTTTTGTTCTGCTCTCGTCTTCAGGTGTTCCTAATTAGTCCTGAGAAGGACTGATATTGTACGTCTTTGTTTTAAGTAACATAATAATGAAAATATATTTTTCTTTTTGGAGATAACTCAAAAACTAAGACGACTAGGTCCAATTAGTCTATTGATTAATATTTAGCATTAAAATATGGAACTTTGCCTTACTTGAATGTTTAATCATGTCTTTATTCCGGTTTTCGAAATCCTAACGGCGAGCCTGTATTTAATTTAAAACTGTGTATACGTCGAGAAATGAACACTACAGTGTTGTTATAATTACATAATTTGCCACCCAAATTGAAGCATAACGACTTGGCATGTGCATCGGTTAGAGACGCTGCGATCTCAATCTATCGGCGAAATTGGGGCGCAATTATCGCGCACATCAATCAACGTACGCCGGTTTGAAGCATTGTCGTGTAAACGTAACCCATTCCTTCACATCCGCAGATACGTATGACAATCGCTATCTTTACGTCGGATTATACAGTGCCAAGCAGTCTGACTTGCGGGTTGCCGAGGGTGGGGAGTTATGTATCTACTATACATGCACATAACGTAGACTACGTATGTAACGTGAAAGGTTTCTGCGCTCGGATCACATTGCTTTGTGATTTTCCTTAGAATATAGACTGTAATATTTATAACTCTTTCTCGTGCTCGAGCGGAATCGTGCCGTTGTGTGCCAGAAAAACTCGAACAACTTTAGTTTTCCGGAGTGACCGCGGTGTGGCAATCCGAAAAACTCGCGAATGACACCTTTCAGTTAAAAAATTGCCGCGGAGTGACTCCAGTGTGTTTCTTAGTGAGATTTCGAGTGCAGGAAATCGAAGCGGACATCAAAGGAGCTTTTTAAAATATTATTTTTAGAAACGCAAACGCGCATCAAGTGATTTATTTAATCTCCTCTCGACATTAAGATAAAGCGTATTTATTTAGCGAACTTCGTTTAAATAACTTTAAAATGACTTAAACGTGGTGACCCGTGCAGCGATGAGCTGAACAACAACTACAAACAACTGCTATCGCGTGTTTTAATGAACCCAATTAATTAAAATTACATTAAAACAACCATTAATGATAGGTTCTGTGTGATTTACATGCGCCGACGTACTTTCTGCAATTTTTATCGGCGTTTGGGACTTTTTAATTATGGAATTAAGTAAACTGAGAACTGGAGGACCTTTCTCAGAAATGGGGCAGTAAAAAGTAATTAGTAATAACCCGAGATGACGTCCAAATAAAGCTATGCGGGATTGTATATGAATAACTTTAATTGGTATTAGAACCGAACCGCAGTTATCATGGAATACACTAATCATTGCAACGGCAGCTTTTTGACGAGACATTCCGCCTTTTGGAAGTATGCTCAAAATGCCCAACCCGAAAGTGGGGTAAGTGAATGATAAAAGTAGCTAAAAGCAGATGGAGGTTACCCTGTCATAATTTAGTTTGAAATATCAGCTAATAGCAAGTGGTGTAGGTCAGTAAAGCGCCTCGGTTCTAGTTTGTATGTTTATATTGCAAAACCTCTGCTCTTGTCAATTTGCAGGCAGAATTGAACACCTAATTACAGTATTAGCTTTTCCTTGAACGCTAATAAAATCGTAGTTGTTTATTCGTTTACTTAATTCAGTTACCAAAACTTTTTTTTCAAGAAAGTCTCTGTAAATATGAGGAAAATACTGGAATACAATATAGTTCTGCAATAACGGACACGGATATAACGTGCAGCCAATTATAGTATTCGATGATGGTATCGACTTCATCGCTTTACATGTAACCCCATTCACTCCAATTGTGATTCTGAGCAGGCTTTGCATATGCATTTTTTAACAGTATAAGGCACAGTGGGTAACAAAAAATTCTAAAGTCGAAGCACAATTTTACATTCATTAAGCGAATTAAGTTGTTGAAAACGATATCATTGATCCCTCCAGTCCAGCAAGATGCCATGATTGGGTTTTCTATAACCAAAGTACTTTTCACAAGTTAAAAAAATTATCATTTTGACATGTATTTGGTACACTGGTAAAAATATTTATATTCAAGGCCTGCTCAGGATCACAATGGAGCGAAGGGGTATATTTATTACTCTTATTAAATAGCGAATATACTACGTTATAATCGAATTGACATTAATTCTATTACATACGTCACCAATTTCGCATAGTGGAGGAAAACTGATTCATTATCTTACTAATAGGCAACTTATAAGATGAACAGAGAAAAATAAACGCGAATTGTTTTCCACGAAGCTGTTGCTGCTTTGTTGCCGACACGTTTGCCTATTTACCATAAATAAGGTTTAATTATTGCCATTCACTTTTATTGTGAGGCAGATCTGAGTATAAATTAAATGTCAGTTTTCACATTTACGATTACATAGAAAAACCACTGCCCACCACGAAGTGAATGAACTCCTAGTGTGGAGTAACATTAGTAGAACTGATAAAAGCCGTCTTCTCTTGAAGATATGTGCTCGTTTAGCAAAACACGCATACTTTATCAGATATCCTGCATCAAAAAATAATGATGTGTGAAAGAGCGTTTATTTCGAATTTATTTCCGCATTAAATTACCTCGTTTCGTACAACAGTTGTAGAATATATCTAAAACCGTCTGAAAATGTCATTAAAAAATGTACAACTATGCATTCTATAAATAAAACACAATCTAATTCAGATTTATAGTTAAATATTAAAATACTTAAATCACAATAAACAATCTTAGGATATTGTAAAAAATGGGGTTGGAGCGCTATTATAACAAGCATATACTATGTCATCGCTGCCTGTATAAAAAACAGAAATGCAAAATCAGTTTTTTTTCTACAGGAATTTAGAAAATGTTACAGAAAGGTAATACGTTTGAAAGTCATATTTAATTATTTTTTTTATTTGCCTACTCGAATGTTCGTACATATACATTTAAGGGAGCTGCGTGTGCGTATAGCTCATGCAGAAACGCTGTCATATCATATACATACTTAATAGAATATGCTAAAAGAAAATCATTGTTAACATCTAAAAATGTAGATGCAGATTACATAACCGATTATTTTTTCTATTAGAGATAAAACCGCTTACAAATTTGAATCTTAGGATGAAAAACGCTAAGGGGAAATAGATCGCTATACCAAGTGTTTCACTTAAAGTAGGAACATAGGGGAGCATGGGAAATCGTATATGTGCAGATTCCTGTTTGCTGCTTGAATTGATAGGATTAATCGTGGTATCGATTGAAAGAAAAAATGCCCTTAATTTGATACTACTTTACTTAATTTGTTGATTGTTTAAGATAGAAATAGCTTAAAAACTGTAATAAATATTTTGCATTTTATTCACAAGAAACAGACCAGCCATTATCAAATTTGTTTATGCCAAAATAAATGTTATTTTGTGTCAGTTCTCGATTCATGTATTTAACTAATTACTGTGAATAATAATGTTGAATATTAATGAAGTGAGGGCATTTATAATCACAACATTTTACAGTTGCTTCAGTTTACGCACAGTTCGTGATTTATTCTTGGTTAAATTTAATAATCGACCTATTCCATCTATATCAACAGTTCACAAGTTTGTGAAAAAGTTCGAAACTACAAGCAAATTTATAGCAAGTACTCAAAAAGTTCTCAATTCTGTTGTAAACAATAACCCAATCTGTCTATCTGTGATTAGCCTACACTCCGCAACGATTGCTTCCCGCAAAGGGCCAATATTTGGGTGGCTTTATGTGTAAATTTTGTTTTTCAGATGACCCCACAAAAAGAAGTTGCATGGTGCTAAATCAGACGATCTTGGTGGCCAGTTGATAGGGCCACCGCGACCAATCCAGCAATTAAGAAAGTTATCACTTAGATATTCCCTCACATTCAAACCATAATGCTCTGGACAGCCATCATGCTGAAACCAAATCTCCTGATTTTCACGTGCAACTTCTTCTAATGCAGGGCTAATTTGATTGGTTAAAAGTTCTAAATAAGAATCCGAATTTAAATTTCCAACTATTGCAAACGGTCCAATAATGTTATTGTTGAAAATACCAGCCCAAATATAAATTTTCTGCGTTCTTGTTTCAACAGCTATCAGAGGATTTTCTTGGGCCCAGTATTGAGTGTTCTATAAAAACTTCCTATCTTCGTTTGAGCGTTCCTGCATGACTTCACAGAATATGCACCTGCTTTCTTCATCGACTAAGAATACATCTTGATGGCACTGAGGTTTGTAGGGATGATGATAACCATGCTTCTTCAGAACTTTATGCACTGACCGTGTCAATACGTTGCACTCTCGAGCAATACATCTTATGCTGGCTGTTTGAGCAGCATTTATCAACTCCAAATCTCTTTCTTTTAGCTCATCGTTGGTTCTTCTATTCCTTTTGCCTGTAAGGTTAATGTCTCGATTGTTTAAACTGCAATATTAAAACTACCTTTTAAATCACCTGCTGCTACACTTGCTGTAGTTTCAATTTTTTTAACAAACCTGTGAATTGTTGATACAGATAGAAAAAGTCGACTTTAAATTAAACCGAGAATAAATCACTAACTGTGCGTAAACTGACGCCATTGTAAAATGTTTTAATAATAAATACTCTCTCTTTATTAGAATATTCAACATTATTATTCATAGTAATTAATTAGTTAAATACGTGGATTGATAACTGACAGAAAATAACATTTGTTTTGGCATAAACAAATTTGATCATTGTTGGTCTGTTTCTTTTGAATAAAATGCAAAATAATTATTACAGTTTTAAGCTATTTCTATCTTAAACAAGCAACAAATTAAAGTAAAGTAGTATCAAATTAAGCGCATTTTTTTCTTGCTATTGATACTACTATCAATCCTATCAATTCAAACGGCAAGCATGAATCTGCATAAATACAATTTTCCATGCTATTTCCCTATGTTCTCACCTTAAGTTAAACACTCGGTATGGAGCATTCGGTCTATTTTTTTTATACAAGGGGTCCCGGAAGAAATCTGTCATACTTAGGAATGTGTTTTTGTGCAATTTTAAGCAAAAAAAGGTTATATCAACATGGGTCCGATTACAAAACATAACTGAGTTCTAGCTTACTGGAAAAAATACAAAATATTTCGTAAATAACACTTAATTTAAAAGCAATCGCAAACTTACTCGAGAGCAATCTGTCAAACTCTTGGAATATGTCGTTTAAGTAATTTTATCCAAAAAAGTTATATCAACATGGGTCCCATTGGAAAACATAACTGAGTTATGGCTTGTTAGAAAAAAATACAAACATTTAATAATTTGACAGATTCCTTACGGGACACCATGTATATTATAGTAGAAATAGAAAAAAAAAATTCATAATAAGTTTTGTCTTCTTAACATAGAATTTCGGCTTAGACCGCGTAGTATTTATGAATATGGGTGCACAAACAGCAACAAGGCCAAATCTGCCTACGTATCCTCGTTCTCAAGGTACCTACTCAAACAACACGAGCCACCAAAGAGCATAGCCATCGCGTGGATCATTGCTCGAGTTCACAAGGTGCAAGGCACATTAAGCCAGAGAATGCTGGTTGTTTATCCACAAATATTACGCGGTCTAAGCCGAATTTTACGTTAACAAGAATAATTCGAGTAACCGCGAAAGCCTCAAGTAGTAAAGAAGTTTTTTGCTTATTAAATGAAATGTTCCATAAAATTTCATCCAAACTGAAAATTCAATATGTAACCATCTGTTACAATTTAAAATGTTTCTGTGTTTTGGCATATATTTTTCACAACTATGCGACTAATATAATGTTCTTAAAATTGTTACCTAGAATAGCCTAGTGGATAGTAACAGTCAAGTAAATATCGAATGATTGAAGTAGTTTTAATTTTGGAAAAATTATTTATATTACCTTGTTAGATATACGTCTGACTGCGACAGTTATAATCTCAACTAGATAGCATGCGTTTAATGACAAGAATATTTACAAATAGTTGCAATACATTGGTAATAAAAATTAATAACTGAACAAGTTTATTACAAATCAGGTTGCGAATTTTGGTCGCGCGCCACATCGCAGCTTCAGATTTATTCAACACAATTCGCTTTAGATGATGAAATATTAGTTCAATTTATTCGCACTAAGCGACACCTTCGCACTACAACTACATAACTGCTCCAAATTGTCAAGATCAAGGTTAAAATTAATATAGTTTGAATTACGTGCCTGGAGGTGGTATTCAGAAATACAACATAATTGCCGACTAAATCTTAATATTGTGCTTTTGCATTTCATACTTCATAAATTTATTAAATTTAGAACATTTGTCGACATTAGTTAGATCGAAAATGGTAGCGATGTAGTTTATTTAAACTTAACATCTTTGATTCGAAAAATTCCCGTTATAGCTTTGTTGTTAAAACGCATGTTATGTAATTAGCACGGCTTATGTTGTACTGTACAATTTTTTTAAATTAATAAATTTCAATCATTTGTCGACTTTTATAACAGGTAATTGATGGGGCTCAAACAAGAGCCCAGCTGAGCTATATAGTCAAGAAGGTGGTAGTCACTTTCAATGAATTTACTGCCTATTTTTTGCAATAAACATTCATTCTTCAGTGGTCATGTTTCCCAGTTGACAATCACAATGCCGTGGATGACAACAAAGTCCGTACTCATGTGTAATTCCTCGTATTCCCAACAACGGCCTAAAACGAAAATATACTGCAACCACTTGATACAAAACAAACTTTAGCATTTTTTTATATGTATTTAGTTTTGAACGAATTTTTTTTAAAGTAATCGAATTATTAAATTTGAATCTTAATGCTTTTAATAGTAACTATCTTTAGCCCAGTGCTAGTTTCAAATTATGGAATATATTAAATTCTAAAGATTCTGTTTGACCATATAATCAAGTTACAGAAAGTAAACGCGCATATTTATCACATACTTTAATAATTCAAGTATTTGTTTACTTAATATTTCTTTTTTTCCAGGTAAGTTCCGCACACAGATTTTACTTACAAAAAGAAGACAGTATGGTAAGCTGTTTTGTATTTACAAGAACGTGTATTTGCTTTACTATATAATGAATTTATTCAATTTATAATGGTTAGAAATTTCAATTAACGTATTGCTAACTGTGCATCATTTCAAGTTATATGAGAAAGATTTCATTACTGTGTTAATAACATGCGCATATAAAAAAAATCATTACAGTTCTGGAAGAGTCATTTTCTTGAGCTCCCATAAATTATATGAACGTATCAAAACGTTTTGAACCAACTAAAAATAATTTTTACTTGCTCTAGATATATCAATATACAAATTTAAAAACAGCATTGTAAGATAAGGAAGCGTTTCTGGATAATATAAAGTCAAATGCCTGGAGATGAACAATATATCTTTTGTCAAAATTGCCTGATCGTAATAATAAACATAAGTGCGAATTTTGTAACGACTCGAAGCGTGGGCGGTTTATTTACGTAGATTTCTAGTGTGAATTAATGACCCTATTGGCGTTTTCTTTATTTTCAAATGAAATTGTTTAGTGTAAATTCTTGTTTATGGAGATATCAGTTTGGTAGAATAACTAAGATGTAATTGTAACCTCCGTAGTTGCCTCATTTTTGCAACATACTTTTAAACACATTTTTAAAGGAATGCCATAAAAACATTGTTTAGTCATTACATAATACAGCATAATTTTATTATATTTCATAAGACCATCAAAAAGACGTTAATATTTTACCCTGTTGTGATTTTGAGGAAAATCACTACTAAGAAATTTCTCGAATTTGGCAACAAAAAGCTTCTGTTCAAGCTATTAATTGATTTTTAAAGTCAAATTGACATCGTTAGTAGTATTAAATTCTGGAATTTTTTATATTATTAAGTAACCAGAACCAATACTTCTCTTTTCCTTTGCTACTAATTACAATGGTTCTTTTATCAAATAGAAACGTTGAAAGGGACACGTAGACTAATTATCATTCTTAGGTTATTAAAATGATAATGAATGATATTTAACTCTATTCATTAAATTATTTTAAGATCAAAGGGATTCAGTTATTTTATTATGGCGTTGATATGAACTTAAATTGGTGTAAGGGGCATGCAGTGATAACTGCTTGAATTATTATTAATCGCAGACTATTATGAAATTGTGTTATTAAATACATATTTGAAGGATTTTTGTCAATGATTTGTCAGTGTTGCAATTAACTAATGTATATGAAGAAATAAAATTGAAAGTAACCGTTTTAAGTAGTAATTGCAGTTATAAAACGATTAATGCAAGGTCGACAGCGACGATAACTTCGGTCTTAATTTGTTTCATTAATCGCATTGTTGTGCTGCAAAAAGCATTTAACTCCTTTTCTCTTTCAGACGTGTCGTAAAGTCGTCTAATCATAAGTCGTTGATCTCATAAAATGTTGTCAAGTTTGATTACTTTGAACCTTATTAAATATGTGGCTTACAAAAAATCTAATAATTTCGATAAATATGGCATTATTCAACGGGAAATATTTTATTCGACACATTTTTTAATGTCAAAATCAAGAAAACCTTGACCTCCGTGGTTCTGGAATTTCTGCGATTATATTCATGTTCGTTTGTCGTTATGCTAACTCACGATTTATCTACTAAAAACTATTAATTTTGTAATTAGCGAAATATAGTGGATAACCAATGGATACCAGGCAATTCACTTTTAATAAATTTTAAAAATATGACACCTTCATTTAAATGTTTGCAAAAAATTAACTTGAAATCCTTGATAAAGGTATCTAATTATGTTGTCTGTAAGGAGTTTCACAGAATGCGAGCCTTGTGAAACTGTGGAAATGTGTGGGAAATGTGGAATGCAGTTTTAGTATTCAGCAGATTTCTAGAAATAGGATGGAGGTATAATGCTTATACTGGTATTGCTTACATGCCTTATAGTTAGTACTATTTTTAAATTGAAGACGATGTATTTTTTAAGATTACTCGTTTTAAAAAACTAGGCTGTAGAATTGAAAAACCGAAATTGTCCAATCAATGTGAATTTCGAACTCCATTATAATTATTTTCTATAACGAAAGCAAAAAACTGTTCAGGATTTGTATCTCGACTTGTATTGAGGGTTACTTAATATCTTCCTATGGCAATTTTCTTGAATTACTCATATTTCTACGAAACTTTGGTTTTTGATCGAAAGTAATTTTTTAAATTGTTCGTCGGCTTTAATGAAATTTATTAGAATGTTTTATTATTATTATTATTAAAAATGTGTTTATATATCAATAAGAAACAGATATGGTATATATTTTCTTTTGTATTTTTTCAGTTTGTCGAAAAAACCTAGTTTTAACCGAGATCTTCAAAAGGACGTAGTTTCCTTGAACTATTTAGATTATCAGTTCTTGTTGATAGAAATATGTATCTTGCTTGTCTGAGTAGAATCGTATTCTAAATTAATATTAAGCAATGTTAGAACTCCTTGTATATTGGTATTTTAAGTCATATTCAATATACTGCAGTTTTTATCTCGTTCTCTGTTTATACTACTACATGCTTTTATGTACTTGACGTCATCACGCTTTTTCTTTGTACAATTTAGGTTATTTATCTTTTGTTTATTCCTATTATACAGGGTGATTCACAACTGGTTGAACAAAATGAACAGGCACTTCAACTTTTTATGCCACATAAATCAAGGCCTGGTATTATTAAAGTTAAAAATTATAATCTTAACCGGAAACTTTTAGGTCTAATAACTCGGAAACGAAGCCCTATAAAATGAGTACAGCTTAACATTTTCTTAAAAACGCTATTCATTATTTCAATATCCCGTTTAGTAATATTCGAATAGTGGTTATTAACAATTATATAATAAAAACTGAAGCGATTTCCTTTGCGACTTTCTTAAGTTTGCTGTTCTATTTAAGACAAATGGTGATAGAAATTTACAAACCTAGGTATGCTGCAACGAACGTAAACTGCGATGACCATAAATAGAACACAATACTATAAAACAGGAATAGATACACTATACTGTTGTATCAGAAATTATTATAGTAACGGAACATTAACTAGTTAAAGCTGTATTTTATTGTGATGTTTATGCCGCTATTAAGAGATAATTATTGTGAGATACTCGACGCTTCATCGTCTGGCTACTTTTACCTCTAACGAAGCATCGTATTGCCGAACAAAACTAAAAATTAAAAATGCCCAATTAGCTTCGAAAAACTTTATTTGTTCGTAGTTTACGAAGTAAGAAATTATTCTTTTATATTACCGTTGTATTTGCAGGCGTTGTGGTGTAATGATTACAAGATATTGCTTTTGTACTTATTTGCCAGTAGATACCATTAATATTTATTATTGAAGCCATAAGGTATACCGGGTGCTGACTTGCGCGACGCACCATAGGAATTTGCATAGTAAATTCTTTATGTTCAATTATTTGCTCCCCTAATTATTTTATAGCTAAAGTGTAAATACATTTTTTGTAGAGGCAAAAATAATGCACCCATTCATACTGTTGCTAACAATTTTTCATTTTCCGGAACTGAAGGAATGCAGAAAACAAACTAGCATTTTCACAAAAATCAGTGATGCCATGGAATTATTGAAACAAGCCAATGCCAACGCAAATGCGTGCGGAGCGACAATATGTGTTGTTTGTTGGTTTGTCATTGATGTTTGACGTTTATAATAATTTATTACTAATTATGTTCTGCTTAATGTCTCTAAGGTACCTAGAGCTTGTCCATAACAAAAATGGTTTTACGAGTATGGTGGACGTTCGTTAAGTAAGCTCCTTGTTTATTGTAAAATTTCCGTATCGTCAAATTTCAAACGGTACAACCATTAATAGACTGATTCATTTTAAGTTTAATACTACAGGCACGTTATTAAATAATTGTAGGTGCAATAACGAGCTCCAGAACTTACACCAAAACGAAAAAAACGACAATACGTTCAATCTTTTGACGGCAGTGACTGGATGATTGCCCCGCACGCACTTGCGTTGGCATTGGCTTGTTTCAATAAATCCATGGCATCACTGATTTTTGTAAAAATGCTAGTTTGTTTTTTGCATTCGTTCGGTTCTGGAAAATGAAAAATTGTTAGCAACAGTATGAATGGATGCAGTATTTTTTTCTCTACAAAAAATGTATTTACACTTTAGCTCTAAAATAATTAGGGGAGCAAATAATTGAACATAAAGAATTTACTATGCAAATTCCTATGGTGCGTCGCCCAAGTCAGCACCCGGTATATCTACACACCAACAAGTTAGGTCAATTTTTATCCGTTTAACAAATATTTCACAAATATTGCAGAATTAATTCAAACCTAAAAAACTGTATATAACTTCCAAGAATAGTTGGTCGTGTATTTCAAGGCAGATGTGTGTGCAGATTAGTGTGATATTCCCGATGTAATAATTTGTTCATACGAGAAATATACCGGGTGCTCTTTTTCAATAAGGGATATAGGGAATCAGAATGACTATCCTTGATGATGGCATTTAAAAGGTGACAGGGGTCAACGTTAATTTATAATTAAATATGGAGTATATCAACTTAATTAAGAGTATTTATAATAAAATAGTAATTTGTATACCAGGGCACTGGTATTTATATATTTTTTTTAATAGAGAAATCGTGAAATTACAACATTTTAATCAGATTTTGTAGGTTATGTTGACTTGTATAAATGCAGAGAGTGTAGCACCAGAAAGTAGGAGAGTAATTATGTTTACACTTGCATTTTATTTGGTAACCTATACCTGTGAAATTAATAGGCAACGCCCGAACCAGAAACGCAAATTTACGTCGACAGCCCAAGAACACCAGTCAACTTTCAAATGTCATTATCAAGCAGTCATGCTTATGCCCTATGTCCCCGATTGAAAATTATCGCCCGGTATAGTAAACAGTTGTTACTAAATACAAATAGGGTAACTAATTAAATTCATTACCCCACCATGTTAGATCGTCTCAGTAAAATGAGGTTTTTAATTTTTGAAACTTTTTCCAGGTGGAACACTGTCATTTTATCTAAAATTCCAAATAAGTATATCGGATGAGCTGCTCATCAGCAAGCTTCTATTATTTATATTTAAAACTCAGAAACGAGATAACTCTTATTACTAACAACAATTTTTGTTTACAATATAAATATTAGTACATACATAAGAGAACCCATTAAATAATTTTAAAAAATATAAAAAGATTTACAATTATTTAGATTTTTATATACGTACATAAGAACTTCATTTAAAATGTAATAGTAAACTCAAGTATAAAGATAGGAATGGTGGTTAAATTTAATTCTTTAATACTCTAACAACCAGTCTTATAAAGGCCACTAATCTGACGTTAACTTTAATTCGCTGTTAAAATAAACAAAAGCGCATCAAAACGATAGTGCTTATGACATTTTATTCATTAGTAAACAAATGTTGATGCGCTTTTGTTTATTTTAACAGGGAATTAAAGTTAACGTCAGATTAGTGGCCTTTATAAGATTGGCTGTTATAGTATTATAAATTCAGTCGCCAACAGCGAAGATGCCAAAAGGTGGTTGAACAGCACATTACTTTTTACTTATCCAAATGCAAATGCAACTTATGTGCACTTTTCAAATTTGTAGGAGTTATTATTCTAACAGTTGCCAGTAAAATACCATACATTTCTAATGAGCTTCCGTTTAAAAAAAAGTAATAGGCAGAGCTGCTGAAGTAAAAATTAGAACAATTATTATAAAACTCGTTTTTAGCCTTTTAGAACAATCTATTACAGTTTTAAGTAACTCTTGTGGAATCTTAATAAGTGTAGTACAAACGAACACGTGGTCGTAATATGTATCGATACTCGGCAACGTTAATTATTTACCCCTATTATCTGCGTTGGCAGTAAGGGGAGCGAGTGAAACAAAGTAAAAATTCTTAATGTATATTACATGTTAAGTGTTTACTACATGCATGTATATATCCGTTTCCCACGCTGTCTATGAATTGTTAATTGTTCAGTGGATAGCTCATACTCGTTTTAACCAAATAAACTTGAAATAGTACTTTAATAGCAACGACTTCGAAATCTGCCTCCTCTGTCTTCGGCTAATTATATATTAATTTATGCGGTTACTAATACTGTCTTGTTAGAAGTAGATAGGATATTACGCTAATTTATCTTTCACATATACCTGCAATTTGTATATCCGCTTTCATTCTGCTATGAAGAAAGCACTCGACAGTTAAATTAACCCAGCAAAAAAGTTACAATGCTAATAATTGATCGCGTACGTTTAGCAGTCTTTTTACGGAACTATAAATTATCTTTTTAATAAGTAATTTGCCTAGAAAGTTTTTTCTATTTATAATTATTTTTCTGATCTGGCTTCCTTATTTCTGCAGTATTGACTTCTATATTACTTAACACACAGTATTATTGACGACTGGTTTGTAAATAATGTAAAACGTAAAAATAATTCAATACTAGAGTTATACGACATATATTTTAAATTGTCAAAGAAACTGAAAAATATTATCGACACATATTCCTAAACTGTAGGTATTATCTAAATCTGATTTTGCAATTGCACTTTTTACGAAGTTGGCCCATTAGTTTTAACTTAAGTTGTTTGATTTAAATTCACTGCCCTTGATAGTCTCCTGAAAAGCTTAGCTATGACTTGTAATATAGTTTACATTCATCATACGTAATCTAAAATATGGTTAATATGTAATATGCATACAGATCCTAAATGAAATTCATTCTGGAACAACAGTTTGTTCAGATAAATGGAATTTCACTTAATAAAACTGTTCTTAAGAATGTAAAAGAAGTAAATCGAGCCGGTTTCAAAAAGATACAAAATTGGTTTTGTTTGCAATATTTCTATAAAATTATATCTACTTGAAAATTGTAATTTTTGCAGAAAAAAAAACTTATTTCCATTTTATATTACACAAACCTACTTATTTTTAAAAAAGATTTCCAAACCAATTATTTACACGGACGCAATTATGTTAGTAACGAAGTACTATCGATTGTGTTTCTGACTAATTATTTTAATTAAAAATCGTTGTAGAACGGACGTTCAGTAGTATCTGTCGTAATAATTAATCAACCAATTTGTAACTAGCTAACAGCAACATTTTCATCACAAAGAATGATATACATAGTTCAGTTACAAATAGAATATTCGCCCTCATTCTGTGTTGTGATTTTCCAGATCGTAACATTTTTCCAAATGAATTCAGTTGGCATTGTTATTCTTAATTTTCTTCCGATTATTACTTTGTGTGCTTATCACATCAAAAACTGTTCCCTAAATTGTGACGCATGTGATTACATAACGAAGATTTTTTAAAAATTATTGAACGGTTTTGATAAAGATATACTTCACCTTGGATTAAAAAGAAAATCTGTTTTAATGTAGTCGAAATCCTTGAAAAAATATTTGAAGATGCATATAATTCTTTGGTGCGATAACGACTCTTTCCACACTAGTTCCATACAGCTGAAGAGGAAAATCACTAGTCGTCATGAGGAACATTTTTCGAAAGAGCTGCTTTCAATACCATAGTTGTACTGTCGATTTTGAGATTTTAAAAAGCAAATCAATTGAACTAATAGCCTATTACTATATGTAACTATATGCAACTTTGCACAAAAATCCTATAAAATTCCTAATCATCGAGCAGAACATTTCCAATTTTTGCTTCATCCTATTAGGCACTAGAATGTAATAACAAGAATTCGTGTGTTCGCAAATTATTTATGAGCTACTATTATTTTCGTTTTGTTGTGTTCAGTTTAGGGAAAATTTTCAAAATCAGAAAACGTTTCATATGCTAGTAGTAGGTAATAGTGCTACTAAAATATGAGTTCACTGTACTAAGCGAAAATTGTGGTGCCCTCTCAGCTTGTCTTTATTAAAACTGACCATTGACCTAGAAATTAAATTCCTTATTTTATTACTGCTCGTCGTCGTTAGCCTTGTTGGGAACACCCTCTTTCAGGAGTTTTAGGCATTAAAACACCGCGGTTGCCAATGTCGGATTGGGGAATCGCAGTAAAGTTTGCACAAGATTTGTGGCCTACTACATCTACTATGTACGATTAACAAAAATGTAATGCGGAATAAAAATGTGGCAAATTACAGTTAAAAAGTTGTTTTTTCTACGACCTCTATAGAAAGTAGCATATTTTGCATAAATTACTAGACAACAAAGTTGACAATTGCTCGTAGCCATGGGAAATAGACGTGAGAATCGATATAGTTATAAAATTATAAAATTGGCACAAAAATGGAGCTACAAAATAAGTATAATGTGTAGGTAACACATCCAAAGATATTAATGTCACACTCGTGTGATTGCAACAGTCTACTGCGCTCGTGCCCCAACTCTTTCACACTCGTAAGAAATTAGCATTTTCCACACTCGTAACACCATATACTATTGACAGTTACATTTGTTAATGTCGCAAGTAAAAGGAATATTTCGGGATGCAGGTCCATGAAAGACTACTTTTTGCATTCAGATAAAGGTTTAAGGAACATCTTCGGACGATTATAGAAATAGTTATTCATATGTCAAGAGTTAAAAGTGCCTTAAACACATTTGTGGTTCTTGTTACATACAATGTGCTTTCTACGATCATAGCAGAAGTACGAGTATATAAAACATTAGTTCAGTGATAGATATTCCAGATTGATGGATAGATGGACTGAAAGTTGGGCATCAACTTCAGTTGACAGTCCTTAGGAGCACTATACAGGCGTGAAGAAAAACAGGCGATATGGCCTACAATAACAGAAGAAGAAGAAACAGTGTGTCCCAAAGGTACCTATGATATAAATTTAGTATCTCCGAAATAGTGTGAAATCCCGGACACGTATAACGATTAAATTCTGCACATTTTGTTGGACGTTAATATTTTTTTGCGACAGCCAGATTTCCGTGATCACGTCATGGAGTTTTTTCATAACGCCAACATATATTTTTTTATTATTGTAAGTTCGAGAAAATTGATAAAACATATTTTTCTATATTATTATTTATTATAAGTTACTACTAGCAAGATTCCCGCTCTTCGTACAGGCTACTTTTTTTTCTAAATCTTATATGAAGCCTAAAGTGCCCCCTTCCATCTCACCCAATGCACTAACCAACAAACGCTTTAAAATAATTGTAGGTAAGGAAGAAATAATATTCTTCCCAAAAAGTTCTCCATCTCTCGTTTATACTTCACATACCCTTTGGAAATGTGTCTTATGTAATTAATGTTCCCATTGTATAGATTAACAAAACCATAAGTGTCGTAGAACAATGAAAACAAACTAAACACATGTATAAATCAAATGTATTCATAAATTATATAACTTTGTTATGTTTAAACATATGTGGGTGTTACATAAAAAAATGCGATTGGAAGTTAAGCGTGGTGTGCCGTTGAAATCACTGATTTTTGTAAGTTTTATCTAGTCTGCGTAGAAAACGATAGCGTAATTTTGAAATTAGTAAAATAGCACATTATTATACAAAATGCAAAAACAATAATAATTGCTTAAATAAATTTGTCAACATAAATTGGCAGATTTGCGTTAATAAACTAATATTTATGTAGAGTACGCTATTGTTTTCATCGCCGAATAGATACAAATTACAAAAATCACATGGTTGTAAAGAGAATTAAAAGTACTATCAGAAAAATTGAAAAAATATAGCCTGTTATTTGAAAAAAAGTACTACCATTACACGAGTACAGATTTTGTAAAATTTCTTTCACTAGCTGATAGAAAATTTGCTCCCATTTAATGATATAGTTATTTTTTAAAAAGTTATAGGCCTGGGGAGTGAAGTCTGGAACACCCTACAGGGTGTTGGAAAAATGGCGCAGTAACTCCATGTTACGCTGTTGAGGAACACTTCTTGAGTAAGAAAATAATAATAAATCAAATATTTGTGTTATACACAGTGGGCCAAAAAAACTGTACAGATTTTATAGTCTCGTAAGTCATTAATATTTTCAAATGACTATTGTATCATCGAAAAGCTCAATGTTTATAGATGGAAGTGAAGCACTTTTACTGCAAATTGAGAATGCCAATTCATAGTTGTGCGTGGTTAAACAAAGTTATACAAAAAATTCTACTGAAGATACGAGTATTAAATATCGTACCGGTTTTTTGGCACACTGTGTATTTTTTAAGATATGGGAGTCTAAAGTTTTGATTATTAATTTGTTTAATATTCAGTATTAGGATAGAAAAACATTGCACACTTAAAGCTAATTTTGTCATTTAACCAACAGTTCAGCTAGTTTTGAGGTTAATATAACCTCGCTATATATTCAAAAATATAACAGAGAGAATATTTTAATTATTTTTTTCCTACTCAGGAAGTGCCTTCTAATAGTGTAACATAGAGTTAATGCGCCATTTTTGCAACACCGTGTATATCGATATAGATTATTTTAAATTTCATTACTGTTCATTTGTACTCTTATTATGTTAACCTTACATTTTAAAATTATTAACTATGTTCTTACAGAAAACCGGCTTACTGAAATACACATATTTTTTGACAGTTTTCTCAAACATGTTCATTTGTAAGGGTATAGATACAATCTGATACATCGATGAAAAGAGAAAAATTGATCTATCAAACGCGTTAATAAAAAAAACTACATTCTCATTAAGAAAAAACCTCGATGTCACCACAAAAAAAATTACTATCGCATAAAAGTATCAAAACACAACTTAATGTGCGGAACAATTTAAATCACTATACGTGTTTGGACATTTTTTCTAAAAGCAGTTATTTCAACGGATATTAAATTTGTTTCATAATTTTGCGAGACACTGTATAGGCTGTTCGTATTATTTGTTTTAAGAATTTATTCAGTCCTCATAAACAGACAACCTAAATCGACGTGACTGATATTTGTTCATTTCTGCGTCGTTCTGAAGATAATCATTATCTTCTCATTCGCTGTAGTGTACCGTATTTTTAGTGCATGCTGTTTTGCAATGATGCAACTCGATAACCACAACTTTACAAGACCTTGTAGAAGATTTTTACGGATTCTTCTGGATGTCGACTAACTTTAGACCCGTGTTATCTCCGAGCAAGCAATAAACAAATTTCAGTTAATTGTAGAAATGCGGAGTGCACTTTCCGACTACTGGGAAGAGATAAAAGTAAATTAAATAAATAGCTAGACAGAGAGTCTACTGTATTAAACCGAGTAGTACAGCCACTTGTAATAAAAAATAAACTTGTTTAAAATAAAGGAGACGTGAATGTATTGCGTCATTTTCTCTCTTTATGCCTATTCCCCTCTCTTTTCTGACCAAGCAACTGCCAACTATTACGGTTTATAAATATTCCTAGATATATTGTAGTTTTCTAATGTATGCGCGGCTATGTGTAATATGGATAGATATTTCCTACCTTCAAAGGTCCTCTTTCTTATTTCACATTCGGCCTTGTGTTTTCTTGATTGGATGCGATGGTCAACTGATCTTTTAGTTTTACTACGAAGAACAGGTTCGATATACGAAAATCATTTTTCAAGTAATAAGTACTAATAATTTTACATACTTAACTTGCATTTAGCGTAATGATGCGCCTTGCAACATTATTTAAGTCATTTATATTCAACGACCATACTAAAGCTATACTAAAGGATCTATCTCCCTACATATTATTGTAATAAATTAAATAAAAATTGCATGTGTACAGTGTCCTCTCAGCTATTGTTGTTTTACTCGGTAAGAAACGATACTACAATTAGTGTTAGTATGACTTTCAGTAGTTTGCAAAAAAAAACAAATATACCATACGCTCAAATAAAAAGAAATACGTAAGAGATCGTAGAATCAATATGATTGCCTGCTTTATTATTAATTAGAGTTAAAACAATTTAATTGCAATTTGTAATGTGATGAATTGATAATGTCCAACTGACCACAGAATATAAATTTAAAGCATTTATTGCCAACAACATTGTCATACCAAGTATCCTAGATAATGCCTGTTATTAAATTAATTATTTGATGAAAATGGTACAACTAAAAATAGGATCTCTACTAGCATAATCTCACAAAAAATAGTTAAACGACATTCTGTAGTGTTACATTAACACTTTGTAATAACATTGTAGTAATATGTATTTTGCAACCAATTTTCATATAAGAAAGTACTATAATATTCAAAACGAAAACTATGGAAGTTGAACGAACTAGAAATATTAACTCTTGAAATGCAGCATATATTTGTAATAAACACAAAAAGAGTTATCATTTCATTTTTACAAGTGAATTAAATAATGATCTTATTAGTGTTCCGTTTTTGATATAAGAGATATAAAAGGCGTATAATAAGCATAGAAATGTTGACCTTAAATTGAGTTAAGACGTTGTCTAGTTCCTGTACTAGATCATTTCATAATATATATTCATGTTTTGAAAAATCTAGGAATTCACTAGTGGTTTGAAACCCATAAACGTGGTACCTTGTGAATTGCTTAATGATATAAACGGATAGATTTATGTGAATTATTATTGATTCTCACGAACTAACCACGAAAAATCATGAAATTGGCATTTAACAACCTGGAAATAACAATAGTTTTGAAAAATGTAATATCTACCCAATTTACTTATATCACGTATTAACTGAAGAGTAAATCAAATGCAGTAATTGTTCAAATAAAATAAGGTTCCCTTTCTTTCGGTAATTAATATTATCAACATAATGTATTTAGCTTTGAAATACTAAAATGCTTTAATGACGTCAAACGCATATCGCTGCGTTTGCTTTAAAAAGCAAAATTATTGAACTCGTGTATGACACTATAAACATAAACATATAAAAATCCGAACACATATTACTCTTATCGCAAAGAACTTGGTTGAAGTATCTAAAATGCACTTTCGGCTTCGGCGTATGATTGAATTATGGTGCATTAAAAGTATGTAGTATTTTATCACCAGATGAAAAAGTGACATAAGTTATAAATAAACTACATACACTTTTAGATGTTTGTTTTATTATTGTTGTTATTTGTTATCCAGACATACGCTAAATAAATAAATAACGCCATATGATCTTGACTAAAGATACTATTTAGCCAGTAGTCAAACATGCTTATAAAACTATAAACCGTTTAGAAATTGTTCTCTATAATAATGGTATAGGTTTATGTAGGCTAACCAACCAACATGGTTGTACCTTGAAATTATTATAAAAATACAATTACTATTTCTTTTTCATATGCAATTGATTTCACACAGTGGGCAATACAATGAAACCTCTCCATAACGGACACCAATGGGAAATCTGAAACTGCCCGTTGTAGAGAGGTGTCCGTTATTCAGAGTTTTTCTTACCATATACCTATTGCTTATAGCTCTGTACACTAAAAACCGCCCTCTTTCCCTTTGCGTAGATACGTTTACGATTGGGAGGTCCCCGTTAAGAAAGTTTCACTGTATACAAAATACCGCATGTCAACTATTAAATATTAAAGCAAGAAATTACTCTAACCATTTATAAGGTATGTGATATTTACAGTAGTACGTACAATTACCTAAATGGCGTATGAGGTATGTAGAAATACTAATCCATATTAACCAATATTCATTCACTTTGACCAACTTTTTGCCCACACAAAGTGGGATGCGATAACTATCAAATAATGGAGAAATTGTTTATTCAACACTTAACTAACAGGCATGTGCCAAAACTTTATCTGTAATTGGCACTTATACTTACACTACACAGTGATTACAATCATTAGGTTTGCGTGTGAATATTACTTAAATAAATTAATTATCGAGCATAAACATGAATCATTCTACAATGATTTCGTCAGCTTTAAGCTAAGCGCATTTTGTAGTCGATACCGAATTTTAATATCATGCCTCTAATGTGTCAATATGTAAGTGTAGCAAGGACTATAATTAACGTAATTAGCTTTGTAATTACAGGCTTTTTTGTGATTTATCAGCCAATTATTTGAAATTGTGCAAAACTGCCACTTCACTGCTAGTATTAATTAACATGTGAATGTAACAAAGAATGCAAATATGCACATCTAACGTTAATGATCTGCTCATACAGAATTACAGACACCCTCGAAATCGTTTTAATAATAGTGTACGTAGCAACATATCATCGACATGGAATGTACTCTGAACGAGTGTCGTAATTTTCAGCGATTAAACAGATATCTAATTATGTGGTAAATTGTTTTTTACGAGCAAATTGGTTCAATTTGTTCATGAATCCAGATAAGTAATACCAGTGGCTAGTTATAGTTATGATGCGATTGTTAGCAAAATATTATATTATGAAATGTGTTTGTAAGACGATATTTTTGGTGTCAATTGATTTGGGGGTCGAAAGCCATGACCAAGTGTCATATTCTGATTAATATAATTTGCCGGTCAAATATTTTTTTATTTATAAACTCTGACTTTGTCGCGGTGATTTATTACACCCGAAACAAATTGAGATCAGTCTCTGATCTGCGACTCCATGTAAACACGATTAATTTTGTTAATCGTGTTAAGAACATCCGTCTGTCCTTCTGGCCCTTTGCAGTTTGAAACTCAATCCATAATATTTGTTTTTGATTTTGTTTTAATTGCCCTACTTGCAGTACTGTAATATGGTTAAAATATAATTCCATCAAAAAATAAATTGATATTTGGAACACACGTAGAGAAATTGTAATTTCTTACAAAAAAAGAACCGACAATCAAGGACAATTTATTTATGCAACATAATAGGCTTTCAAATGTAGTATATGTTTTTATAACGTTCCGACTATTCCTTCAGACGTTATACCTCAGCCACTGTTCCACAACTTTTTTCGAAAAATTAAATCTTTATCTTTCAGGGATAATGTCTTCGACGTGTTCGGTCCATCTCTTCCTCCATCTTAATGTGGTCAGTTGCAACAGATCGTCACATTAAATGCCTTTCTCATTTTCCATCCAGCCTCAGAAACTTTTTCTCATAAGTTGTGGTAGTAATGACATTTTATTCATATTTGATTGGCATCGACATCTTTTAAGGCTCAGTGTACAGACATTTTCTTATATTCCTATCGGAGTAAACAATATGAAGAGTACATTTCTATGAACTGTATACTGTCTCATATCCTGTTAGTCCCATTTAATAATTACTTAATATCATCTCCGGCGCAGCATCAGCAACGTTTGATCTTCACACATACACATTAACCTTCCCTTGTTTTCATCTTGTACATTAATTACACGTCCTTGAAAATTACAGCGAAATTATTTTGGACATGACTTCCAACTTCGCACCTTAAAATATGTTAATGAGATTTTACAATTACACTTCTCAGATGTGATGTTATATTGCTGGAACAACAAATATTTTTTGTTATCGTAGAAATGGTCAACGTAACTTACTTGTCTTATATTTTTTACTATTTTATTAATATTAAATACCGCAAGTGCATACATATATTAAAATAAACCACAAAGCTGCGAATGAGTTCTTTTCTTCAGGTGACTATAGTTCGTTGGAAAGTCAAGTCAATTGCCTACAGACAATTGTTTGACATTAATTTTGCAGTGTAAGAAATAAATTAGTTGTTTTTACTAAATACTGAAAGTGCTTGTTTACAGGAGTAGACATAAGTATTATTAAAAATCAAGTATGGAAAATGTATATTGTTAATGATAGTCTGTCTATAGTGTATATTAGAAGACAAATTTGCTAATTACGTTTATTATTCAGTTATGTACAGTCGTGTTCAAATACATCTGGGACAGTGTTTCTTTCACATGCAGGTTGAGTTCAGCATTGAAGAATATATCCATGGATTTCCTCTTATCAGAAAGAGTTACAGATTTGATTACCTGTTAAAGTTTAATGTAACTCTTTCTGATAGCAGGAAATCCATAGAGATATTGTTCAATTTTTAACTGAACCTACATATAAAAAAACATTGTCCCATATTTATTTGAACACGACTGTACATTTATTACTTCCTTTTGCGATAAAGGAAGTATTGGATTCACCCCAACAATTCGAAATTGACTTTTCAACAGATCTTCACGTTTTAGAGTCCCCTGATGCCAAAAATTCCTAATACTTCTTCAATTTTGCTGTTTATTTTAAATCGTGGATTGCTAGCATTTTACCGTGAAAGAAAAGTAACATACCCTAAAAGTAGAATTTAGTAAGGGGTATAATCAGAAAAAAGATGTTTTTTCAATCGATAATACATTAAAAAATACTGGGGTGGTGCCGTCTAAAGTAATACACTGTATGAAAAGGGCATTTCACGACATTTGACATTTGAAAATCTAATTTTGTTATGTGCATTTAACAGATGGATTAACAGATGCATTCTTTTACATTAGATGAAATGAAATATGTAAATATACAGGTCCATATCATTTGCTGGCATTGTAGAATCTCTTTAAAGCATCGTTCATACAATGTAATGTCAGCTTTTATTTGCAATCTTGCCAATCAACTTTATGTAAAGAAAATCGATGTGCATTCTAATATGTAGCACGTCTAAACATTTTGTGTACATTTTCACGTAAGTATGCAATAGCATTTTTCACCAATCGAACGAAAAATGATACTCTTCGGACGTGTTCTCGGGCCGATCTTGGTCAAAAAAAGATTTCCCGACCTAGGCCGGCAAAACCGTACGTAACGTTATTACTTTTTGGCTTTATTTCAATCGGAGAAAAAATTGTATGTGTAACGCGTAGGAAAAGTTGACTTTCCGGAGCATATCACTTTTCCTGCTAGTTACACAATTATTGTTTAAACATTTTTCTATACATTACAAATAATGTATTTATTCAAATTCGTAATGGTTTTCTCCATTATTTATGGACTGTTCCAATTTGATATTCAGTTTTTCTTATTCTATTTTCCTAAAATTATTGAAATTGATACAGTGTGTCAACACAAAGTCGACCATTTGTATTTATACAGTTCTTGCCGAATTACTTTTTACGGAAATATTGACATTGTAGAAAGAAATTTAAACTACATCTAAAAATATACATATAATAACTTTAACAACATATTTTTAAATTTTAATATTCACGACGTTAAAGCAATCATTGTTGGACTCGTCTTTCACTTGCTTGAATTACGTGTCAAACAAATGTATATCCTGTTACCCTACTGTAACATACATTTGTATTATTCAGTTCATCGTAAGATAATTTCATCATAGCTATATATTCCTACATCGTACTGTAAAAAATTGACAAATCGCTACGTTTTTTGTTAATGTTACAACGCCTTAATTACCAATCTTAAAATCGGTTTGAATGTCGAGTTTGCAAACCCGCTTTTCACTCATTTGTCATCGTCGTGGTCAGTTCTATTAAACCGATTTTAAAAGCTACGACGGTTTTTTGTAGGGTATTAAGGACAAATTTTAGCCGCTGCAGGCATTAATTAATCGTTTTCAAAGCCAAACCGTTTTGTATCTATTTATATGATTAATATGTATAGCTCCTTTATATCATTTTGATAGATTGTTGCAAAATCATTTACAAAGCTTTACATTAGTTCTTATCTATCTAACTGCTTACGCACACAATTAAATATGACATTATTAGTTTACATTGAAGTGAATGTTAAATTATTATAGTAGTAGAAAGTCTCAGCAGGCGATGTTATTAGTCAGTACTATTGCTCCGTATTGCTTAAATATGTACCAGTCCCCGATTTGATTTTGAAAACTATTAGGAAACTATTGCCCATGCTCCATCTTGATTGCCAATATTATTATAGTATTCTCCTTGATTGATGTTTGGCAACAATTTAGCAGTGTACAAACCGCCGAAATAAAAATTAGCTGCAGCGAACCCAAACGCTTGTAATAATCTAACTGTACGTTCCAGACCTGGTGGTCTTCAATAAAATACAGTTCGATCATAATACATAATTTAAAAATAAAAAATGCTACGGTATTCTTTAATTATGTAAAACGTAATTGTTCGTTTTAACGGCCCTCCTAACTAGTAGACGAGATTCGGCGAGGGTAACGTGTCAGTTTGTAGCTGTTAATCTTTTGTGTACTTGCCGCACACTGGCCCATTTAAACAAGTTTAAGCTATGAAAATTCGAAATTTTTGTTTTCTTTTTTTTGTTTAACTGTTTGAAGAATTATTAGTTGAGGGCAGGTTTTTATCTTTGAATGTTTATTAATCTGAGAAATGTTTTAAAATAAGTTTCCCAGTAATTCGGCGTCGTAAATATGTAAACTGTAAGTGTTTAAGAAAGTTATAAAAACGTTAGGATTTTTAGACATCAGAATATTCTAAATATTTATTTTCAATATCTGGGCTGTAATGAAAAATCGGAAGAACATTTTTAAAAGCTGATTGCGTGATTTTTGTTTAATTTCATCAAAATATACAAGACCGTGTAATTTTGGATCACATAACAGTATATTGTAATACTATTGGGAAATCGCTTTAATGCAAAAAGATATACAATTTTACAAATTTTTCAATCCTTGTTTCCGCATGCTTATTTTACTATATATTATTTGTCAATTCTGCCAACAAATTTAGTTTTCCAATTTTACATATTTAAAAAATACATTTGTCAGAAAGTGGTCACTCTCCACAAGCATTTGAGTGCGGAAAGTGAGTACTTTCTACCACATTTTCGTAACTACGTAATTAGGAAATGACAATTTTTCACAACTGGTGATGAAATAGTAGATTGTTCTACATATTAAGAAAAGTGAAGTGGTCCAGCGAGTTTAATTTACGCGCATGAAAGAGTGACTTCTAACGTGTTCAACATGCTGTTTTTCTAATATATATCATTGCAAAATCTAGCCAAAATGAAAGTTCACGTCTACGTTATTAATTATAATTTACATGAATCTAGAAGTTGTCAAATGTCCGTTTCTATATAGGAACAATAAATATAGGTACTTTTTCTCGTCAATTATGACAATTTTTTTTTCACTAGTGAAGAAAATAAGTACTTTTACAACTAACATGACGCTTCATGGTATTGGAAGAAGTTCATTTGTACATCAAATTGGTATGAGCAAAGCGAAATAAGCGTACCTATACTGAATTTCAATACAATGCACGTTTATAATTTTACCAGTTTAAAGCTTAAAGGGCCATTTTTTTTAATATTTGAAAACATCTTGCATGAAACACGTTAAAAAATGCGATTTTGCGTAACTTGTTTGATTCCGGAATCTCACAGCGCTCGTCTATTTTTTTCTTGGCTGGCAACTTTATTTTAGGTATAATTACAAATGTTAAATATCGCTTAAAAACTAGGAAAACGATGTCTGTATAAATTCTACAATTTTCGAAAGACTTCTCTTATTTATTATTCGAATATTAAAAAAAATCACCAATAATATCTCTAGTGTGAATATTACTTTACTAATCGCGCAGCGTTTTGCAAAATATTCAATGAACGGTAATCCTAATCATATTACCCTCTAGGTACTGTTTGTTCGAGAAACGAAGATTAACCTTCTAGCAGCATAACTTACCAGTGAAATTTTGCAGGTGTGGGAATTGTCACTAATAATAGGACGAGAGGTCAAAATATTGCCGACAATAATTTTTGCGATTCAGATACGAATTTTTGTGGCGACGAAAATAACGACGAGTGCTTACACAAGTCGTTATTTTCTAAAGCAACAGAAACGAGACAATCTGAAGAGCAAAAATTGTCTGCAATATTTCGACTTAGAGTCCTATTCGTCCTGACAATTTAACTTTCCATTAAAAAATGTTACAGAAAAAATTGTCGCTGAAATAAAGCTCCTCAAAGTAAACTTGACATTTTAATGAGAATTTTTTGCTTGACAATTTAACGAAAAAAACTGCCTCTGAAAAAATTCCGTCCGAAGGACGAGTAATTTTTTATGGCAGTTTTTGAGTTGAATTGCTCAAAAGCAAGGAAACTCGAATGATAAATGTTAAGTTTACTTCGATTTAAAAAAAAGCTTGAGTGTAATTCGGTACGACAATTTAATGAATACATATTTAATTTACATTTAGGTAATCTAGAAGTCACTAAATTAACAAACAAGGCAAAAATTATTTTACAATTAGACCGTTTTAAAAGTTAGGTTCCGTTTTGTCGCTGAAAAAGTTAGGGCTAATTTTTGCCGCTGTCATAGTGACAAAAAATCCGCGGCTTATGGGATGTTTAGTGTATGCATTAAATTGTCACTAAAATAATCGTTCGATTGGTAGTTTATTTTTACATTGAAGAATTCCATTGGTTGACAATGACACCAGTTAAATTGTCATATATAATGCAACTAGTGGGTTCTTGATTATCAAATAATCATTTCTGTTTACACGAGATATATCGAGTGGAAACAGAAATGATTTGATAATCAAGAAGACACGAGTTGCGTTCGGCTAGATTATATCACGAGTCAATAAACAACGTTTGAATAGTGTATTTTAAATATTAAAAGTACAGTTAATGTGGTTGTTATGTCAATTGTACTGACAGCAGGTAACGTGATTTTTGTGAAGGCGTGTGATTATCACCTATTAATCAGGAAGGTATGTGATTGTCAGTTGCTATGTACATTATCAAAAGTTAGTACATGCGTAACTATGTATTTTGCCGTTTTTCATTGATTGATGTTAGAGGATGTGGTATAATCAGTAATAATACCACGAGACGACTGTGAATTATCAAAAATACTTTTGCTTTCTCACGAAACGGGTTGCTTAGAAACATCACGAGCCGAAGGCGAGTGGTGTTTCTACAAAGCAATCCGTTGAGTTTGTAAGCAAAAGTATTTGATAATAAAGTCGTCGAGTGAGTATTCGATTAGATTATACCATGAATATCAATAAGGGAATTACACTAAAAATGTATTTAATGCATATTCTGAAAAACTTATTGGAAATGGCATGACATTGACAGCTGACAGTTCAAAATTGAAAACACCAAAACGATAACACCACACGGTGTTTTCACTTATTAATGCGTGGCCTGGATAGGGATTTTATGCATTCTGAATGGTATAATCACCGTAATTGCACTAGTGCAAAATTATCACATCGATTCAATTATCTGCGTGGAAACTAAGCTGAACAGTTCACGCTATTGGCTATTTGTGTATGTAGGGCAATAGTACTGTATATTTAGTGTTCAGTTTATTATTAAATTTTGCATACAACTCCATTCATAAGTTATTAAATTCTAGTACAAAAATGTTATTATCATTCAGAAAGGTGCATAAAAACGACCAGAGCAATAGAGTCGTTATTTGTCATACGATTTTGAAAATTAAAACATCAAATTAAATGGTTCATAACGGGTTAACATGATAGCAAACAGTATTTTTTAATCCGAAATTCGTCTGAGCAACGATAGTCAACTTTTTTTGAAAAGGATAGCTATAATTTTTTTTAATCTATTTTCGGGCTCCACAAGTTTTTCTAAATACAATGACGTAAGAACATCATATTTTCCTTCATTCATAGCGAAGAGAAAAAAAATACGAAATTTTTACACATGTCGGTGGCATCAAATCACCCATGAAATGCAATCAAGTATGCTGAGTATATCGAAATGTTCTAAAATAAACGTCAAGCCCATAAAACTTAAACTACGGTTATTTTCAACAAGATGGCATCTTGCCGCATAATACGAATTTCAGTGTAAATATCGTAATTTAGGTAAATGCGCGCTTTTGTGAAAAATTCGAATGGAAACAAAATTGACTACAATAAAACAACAAAAACAATGAAGTTTTTTTAGTTTCATATAAATTCTCAGCTAATTAAAAAAAAGGAACAAGTAGGATGAAACTTTCGAAATTTTCACAAATCGCGGTGGTAGCAAATCATCCATGAGCTGCAGTCAAGTAGTCTGGGTACAGCACAAAGGTTTTACGGCGTTGATGTTCATTTTTGAACATCATGCTGTATGTGAAAATTTTTTTCGGTATTAATCATTAAATATATGATATTCTCACATTATTGTATGCAGGAAAATTCGCAGAGTCCAAAAGGTAAAAAAAATAGTTGCCCCTTGAAAAAAGTTGACTATCGTTGCTCAGTGGCATTTCAAATTAATAGTATATTGTGTATCTAGGACGAAAAGCGTAACATTCCCAGACGACTGTGAATATTGTTGGGCGAGGCGAAAGCCGAGCCCAACAACACAGGAGTCTGGGAATGTTGCTTTTTGTCCAAGATACACATACTATTTTTCCGCCGATCGATACGAGTAATTAAAAAAAATAGGAAATAGTACTCGAATATTCCCTGCCTAGGCCGGGAGTATTATTCCTGTACAGTTGTATTGTAAATTACCTAGCAACGGCTGATGTAATTAAATGTTTGAATGATTCCTGTACAGTTTTATTATAAATTGCCTAGCAACGGCTGATGTAATGGAATGTTTGACTTTGCTCAACAAAATTGTGTCAATAATGTGACAATTCTAGTACGATTGGCGGAAAAAAATATTGTTAGCCGTTAGGCTATAGCAGTGTTGCCAGGTGTACGATAATTATCGTTTTTGAACTATAATTTTAGCAAATGTACGATGTACGATACTGCATGTACGATAATGGCCTTTTGTACGATAATTTGGATAGAGGTAAATAAAAAGTAAATATATGTAAGTACAAGATACAAAATATATACCTAAATCATAAATTATTATATATTTCTATAGTTTTGTATTTATGGAAAGCTTCAATTTAATATTCCAATTGATTATGTTTTGGTTACCGCTGGTCACGTTCTGTATTAGTTTAATTTGCATGGGGAAACATTATTTCCTGATTTATTTGATTTTATTTTAAACGTTTTATAATTGCCACATTCAAGCGCAAGTTGCAAAAGACAGTTTTCTAAGACAAATTTAATAAAAACTAAATACAGGACTAAATTTGCAACAGAAACAATAAACGGAATGATGTTATCTTCCCAGCATATCTGTTTAGAAAAAAAACTGTTATAGTTTTAAACCTAGTGACAAAAGCTTGATAACTGCCAACCTTTATCCGACGAAAAAAATCCAACAGGAAACCGAAATTGCAAATATTATCTTTGAGGACAGACACAATATTATATGTATTTTGTAAATGTATTCCTTGTTGTTGTTTGTTTAAATAAATTTATTGGTTTCGTTTGTAAAAGGGCCGCTAGCTGAGTCGATTAGTACATTTTCGAAGTATTATCAAAATAATTATTAATTTTGTTTTAGATAAATACGTAAATATACCAGGCAACTAATCTGGCGACTGTTATTTTATTTTTTAAAAGTCAAAACATGGTAAAAATAGCCAAAAAAAATAATAAAGAGAAAGAGACCATAATTTTATAATACGATATTTTTTTCTAGAAACGATATTTTGTACAATAATGTACGATAATGTTTGCCTGTCGATACGATAATTCTCTTTTTGTGACCCGGCAACGCTGGGCTATAGCGGGCTTTGAACCATTTAATTTTGTGTTTGAATTTTGAAAGTCGTATGACAAATAACGATCCTACAGCTTCAACCGGTTTTCATGCACCTCTTTGTATTTATTCAGAGAGTTTTTGAAGGATCGAACATTTTCTGGATGTATACTAAACACCAAAATAATGCAGAATTATTGTATTCACATTTCGGGTTGGAAACCCATTAACTAATGACAATTGATACCTACGACTTGTGTCCCTTATTTTATAAGTCAAAATTTTTTAACGAATTTTCAGTCACCTCTCCCCGCCAGTTCAGCTAAGTTGTTAGAAAGTCCCTTTCTGTATATGGTTAAGAGTTATTCACAGGATTGAATAAAATAGAGAAATAATATTTTTTATTATAAATAAGTACAAAAAGGGACATTAATAATATTGTAGGTACTAGATTGTAAGTTTGGTCTCAACTTCACGTTAACAGTACGAAAAAATCAAGGCGATTTGTTTTATCTTTTTGTGTAATTACTACCCCAGCTTAATATTTTACAAATCAATTGATCAACTGGCATTCCCAGACATAACATTTTGTATTCATTTACTAATTATACGAGATGGTTGAACAACAAGAAGCTTTATTTATAAAACTTCTCTTTTTATTCCTTTATTTGAAAGTCCTATGCATAATTCAGCGCCTTTGTTTAACATCGAATGAATTACATTCGAGTAATAAATCCAATAAAGCTAGAGTTGGAAAACCGCTTTACAATAAAGCCAACTACAAGGGCGAGTTGATCGGCTTTAAAAAGGCCTTTAATAACCTTTGATTAATTCAACTGTTGCGTTACGCAATTAATTCACAGCCTGCAGGACTTGCGTAATATTCGCACACAAACCAAATACAGTTGTTTTTATTCTGTTTCAAAAATTCCAACTCTGAAACCGAAATGCAATTAAATATCGGATCATCGAAATTTCACTAAATTTACCTAGTCCTTGTTTCCACCTGCATATATTAATAAAAAAGAACTGCCGTACAGATAGGTAGATATTATCATAGTAATGTTAAATGTTCATCCTTTAAATAGTATTAGCTCTATTCTGCATATTAAAAAAATCTTGCCACGCGCTAGCGCGGTGCCGCCAACCACAAAACTAGGGCGAGAACGAGAAAATTTAGAATTCCCGGCGTACTTTTGAAGGTGGTTTTTAAATTTTATGGAGTCCTACATTTTTTATCCCGTGCCGCGATAAAGTATCTATGTATATATCTCACGTATTGGCTATAAATTTATTGATATCTAGGGCTACGCGAGGCGGAGAAAATTTGCAGGAATGTATTCAGGGATTTTATTCGTGTTTTTATGGTTCGCGTTTCAAACTCACCCTCTTACTGCCGTTACAAAACTGGCAACAATAATACGGAATGGGCGAGTTTTAGCTTCATATCCTTTTGTTTTTGCCGTACCCGCAAAAGTTGCCTTTATTCACTTGCATTTCAGATGAATTTACTGAGCTAGTTTTTAATATTGTAATTTATTACCTCATACGTTGAGCATTAAATACAGTCGGGACATCCTGTAATTATTTTTTATAAAACTACTATTAAAATGTGATTTTTATTGTAATTATTAAATTAAATGAAATAATTATGTAATTTGCAAGTTTTGGAATTTTTTCTTCTTAACATATTAATTCACTCGTAGATATTGATAGTAGGAAATACTTATGTGTATATTGTATAAACACCATATTTTAATCTATTTAATTCTAAAAACAAATTAATTTTGACTATTCTAAAATCACAAGAACTTATATTTTTAACAGGATGCTATAGATTTTAAAAGCTTGAAATATGAAATTTTTTGGAGTGAAATTTAAATGCAACCATTATTTGCTATACATCAAACCACATCAGTAATTGCATTTTTAATTACATAATTACTAATACATGCGTGTAATCGAAGCTAAACCACTGTTTTAATTGCTTGGATTGCACCTGCTTCCAAATTAAAGCGTCAATACGACCCTGTCTTCTTCGTTTCTTTTACAGTCAGTTTTACTGACATTGCTTCTGTATTTGTATCGAAGTTATAATATCTGGAAATTTATTATCTCTGGGTTGTTCTCAGTGACCATTCAGCATATTTCACTGATATATTACCCTCCCTTAGTTTTATGGGGCTGTTTTTTGCAATTTCATCATTTATGTCTTTATTTGATTTCGGGATAGCGACCTTATTTCAATAACCGCGCGATTCCGATTTTGCCTTTAATTGGAGATATTTCGTGCGCCAATGCGCGTAATACTTGCATGAACAATGATATTCGTTCCATACCGAAATGCAAATTCGAGTTGCGTCACTTTTACGACCATTTACTTATTTTTGCAGTTTTACTTATTCTAGTTACGACGCATTAATAAGCGTTCATCTAGCAGTCTTTTTGATTTGGAGATACAATTTGAATACACATTGGTAATATGTACCACAAATTCACAACAAATATTAATGAATCTAACCTCTGCTGTCATTAGATTGTTATACATAGTGCCTTAAAGTTCAAATTCTATGTCGTTTATATAAATGCAAACGTAATTAGATAACTTCCACATATTTTTTTTTTTTTTTAAATCGAGTTCAACAGAGAAACCTATAATTTCGAAATTTCTTTATTTTTTATTGGAATCGTATCCACAACCAGTCTTAAAATAAGTTTACTGTTTCGTAATTTTTATAAAATGTATGAGGAAAAATCAATAAACACGAATATAAAAATTATGGCAATGAAATAACAAAAAAACTGCGTCTGACGTTGCAGTAAACAAAAATATTTACTATGTTTGAATAAATAATGAATAAATCATCAATTATTGTTCTTTCAATAATTGTTTCAGTTTAATCCGTAAATTCATTTTCTAAAATTACAATTGAGTAAATTTTACAAAATGTACAATAATTTTTTCAACTTCTTGAATGAAGCACCAGTATGAGTACAAATGCCCGAATTGTAAAGAAGTAATAATAATTATGTGGTAAAACGTTATCTATTTGACTAAAGTACCTAGTACTGTTTATGCCTGTATATTGCCCATTAATAGTAAACAAATAACGAGGAACGTTTGATATCTAAGATACTTGGCTATCAAGGAAGCCATGGAATCTGAAACAAATTTTTATTTTTATTCTTTAAAGAGTCTAAAAATTATTTGTAGAGTGTCATTCATATAATATTGTTAAGAGTCGAAAGTTATAATTTTTTTAAATTGTGTTGCTAATTTCTAGTTAAGGATAAAACCGAACATTCCTAACAAAAATGCATGATAGTATGTCTGTTGTTTACAGCGAATTTGCACTGTCTTATAAAACTATTACATGTGGTGCAAACAATTTAAGTGGGGTAGAACGTCATTAGAAGATGATTTTCATAGTGGACTCCCCAACTCGGTCACAACTGCAGAGAACAGTAAAAAGAAATAGAAAATGTAATACTTAAAGATTAACGATTTAGAATTCTTTACATGGCCGAGTCTTGAGACATTAGTGTAGAAAGAGTTTTCAACATAATTCACGAATATTTAAAGATGTCAAGTGAGCGCAATAAGCAACGGAGGATTGAAAGTTTCCAACATTTTTTGGATGCCTATAATTTTATCGGGGACTATTTCCCGTATCTCTTATTATCCACTCAAATACCATGATTTTTCAAAATTCAACCAACGTGTTTTTATAGTGGCAAAAAATCGCAATTTTCACTTAGGATTTTATCGGTTTTTTTACCACTTGCATCCGCGGCAACCACCCAATATGTTGTTTTAATCAAGGTGGTATTTCAAAAACGTCATTTCAGCTGTCATTGTGCATCAGTGAAAATGCATTTCGAGGTCGTGATTTTGCTTGGAAAATGTTTCCAAAAAACTTTTTTAAAACATTTTTACCGGCAAATCATTTGCCCTTAATACATTATTACTTATTACTGGAAAATAAAATTGTAATCGGGGATGAAACATGGATTCATCACTGTCCCTGAGAGTAAACAACAATCCATGCAATGAAAATACAAACACTCTCCAACACCAAAGAAATTCTAGGATTCAACCATCGGCAGGTAAAAGAATGGCTTCAGTTAGCCACCTGAGACTGTGATGGAATTTTGCTTATAGATTACTTTTCCCATAAGACTACAGTAAAAAGTGTTTATTACAGCAAACTTTTGAGAAAGCTGCAGGGCTGTATCATAGAGAAAACTATCCTGAAGAGGGAAGGAAAAAATTACTTGGCTTTTGCATGATAATGCACCTGTGCACAAAGCTGCGGTTGTTAAAGATTTCATGAAACATTTAGACTTTCAAGAGATAAGGCACTTGCGTTCCAGTTCAGATTTGCCCCCTTGCGGCTCTTTTCTGTTTAGGCATTTAAAAAAAGCTACGTGAACAAATATTTTATGATGACAAAGAGCTGAAACTGGAAGTAGGTCTCAAAAACAATTTTTTTTTTGGCTTACTTCAAAATGCAGAAAAGTATATTGAGCTATGAGGAGCTTATAGTGACTATTTCCCATATCTCTTGTTATTCAATCAAATGCCATGATTTTTCAAAAGTCAACCAATCATGTATTTTTGTAGTGGTAAAAAATCAAATTTTTTCCATGGGTTTTTATCACTTGCATTCATGGCAACCACCAAATTGTTTTAATCAAGGCTGTATTTTAAAGAAGTCATTTCAACTGTTAACGTGTGTCAGTATAAATATATTCATTGTGTACTGATCCAAAATGAACCGATAGTCCACAAAATGTATTTTGGATTTGATCTGAATTTTTTTACTCAAAGATTCGTTATTTTTTGGAAACGTCCTTAGCCAAACTAACTTTAACAATTTCCATTGCTTTCGGCTCAGTAATTTGTTAAAGTTAGTTTATCTCATGACATTGCCAAAACAACAAACTTTTGTAGAAAAAAGTACCGGTAAAACAATTGAGCCTTGATACATTATTACTGAAAAATAAATAAAGGTCATTTTATTATTCCACCCCTTTTATAGTCAGGTACCTTATTTATCAAACGGCCCTCGTAAATTGTAAATGGAGTAAAGGAAATGAATAGTTGATGTACAGCTGTCGCCAATAGAATCAGGTACATCTGTATAGATCTAGTGACAATATTTTTATATTTTGGTATTGCTTAAATGGTTCCCATGCTTGTAATTACAGTTACTTCTAATATGGTTACTTTGTCATGTAAATTACAAATCAGAAACGATATGGTTAGAATATAAATAATTAAATTTATAAACAGGAAATGTTTAACAACAAAAATTAAATTTATCTTTTTAATGTCGCTACTGTTTGCAATTGTAGCTTACATCATGGAAGCAAAGAGTTTCTTTGATGGAAGTTAGTAAATTTCTAATATATGCAGGAAATATGGTATATTTTTACTTACATTAAACTGAGCGGCAATCGCTCTTATTTGCATTCCTCTCATTGGGCTCTTGACAATTCTTTCTTTTTTGAAATCATTCAGGGCATGTTTTCAAATAAATGATTTTCGATATTTGATAACAGCGAAAAATGTGGCAGTTAATTTAAATGCACTGGTGATTAAGGTATTATTCTAAAAGTTTAGTTTACATTTGGAAAAAATTGATGTACCCGATTTTTTTTGTGAACCGTATCTGGATATTAATTTTAAGGTTCAATAGTTTTTAATTTTTTCTGAATTGTGAAAATATAGTAAACTATAATTATTCAAACTTCCAAAGCTAAAAATTTATAAAAAGAAAACATTAAAAATTTCGTGTCGTATTGTTTATAAAAGTAGATTACAGTCATTCTTTTCAGTCAAAACACATTTTATCAACAGATATTATGTATCTTCTATGAACTGGACTGAGATCAGACATAACATTTGAAATTATACATCAAAACAGTTGTAATAATACTCTAAATTCCCAAATCAATGACATCCTTTCCAATTTGTAAATCTGCATTTTCTACACAGCCAATTAAACTATACTAAACTTCAAATAAGAACGCAGTATTTGGCGCTCTAAACGCAAACTCAGTTTTATACTAGGAAAATAAAAGATTGTTTGACTGATCATGTTTTGCAATAATTTTGTCCTACATAATTCGAATAAACCCTTTAGGCCAGACTTTTTTGTTCACTATTAACTTTATCTGTTTTCCTTTTATAGTTGTAGAATTCATACTTATTGTCAAATTGTCAGTTTTTAAATTTTTTGATTTTCAGATGGTTGTAATGATGACTTTGTTTCAGCCAATCATTGCCATATTTATAATTACTACTTAGTTCCAAGTATTGCATGCTTATTTGATATTTAGTATAATTACGAGGGCTATTTTTCTTTCAGCCTCTGATTCAGTAGGAATAAAAAACAAGGATGAATATGAAACATTTACTATATAGAAAATAGAAGTACATCTTTCACCTACATTTCTACATAATCGCCGTCTCTGTCAAACGTTTACGTTGTCTTTCAGCCTTTTTTTGAAACTTGCTGCACCATTCTCGCACACAGCCGTCGCCTATAAACTGTACTCATCTCACCATGAATTTTGGTTGCATTTTGCCTTTCAGCGCTGAGTGATCATCCACAAGAAGGTGCATTATGGCTTACTGCACCCGGCAAGTTTGAACTGCGCGGCGTAAGCCCTAATTCACTTGTTGAAGGGCATAATGCAGCTAAAATTAATTGTCAGATTGATAGAGTTTGTGAGCAACAACTGTGTGCGAGAATTTCTCACTACTGGTCTGGAGCCACTTTGTGTATCCGCAACTACTTCGATTGTTGCTCTCTGAGAAAAGATACTCCTCTCTGGTTCTCGCAGCATATTTTCTATACAATATATGTTTTCTTTTCATCTTAACATGGAATTTCGGCTTAGACCGCGTAGTATTTGTATATGAACACCCAGCAGTTTCTGGCTTAATGTGCCGTGCACCTTGTGAAGTCGAGCAAAAACCCTGCGACTTTCACTCTGATGATGCAAGCTGCAAAGTCTTGCGAAACGTTAGTGAATATGGATGCACAAACAGCAAAACGGCCAAATCTGCCTAAGTATCCTCGTTCTCAAGATACTCAAACAACACGAGCTACCAAAGAGCATGACCATCGCGTGGGTTTTTGCTCGACTTCACAAGGTGCAAGGCACATTAAGCCAGAAACTGCTGGGTGTTCATATACAAATACTACGCGGTCTTAGCCGAAATTCCATGTTTAGAAGAATAATTCGAGTAACCGCGAAAGCCTCAAACAGTATATGTTTTCTTTTCGTTCTTGTTTTTTATTCTTACTGAATCGGAGGTTGAAAAAAAAATCACCCTTATAGTTGCGACAGACTTGTTCCATAAATACGGCGGTTTATAGTGAAAAATATTTCGTTACTATAGCAATTAGTCTGTTATAAATGTTGAATAAAACGACTTTGTATACATTATGTCTGCATCTACATAACAAAAGGTCAACACTTGAATCCTCTCATAATTTTATGGCCTTTACCAAAAAATTTTGTTCATGTTCAAAATCATTACTAATGACTTCATTTGCTTTATACATTTTACATGGTCAAAACTTGTATTTTAAACAAGATTATTTACTGTGGTTATACAAATGTTCTGAGTTATTATTATTGTGACTTCATAATTATAATTTAATGCCATTCCCTTTAAGACATTAATATTTCAGTAAAATATCTGAGGATTATTTATATTTGATATAGACCCAGTATGTTAAACTAAGCAACCCTCTGGAGGTCTTAAGTATGTAAATTCTTATAAAGATGATTAAGACTATTATTATTATCATCATATTTTAAACTTTCTTAATTTGGCAGCGAGTTTCATTATAATTATCATTATCATTTTTTTTTAAGTCCCAAACATAGGCAATTTGTATTGGAAACCATGTTTATGCTGCTCCTCATTGTAACATACAAGAATGGTAATAGTACCAATTGAAATGGAAAGATACTCGATGTATAATTTTTAATAAAAATTTTGTACATACAGAGAAACTGTAGAATTGAGAAATTTTCTGTCTACCAATTAATGACAGGGAGACCAATAAGTTGTTATTAAAAAAAGCATTTTTTTACGACCGATCAGAAAATACATATACGGTTTCTGAATAATTTTTTCGCCAGAAAGTAACGTTTTGCCAGTCAAGATCCAAAAATGGGCATCAGGGACCGGTAATCTACTTGGTTCGACCTGCAAAACACTTCGTTCCGGTCTTGGAACATAAATTACTATTATTTCATACTGTCCGGAAAATGCTACTTTACGTCATTAATTTGAGTCTGAAAAGTGGAACATTACATCACAAGGCCGGAAAGTGTTGCTAGGCAACCGCTGAATAATATATTGATGGCAGTGGAAGGGGTCTATTTTATAAAAAAAACCGTTATGGTACGATTCGTTGGCTAACTATAATCGTTGTGGAGCTTCAATTACGATGTTGCGAACGATTTGGACAAACATGTTATTTTGTAAGCATCATCGTTAAGCATCGGCCTTCAACGCTTTTTTGGGGCTATAAACTTTTGATTTTAGGACGAATAGTATACCTGCAACTTACTTCATTGTTGAGAAATTTACTGATTTTGACAACGGTTTGACAGTTGACGTTTAAAATGTAATTGTGTATTTCAAAATTAAATTAAACTGTGTTCTTATTTATTGCGGTGATTTTCAAAGATCAAAAGTAGTGAGGTGGTAAAATTTCTTAAAGTAATGGCTGAAGATGAAAATCAGAGGAAAACGCTCCACAAATATCACTTCCATATTTCTGAGAATTTTTATATAATTTTAGGCTAGATGTTCCAATAGAATGTTGAAAATTGTATGAGGCTCTTGCTGGCTTCACTTTGTGAAACACTACAGTGTAATCTGTAACTGATAGCTGTATTTTGTCAAAAAATGTAAGGCTGTGGTGTAGTTTCAAAAATAAAAAATACTGAAATAGTATAATATAATTCAATCTGTCTCACAACTGATGCGATTTTTGTAACTCTTAGGTCCATATGCGATGATAATTCCAAAAATAGATTCTTTGCTGTTTCTCTACTTAACATATAGTACCTACATTTTTCTAAAGTTACGTATAGAATAAATAGGGATCACTTGTTCCTCAAAAACCTGTTTATGTTCGACTTCTTTCTAGAACAATATACCATTTAAATATAATATATATATATATATAAAGGGCTACTCAGAACTTTTCTTGCAAATTGAAGTTTTGAAACAAAAAATTCTGAAAATATGAAAGGAAAAAATAATTAATTTTCTAAGGTGTTTGCCTTGTATACGGTGAGTCCAAAATATGCCCTTTTTCGTTGAGGAATAAACCTGAGCTATGTGCAAAATATTATTTTCATTTAAGTTAAGATAACCCTGTATATATTTGCCAGAAAGTACCGTCAACAGACAGAGAGATGGAATTGAGAAAACTTATTTTTCACCATTTAGAGACCTTGAAACGTGAAGATTTGAAGAGATATTGGAAAGTGAGTTTTTCACGATTACAATACTTCATTCGTCTTTTGCACAAATGAAGAAAACATCTACCTGCATTCATTCTAGCTTCGCCAAGACTCCTAATAGCTATTTATGCAACAAATGCTAAAAGTCGACGTTTATGCACGAGACATGAAAATTATGAAATGAAGCCGAAGGCTGAGTTTCATAACATGTCTCGTGCATAAACAACTTTTAGCACGCGTTGCATACAATATTTTATCTACGACGTTAATTTTACTGTTATTAATCCATAAATGTCGATTTAACAAAGGTTTGCATCTACGACAGTTATAATTTATATCATAATAAACAGTAGCCCTTCACGTGCAGGTGAATGTTTGTGAAGCCAGTACTGTCAAAGTCAGTTATCAAAGGTAATTATTATTATTAATACTACACATCTGAGTGTATTCAGTAGTTATATCCCTAGTGCATTCTGTATATCCGAGTATTTCTCGAGAACGCGAAGCGTTCTCGAGAAATACTCGAATTATACAGAATGCACGCGGGGAATATTGCAAGACTATTCCTCGAAGAAATGTCATCCTCTGTATACCACACTATTCATTTTTAAAGAGAGCTCAATCTTCTTTCTGAAATTTCTTGTGTACCTAGCTGGTTTGCTTTTCTTCCCGCAAATACTCTATATTGCACTTGTGCAAATACCCGGGTATTGCACTAGTGCAAAATATTCGCTGTATTCGACTCTGATTGGTTCAAATTTTGAAAATTGATTGATGGGATTGGTTTATGTTATCTGAGGGGAATAGTCATTACATAACGCTTTACTTGTTTAAAAAACACTACCTGTAACGCAAGAAGCAACTAGAATAACTTTACAACTTTACTTCCAGTTCGAAATTGTAGTTTTATAACCTCACTTCACTTTTAGCACATGGGCCAAAAGTAAACAGCTGATTTCTTTAAACATGCTAAATTATAAAACATCACTTTTAGTGAAAAAAGCTAGCGCTAAAAGGCCTACTTTTAGTGGTGGTCGTAGATAATAGCTATTTATGCAACAAGTGCTAAAAGTTGAGGTTTATGCATGAGACATGAAAATTATGAAACAAAGCCGACATGTCTCTTGCATAAACCACTTTTAGCACGAGTTGCATATAATATTTTTTCTACGACCTTAAATTTACTGTTATTAATCCATAAATGTCGATTTAAGAAAGCTTTGTATCTACGACAGTTATAATTTATGTCATAATAAACAGTATGCCTTGATGCGCAGGTGAATGTTTGTGAAGCCAGTACTGTTAAAGTCAATTATCAAAGGTAATTATTAATACTCCACATCTGACTGTATTCATTACATAACGCTTTAATTGTTTAAAAAACACTTTACTTCTAATGCAAGAAGTAACTACAGTAGAACTCGCTTTTAACGATCACGGTTACAGCAAATTCACGTTTATAACGAATAACTTTGAAGGTATATTTGAATTACATTTGATTTAATGCATGTATTTCATGTTTACTACGAATTCGTTTCACGAACCAAAATTTAAGAATACATTCTCAGAACTGATCCTTTTCATTTCCTAATAAAATGTAACTGAAAGATATTAGGTATTTTGTTGTGGCAACATTATAGTAAGGAAGGTTTTCTAGGAAAATAGTGGTCAGTTAAATTTCGTAGTAGGCCACTTTCTCTAGCACTCTCTAGCACTCTGTACAATAGCGCGAGATAGTGGGCATTGTAAGCAACTCCGTTTATCTTATAATCCAGCAGCTACCTGCAGGATCCAGTTCTTCGAAAAGCGATAATGGGATTCGCCCGATGTTATGGCTCAGTTCTGTTATCGCATTCTGCAAAATGAAAGTGTTGCGTCATAGCCACGTCTTAGCTATTGTATTTAACAAAACCCTTTACAGGATTAAAAATACAATAGCTATAAGAGTTGCAAAAATCTTCAAGTGGATGTATCTTGGTCGTTCCTTTACTGACATTCCATATGTACCTACGCATTTTCTAGTTGTGTGAAAATGTCGGGAGTCAAACGGAAAATTTTATCGGTTTCCGAAAAAGTAGAAATTATACGGAAGTTGGAAATTTGCTCAAATTATGACCTTCTTGGGTATAACGAATAACGGTTATTACGAACAAATATAGCGGTCCCGTGGAATTTGTTATAACCGAGTTCTACTGTAGAATAACTTAACAACCTCACTTCCAGTTCAAAATTGTAGTGTTATAACCTCACTTCACTTTATAACACGTGCTAAAAGTAAACAGCTGATCTCATTTTAAACACGCTAAATTATAAAGGCCTACTTTTAGTAGTGGTCGTAGAAAAAAGTTATTATGCCTAACCATGGCAAATTATTTTAACAGTCGTAGCAATAACAATCATGAAAAGAATAAATAAATAAAGTTATTGGTCAAAATAGACTTCTACCTTTCCTTAACGACTGCCACCAGAGGTGTCGTTCTTTAACGATCATATCGTAACGGTTTAATAGTTTAGCAACGATTAATTGTGAAAAGTTACAAAATTGGTTTTCATTGAAAAATCGATATCGGAACGAGAATCGAATTGTAACTGGTGCTTAACGACATCACTATGAGTTATAAAATAGGGCCCTAAGTCTATATCAAATTCGAGGTTATCAGGTTAGGTTTTCCGTCAGTTTTGACACAGACTGACGCAAAACCTAACCTACTAATCTCGAATTTGACATAGACTTACAGCGTCACCAACATATTATTCATACGTTTTAATTTCCACAGCCGCCCTTATGGACTTTTTTAATGAACATGTTGTATAAAACAGTATGAAATAAAACATTGTACAATACACTGCCATAAAATATTATTAAATTATTCGTTTAGAAATCCCCAACTCGGCTCGTTCCTCACGTCGTCTGTAAACATCTAAACTCATATTTTAATAAATCATTTTCCGGCCTTATAACGTAAATAACTATTGCCTAAAATATTGCTGATATTGTCTGCTGTGTAATAGTTTTTTGTGTATGTTTGGTATTGAAATTTTATACTACTGAATCTATAAGGTTTACTGTTAATTGAATATTCATTATATATTAAACTGTAAAGATATAACATAGTATAACAGATCTTATAATGGTATTACTATAAGCATCGTGGGAAACTTAATTTTACTATTCAATATAGATCATACACACTTATCTTGATTATATTGTTTTTTTTTTACTGCAGTATGGTTCAGACGAGTTTGCACACGATTCCCCCCGTTATGCTTCACCAACGACGGGAACCAACTACTACCTGGGACCTGATGGAGGAGGAGACTGGCCCACTTCGTACGCACCCCCTTATCAAACTTACGACCCATATGGTCTAACACCTGAGACTGAAAACCAAGGATTACCACCCATGTCGTCATTTAGAGCCAATGGTGCTCCTGCATCCACTGCATCTGGAGCGAACAGTGCAGCATTCGTTACAGGCCCACATTCTCATCCCCACTCCCACCCAGATGGTATTAGTAAAGGATTAGGAACAGTGAGTTTTAATTCTATTTCTATACCTTTTAACTTTTTAATTTTTAAAATTTATTTTGTTTCATGTTTTCTATTGTATCATATATTGATTTTTGGTATTAATTTCTGCAGATATTAATATTAACTTATGAGTATTGTTTGTAGGAAAAATATTGAGTTGTTTTCTACCCTATCTGTAGGTGTATATGTCAGTTTCCTATATCGATGTGTATTTCATTTACAGATTTATCCAATAACTGGAGAACAAGCCAGTGCAAGCAGCTACAGTTCTGCACCGTCTACTCCTGTTAGTTCTCCACCGCCACTTGCACCAGGGGGCTGGATAGGAAACCATAACACTCCCCATTCTCCACACTATACACAAGCTGTAACAATGGTTAGTAAAAATATATTATATTGTAATAGTCCTTTCTTATAGTAGTAATTTTAGATATATTAATACTGGACTGAAGTTTTTGTAAAGCAATTTATTTTTTTTTATTCTGTTATATAAAACAATTATTAATTTTAATGCTTTGTAATTTTATATTTTAGAGGCTTGTAAGGAATGTTACGCAAAAAATATGATTCATAAAGTTCAGTATCATTTTGAATGTTACCTGTAATATTATTTTCAATATTTAAAGAAATTCACATTTAATAATACAACAAGAAACAGTTGTCTGAAGCGTGCACCAAATTACTGTTGTAAATATATAGAGTTTGGTATTATAGCTAAGTGTGGCCCCATTTTCAATTTCTCATGTTTTTATTAAACGTTTTTGAATTGTATATGATTGGTAGTTAGAACTTTTTTGTTGTTTGGTTTGTGTTTGCATGTGTTTTTCTGTTTTTGTGTGAAGCCTGCTCCTGAGGCACAGCGCTTAGACGATGCGATCGGATTCTTAAGGGACCATGCTGAAGTTAATGTAAGTCATTAGCCTTAGCTCAAAACTAGCAGGGTGTCTATGATGTATAACTTTCAAAACTTAATAAGTGCTTATTGCTCGTTATATTTGAAATAGTAGTTACACTGTTTTATATAATATTCTATCATTAACAGTGTATTTCATGTCTAAATTGAACCATTGGTATGTGTGATTTTGTAACGTTACTCATCCTATTGAATCAATAAATCAGTTACCATAAAGGCTTTACTTACATTGTACCTTCTACGTAAGTCTCCAGGTGTATTCAGTTATTATTTTACTGATACTTTTTTGTAATTCTGATAGAAAATGTCCCGATTAAATTACTGGAAGCTATTTCTTAGTTCCAATATAACTAGAATATGAATAATTAGATAAACTTGCTACAATGCAAGATGAATAATGAGCTCCAAAATTCCAGTATAACTTTGAAATTTCATTAATTTTGCAGCTATTATTGTAAATGTAGACACCCTGTAGATATAGTAGTGGAAAAGTAGTAAAACCGATATTTGAATGTAATTATCTTGTCAGCTTTAACACACATCTGCTGTAGTTATAATTAATATTCAAACTTCAAACATAGTAGCAAATGATAGACTACTACGACTAGCAATATTCTTACTATTTCTAACATATTACAGTTAATATCGAACTAATCGACTGCTAACTCACTCATATTCTTTCAGGGAACACGTATGGAGGAAAGACTGGACGATGCAATCAACGTACTACGTAACCATGCAGAGTCTCAAATAGGTTTAGGGCAGCTGCCCCCAAGTTTAGGTCCTCCCCAAGTTACAGCATTGGGCTATACTGCGTCACCACCAGAATCGCCCTTTCCAGAACCTGTAAAAGTTGAGCGAGCGACACACAACAGTAGTAAGTAGTTTTAGGTTGTCTTTAAGTACAAGCAAATATTGACAAGCAATTTTTTCTGTTGTAATAGAAAAACGTAAAGAACCTCCAGATAGCGATACAAAACCTTCGAGCTCAGTAGACAGTGTAGTAGCACAACCTAACTCAACTAGTGCAGCAACAGTAACAAAGACCACAAAGCGGGCTAGAAGATAGTAAGTACCTTAGCTGTCATGTTAGTTTTCAAGAAGTATATGGATATTTTTAGCTATACCTTTTAAAAATTTCAATTAAATTTAAACTAATTTTTTTAATTAAAAAAATATTAAGATTCACGCTGTTGCTTTACAAAAATTGAAAATAGTTGAAAAAGCTATTCAAATCTAACAGAATTAAACTTCATATGTTGATTTATAATTCTATAGTAAGGTACTGTATACCTATTCATGTTTTACCAGTTTATGGTGTACAACAGTATTATGAACTGTTTTACATTTTAGACCTTGCAGGTAAAGTGCGTTAAACAAAAATCGTTATCAAGTGGCCTTGTGTCAAACAGTAATTTTTGAAAGTCATGTCGTAACTTATTTTATGAATTGCGTATGCACACAACCTCACTTTAACAACTGACAGCTCAAGTGACTTCGCACGTTGAATTCTGAATAGAGCGATGGAATAATTACCGACATGCCGCCGTAAGACAAAATCTAGTTCAAAGCAAAGCCCTCTCGATAACATTTTTTTTTAACACACGTTACTTTAATTTTTGATTTAGTCTATAATATATATGTTTATATACAGGTTGTTCTGTAAAGGTATTCTGTAAGTTTGATATTCTATTCAGAGGCTCAAAATAGTTTCTATAAATATAGAGCTTCCAACTTCTCATAAAGACACAATAACTTAAACAATTTTAAAAATAGTTTATATACATCCTAGTCTAAACTCCAGTTTTTTTGCCTTTTAGCTGTTCTTCACTTTGAATTTTTCTTATGTCAATCTTGACATACATTTTTCACAAGCTTGATATCCATTTCCTAGTTTTCAAATATTGTTCAATGTTCATATCCACCCGACGAAGTTTTCTTTTTTTTATTTCTGATATTTTTATTTTATTGATATTTGTTTGAAGTTCTATATAATAATTACTAGCAATTCGTCCTATTATTTTTTATCTTTTTATTTATGATTTTAAATGTTGAGACTTGTATGTTCGTTAATAGATCAGATGGAAATTTTACTTTACTTCATCTTTTAGATTGGGTGAAATTTTTGAAATATTTTACTGACTCAATTTATGGTGATTGATTTATTATCAAATTGATTATAATCCGCATACCGTTTTTGACTTTACACGATTATAGAGCTGCAATAAGCTTGCCACTTTTTTCTATTATTATCTGTGCTCATTTCGATTCGATTGAAATCAATTTGTTCTTTATACATTATGAAAGAAATTTGCTTACCTGGTTAGCTAATTGATACAGTTAACTCTCTTAACGTACGGTTAACTTGAATACTCAATTAAGGGTTTCAGCTGAATGAAAATTGTCGATTATAAGATTCTTACATTCTGTCTATAGCTAAAGCCCATATCCCACTGTAAAAATTGTAATAAAAAAATGTAGAAACAGGATTTTCCAACGTAACAACTCGCCTAAATATATGCTTACGATATCCGTAAAATGCTTTTCTAAAAAGCTTTGGAACAAAGCGATTCCTATAATTTTGATGAAATCAGATGTTTCGTTGCATGTTGATGACCCATCCAATCTACGGGGTATTTAAAATGACATACAAAACTGCCGTTTAAACACTTAACCTCATTTTTGTCGTTTATTTGCATTGGATGGTTGTGCTGTGGATAGCATATACTTTTGGTTTCAGTTCGATTTGCTTTAATTAAAAATGGCAGGCAGGTGGTGTAACGAACAAACCGCGACGTCAATTGAATTATACCACGGCAAATCTTCTTATACGCGGCGTCGTGCCATAACCCACCATTTATGCCTATACTTCATCACTCAAAATTCAGAGTAGAACTCAAACAGTTTCAAGATATTATATTAACATTGGTGTATGTAAGCTGTGGATCAGCGTGTTGAAATATAGAATTCATACGTAACGATAAATCAAATAATTAAACGAAGTAAAAAGCTGTAATAAAAATGTTTTCTGTAAACTCGTTAACGTAAAGTACTATTTTACTCATTTTGAACTTGTAAACAAAATCTCAAATTTGCAGAAAATCATCATAGTACAACCTGTATATAAGTTTATTCAAATATACCACGAATATTTTCACAAGAATGTACTGTTTATTATATTCGTATGTTTGTAGAAAATGTTTGATAAACTGCTATATATGAACAGACTGCCAAAGATTTCATTAATATTACTTTTATTGCATATGTATATGAATATAACTGTGTTGTTTAAGTAGTGATGCTGATGATGACGAAACTGATGATCCAAGCAACAAGGCCGTGCGCGAGAGAGAGCGCAGACAGGCCAACAACATTCGCGAACGGTATGTAGTAGCACGCAATATTACACGATTTTAATCATTCTTCCAGAATTGCACCTGCTGTTTCCTTAATACCCACCCTATTTGCAATTATGCAGTTCTATAATTAACAATAATGTGGATCCTTCTAAATTTATTATTATCGTCCCCTTACTAAAAATTGTAATTGTATTGTAAATACTAATATTAATTGCAAAATTAGCAATGTTTTTATATAGTACTGCATACAAAATAAGTTACTTCCTCTCCCATGCCTTTCCTGTCTACACTAGGCCCATGTTCTGGAATATAAATGTTATGCGAATTACTTGATTTTTCACTCGTTCGCATAACATTTTATAGCGAATTGGCCAGCATGGGTAGATTGTATTTAGAATGTCCAAATATTTTAATTTGACGCACCATTTTAACTATTTTTTAATGATAAGTACACTTTGAATATGGGCCTTGATATACACTCTGAATGCGTGTTACTATGTACCATGTCTTATAAAGTCGTTAAAATTCAGTAAATCAGTACATTAATACTGGTACAATAAACTTTTCAAATGTGACTGGCATTTTCCGCTTTGGTGGTAGTTTATCAAACAAATTTGCACTCAAAAGTCAGGCAGGCATTTTATTATTCTTCTGTTCAAGTGCGGACGAAGAAGAGGGAGAATTGGATCCAGAGATAAAAATTCAAAGGGAACGGGAGAGAAGGCAGGCAAATAATGCTAGAGAAAGGTGCGCCTTAGCCTTTAGTTGTGTTAACATTACATAATTATGTGTATTTTGGCCTGTATTCATCTGTGTGTATTTGATTTCTCTTTCGTCCACTATATAACAAGGCAGCTTGTACTGTAGTAGAGGTGCCAACAAATTTTGCTATCGAAGAATTGCAAAATGTTATTACTATTTTTACCATAGGCGCCTGTAACTTTATAAATGATGATTGCAAATTGCATTTTAAAGAAAAATTGGCACTCTATATTTATTTGTAAGTAAGTTGTTTCCAAATCAATATTCCAACATTTTTAAGTGATTTCATATGAATTCAGATTGATTTTTCAATTTTGCAATTCTTTTAAATGCATTTAAGTTGCTAACATTACCTCCAAATTGCACCATAAACGGTAAATTATTTTTAAAAATAATCATTTATCTTCTGATTGAACGCAGTACCTTTTAACTGCTAAAAATGACAAATTTTATAAAAAAATAATTTACCGTAAACTTTCCTATAATTGAATTCACAGATAAGCTGGATACTAGTAGGAACTACATCGCTATATGCATTAATGCTATTTTTAGGATACGTATTCGTGATATAAATGAGGCGCTAAAAGAATTGGGTCGTATGTGCATGGCTCATCTCAAAACAGATAAACCGCAGACCAAACTGGGGATTCTCAACATGGCAGTTGAAGTGATTATGACGTTAGAACAACAAGTTAGGGGTAAGTATATTTTATATTTTAATTGAGCTTCTTGAAAAATATGTTATTATCTGCAATGTTGTAAAATTACTATTGACATATATGGTAATAACAGATTTTTTCTTCAAACGGCAGTAAAATATGGCATTATACTGCTGGATTGATGATGCTAAACTGTCACTTTATTGCCAAGCGGCAGATAAAGTTATTATCTGCCGCTGACAACTTTATCTGCCGCTCGTCAGCGGCAGATAATATTATCTGCCGCTGGCGAGATCGAGTAATTTTCTTCGAATTTTGTTCACAAAGTTGTAAATAATTTGTTATAAAAACATTTGAAGAAAAAATACTATATGTTATTCGGAGCAAAAGTATCTTTATGTGGCTCGGCTGTACTTATCTGCCTCGCAAGCTCGGCAAATAACCCGTCCAGCCTCGCCACATAAAATATAACTTTTGCTCCTAATAACATAATATACTATTTTTTTTATTTATTATTACTTCATATTTTTTAGTGTTTTATTTACATATTATAATGACTATTGCATACATCTGTCAAACGATATCATTTAACGAATGATCGAACTCGCAACTTTCAACCAATCAAAAACGACTTGCGTCGATAAGGTGTTACATAACAACTTATCGGTAATACTCCAATAATGATGATTTGTTAGTTTTTTTAATCGATTCAAAATATATTGCGTGCATAGTTCCTTGCTTTGATAATACTGACCAGATTACAATCCAGCGGTCGTGCAATCTAACCAGCATTATCGGCAAGTCACTATGCACTTAATACATTACTGTTGATTATACCACTCCCTCTAACATCAACCAATGAAAAACGGAAAAATGCCTAGTTACGCATGTACTAACTTTTGATAATATACAAAGCAACTGATAATCACATACCTTCCTGATTAATAGGTGATAATCACACGCCTTCACAAACATCACGTTACCTGCTGTCAGTACAATTGTCATAACAACCACATTAACTGTACTTTTAATATTTAAAACACACTATTCAAACGTTGTTTATTGACTCGTGATATAATCAACAGTAATACCCCAAGTGCATTAAAATAGCCGATTAAATTTTGACGTTTTCTGTCAGAATGTTTTGCTAAGAAATATGTTCAGTAAATTTGCCTTTCAACAAGAATCCCGAGTGCGTAGCACGAGAGGAGTGCAAGACCACATATTTACTATGAAGCAAATGATAAAAAGAACGTAAACAACACCATATATGTAGCATTTATTGACGTTGAAAAAGCATTTGACAGCACCCCAAGAAAAGAAGTGTGGAACATTCTTAAACAAAGAGGAATCAGCAACAAGCTGGTAAAAGCTATTTACAGTCTGTATAAAAATACAAGAAATTATGTTAGAAAGGAAAACTTGGAATCTGAGGAGTTCGTAACCAAAGAAGGATGGAGACAAGGGGGAGTACTGAGCCCAACTCTATTCAATATAGTTCTCGACAACATCATAAAATAAACGAAGAGTAAAACAAAGAAACTACAAGTAGGGTACAGAAACATGCAGATTGTGGAAGTAGTGGAATGTGCCTTTGCCGACGACTTGATGATCTACGCAAAAAACCAAAAGGAATTACAAATGAACTTAGACATCCGGAAGACAGCATTAGAAAAAAGAAACATGAAAATAAACGTTGCTAAAACCAAAGTAATGACAATCGGAAAGAGCAAAACCAAGATAACAATAAAATTAGATGGAAAGGATATAGAGCAAATAGAAGCATTCAAATATCTAGGAGTAAACATACATAAGGATGGAAAGGAAGAGGCGGAAATCAACAACAGAGTAGAGAATACAACGAGACTTTTCTACACCCTTCATAACACCTTCATAAGGAAAAAGGAGATAACGAAGAAAATGAAAATGACAGTGTACAACACAATATACAAACCAATCCTGACCTACGGATGTGAAAGCTGGGTGTTAAACAGTCAAATGAAGAGCAAAATACAGGCACTGGAAATGAAGTATTTAAGAGGTGTTAAAGGTATTACTAGAAGAGATAAAATTTGAAACGAGACAGTCAGAGCAGAACTCAATGTAGAACCAGTTTTGAAAAGCATAGAGAAACAACAGTTAAGGTGGTTTGGACACATAGTAAGAATGGAGGATACAAGACAAACGAAAAGAGTATGGCTAGCGAAATCTACCCAGAAGAGACCAAGAGGAAGACCGAGAAAAACATGGAATCAGGTAGTGGCTGAATGTCTGAAAGAACGAGGAAAATCTTGGAAAGAGGGGATGAAGATGGCAAAGAATAAGAAAGAATGGGCAAACATTTATTTACTCGTGAAACATTTATGATTGATTCTATTGTGACTGTATTTGTAAATGTATTATGGTAAATTGCACCTTTACACCTTAGGGTAATTAAGGTTATTGATTTTATATACAGTGTGTCTCACCGACTATGAGACATAGCAAAATTAACATTGGAAAAGTATATAAGGATCAACTAGGGCTATGATCTATGGATGCTGTTTAATTAGGCAAAACAAAAGAAAATATAAATTTTGTCAAATACCTAATCAAAGTTATTTGAGCTATTTAAGCAAATTTGTTTAGAATAATAAAATCAAACAATTTTAAAGTTATCCACGTAGTTGATCATTTATAATAAGTGATACATTTACCTACAATGAATGTTTACACTACAGACGAAAAAATCCAAACAGTTTCTTGGAATTTAGCCGGTAACAGCTTGAGAAGAACTTCAGATCTTGTTAGTGTGTACTACAATGATCGGCCAATTCCTTCCAAGGACACAGTAGCGCGAATTGTAAAACCATTCCGAGAAACTGGATGTGTCAAAAATTTATAGCTCGCGACGACATGCAAATTTAGATTTCCTTAAAGACTATTACAGAAGCATATTTTAATATAACGCCTCAAATGTTAAATAATGTACGTTGCAACTTTTACGACAGACTAAGTCACTGTTTAGTAGTGAATGGAAACACATTTGAGCATTTAATTAATTAGTTAAATCTGTTTTGTTATAAAATTCGTTAAATTTGTAATTTCTTTCCATTATTTTATTTTAAAAATAGTTTTTGGATATACCATTGTTTATCTTATTTTAAATTAACAATTTTTTCTTGAACAAAACCACAGAATACAAGACAAAACTTTTTATTATAAAATACATTGTTTACAGTTATACATAAATACTTAACCTCTCTCGTATGTCTGTTTACTGCACGTCAGGCACCCTGCTTAATTACAATAGCATACGTATTCAAGTAACATTTAAATAAACATGTAAATTTGTTAGTAAACTAATCATTTTAGCAGTTACATATTTATTTTTCACAGCAATTTCTCAAATTGCTTTCGATCATGTTCTAAATACTTAACCCTACGTTTTATCGTTAAACACATTGGCCAATATTCTTGGTGTGATGGTATTTACTGCAATCACAATAGCTCGTGTGTAGCGGAAATCATCTAATGGTGCATAATATGCAGCATTTTTTGCACACCTTTTTAACAGAACAGGATCTGTACAAAACGCCTACAAAAAATTAATGTACAATAATTTAATTATTAAAGAACACCATTGCATGTCAATTTACCTGTTTGAGCTGACAAATGTGGTAAATATTTATTAGGACTTGTGGTTATTCGATCTTAAATATCTTGCAAAATTTCTTCAGTGACCACAGATTAAGTGGTGTTCCTGTACATTTGCCGTTACTACATGTTCCACGGAACGTGGCACTACGATGTTAGAGAACTGTTTTTCAAATTGTTGATAACAAGATTGAGATAAATATATCCAAACACAATTTTCATCACGTTCTCCAGAATAAAAACCAGCCTCTACGATAAACTTATTGCCTTCATCAGAGAAAACCATTTTTTCAGCTTAACCTAAAATTAGCAAGGTCGTGCTACAATTATTAAAAAGTAGGTAAGATATAGCGATATGAATTCTTACCAAGTAAATTCACCAAGTGTGGTGTTATTCTTGAAAATGGCTGTTTTTAAATAAAATGTAAACAAATAAGGCGAAAGTTATCTCTTTTCTTCATTTATGGAAAGTTAAACACGCAAATTTGACAGTGCCAAATTTACTGCGCGCGCATAAAAATGAGAAAGTAAGATTAGTGAACGAATTCTAGGCATACCAACAGACAGCAGTTTTGATAACAACAGGAATATCCTACAGTCCAATGAATATTAATAAAATTTGTATTGGGAAAATTTTAAAGTTACCCGCAATTAGAAACGAAAGCACAGTTGTGACAACAAAATAATTCAATGATTGTTTCACTTCTGACCAATCACAATTCTCGATCCGGCCAAAGCAATAGTTGATCCTTACGTAATTTCCCAATGTTAATTTTGCTATGTCTCATAGTCGGTGAGACACACTGTATACTGATGGGGCCACAATTATATATAACAGCAATGAGGTAACATGAACAACAAAATAAAATACTTGAGTAAGAAAGAGATGCCCATACAACAAAATTATTTTAGTAGGCACAATTAGTTGACATATGTCATAATTAAAGTAAGCGTCAAGCCTACTCGTATATTTGCTACTACGTTTATCTCTTTCCTACTCAAGCAATATGTGTTATCTTCTTATTCATGTTATCTCATTGCTGTTATATAACGGGTGTTCATAAACAGTCGTCATCTCAGTTGCTTTGAAAAACAAAATGTTATGTCTTTGATTAATTCGTGCAACACAATGAAACGTCATTGAGTACTGTCATAGCGCATTCTTTCTCAATTTTAATAGACATACGTTTCTGAAGTCAAAACCTACTGTGATGACGACTGTTTATGAACACCCGTTATAATTGTGGTCCCATCGGTATATACATATCGCCAAATATTGGCAGAGACGATTTTGAAGAAATTTGGACAGATATAGAATGCAGTATAAAAATGCATATATTGCAAAATACGAATATAGTTCTAACAGGAGACCTAAATGCCAAGTCGACCTATTGGGGCGCAGCAAATACAGACTACAGAGGACACACTATAGTCGAATGGGCAATGAAAACAGGCTTCATTATACTAAACAATGGAGACACTTCGACTTTCGAAACGGGAAGAGGGATATCATATATAGATATAACCATAGTGAGTTCAAACCTAGCCACAAGATGCCACGGGTGGACGGTAACGGATAAAGAGAACGGAAGCGACCAGAAGAATATAATATTCACTCTGGAAAACAATATACCAAGCTATGGCGCAGTAAGCACCAAAAACAGATGGAAGACAAATGAGGACAACGACCAAAAACTACAAGCAGACATTACTAAGAAATTATCAGAAAAAAATGAACCAATTACACCCGAGGAATACATCAGTATGATACAAGGCAGTTGTAAGGACAATCTCTCACCGACAAACAGGAAGACAAGAAGAAAACCAATATACTGGTGGAACGCAGTATAGCACGGAAACGAAAAGATAGCATGAAAAAGAAGAGAGACATGACAAGACTGTACAGAAACCAGGCGGTAACCCAGAAATACACACAGCGACGACAAACAGAAGAGTTACAGGCCAATATGCCTTCTAGACATCTACGGCAAACTGCTAGAAAGCATGATACAGTCAAGATTAATCTCGGAACTAGAAGAGAAAGGCCACATGTCTGAAAACCAATACGGATTTAGGAAACGAAAATTTACAATAGACCCGATAAATGTTATAAAGGAAAAAATCACCAGGATAAAAGGAGTGGCATACAAAAACAGGAGCCTATGTCTGCTGATAACTTCAACATCAAAAATGCCTTCAACTCAGCTACCTGGGACGAAATTGTAAAAGAATTAAGGAGGAGAAACTTCAGTAACTACTTGATACGAATAATATGCAGTTATTTTGAGGACAGAATACTAATAGCAGAAGGAAACAAAGAATACCCGCTGAGTTGTGGAGTTCCACAAGGATCTATATTAGGACCCTTACTATGGAACTTAATCTTCGATGACGTGGTGCGGACCGATATGCCCAAAGGCACAGAGATTCTCTGCTACGCGGACAATGTTGCCATATTAGTAACAGCAAAGACGCTCGACTCCCTCAAATGCAACACGAACACAGCAATCATGAGAACCGCACAGGCGATTCGGAGGAAGAAACCAACGCTAGCAATGGATAAAACGGAACTAGTAATCCTATATGGAGGTAACACACTAAAAGAAATAGAAATCGAGACGGAACGCACTGCAATTAGAAGTAAAGACAAACTAAAGTACTTGGGTGTCATATTCGAAAGAAATGCAGGAATGAAACAGCATATTAACGTACATCACCCAGAAGGTTGGCAAAACAATTGCGGCTTTAACCAGATTGATGTCTAAAACTGAAGGTCCTAGACAGTGCAAAAGAAAGCTACTGTGTGCCGTGACCTATTCCACAATGCTGTATGCAACCCCTAAATGGGAAAAGGCAACTAAGTTCGGAAAATACAAAGACATGCTCGATAAAACGCAAAGGAAATTAACAATTGCGGTGACATGCGCATATAGAACAGTGTCCACTGAGGCACGCCAGGTAATAGCGGGAATGAAACCTATGGAACTCATGGTAGAAGATAGGACCAAAGGATACGGAGACACAGGAAAAGCAAAATGGACAAAAAAACTTATAAAAGACCTGAAAGCATGGATAGGGAGAAAACACGGGGAAGTAGATTTCTACCTCACACCAATGATCAGCTGACATGGCAGCGTCATGACCTACAAAAAGAGAATTAAAAAAAACGGAAGAAGAGAAGTGCTTGTTCTGTGACCACGAGAGAGACGACCCAGAGCACACTTTTTTCTTTCAATGTAACAAGTATGGAACTATCCGGGCAACAAAAACAAGAAGGTGAATAGAAACATCACAGCGGACAACATTATCCGAGATTATGTTAGAAAGTAAAGAAAATTGGAATGCAATTACGGAGATGGTCCAGGAGCTACTCCGGGACAAAATAATCGATCCAGACTCTGAAGTAATGGGCTAACTGGTTCCAGAATCTGGTGTATCGCAATGGCTACTCGGAAGACTCCTTCCAAGTCATTTAAAAAAAAAAGGTTGGGTTTTCCGTCAGTTTTGACACAAACTGACACAAAACCTAACCTGCTAATCTCGAATTTGACATAGACTTAAAATTGACAGCAGGGTAACCAACATTAACAGTGCCAACATAAGAATAAAATAAGTATTTGATATTTTGCATTTCATTCAATATATTCTCTTTCCAAATATAATTCGTGTAATGATTAATGATCGATGATTTTTTACTCGCTAAAACCGAAACAGCTAATTTAATGAGTGCGTACCATGAGTTAAATTTAGGTTCCGGTTGTAACTCGGAAAAAAAATCATCGAAAATAATCATTCCACTAGTTATATTACAACTGAGAATATAATTCATGTATCACGTGACCCTATTTTAACCAGTGTATGTATGTATTGGCGCAGCAACCCTTGTGGATTATGGCCTGCTCTTCTAATGGAGCTTTCGTAATCCTTTCCGTTGTTTCGTACAAGGTGGATTGGTCCTTATACGCGTCGGTTTCCTGGTAGGGTACTACAGATTTGGGTGGGTTCTTGTTTTCTTCACTATGTCTTTCCATGCTTTCTTATTCTTGATCTTATTTCGCCAGTCTGTTATGCCCATTTGCCGTATGTCTTTTTCTACTGCATCTCTCCATCGTAGGCATGGTCTTCCTTTCTTTCTGGTAACTCCTGGGTTCCATTCAGTTATTGCCCTTACAGCTCTTGTTCTGTCCTTACGGTAAATATGTCCCATTCAGCTCATTCTTTGTGCTTTCATGTATTTGATAATGGTCTCGTTACCCACAAGTTCATATAGCTCATGGTTCATTCTGGGTCTCCATATACCTTCTGCTTCTTGTATCGGTCCGAATATTATTCTTAATATTTTTCTTTCGCAAATCCTTACTTGCTCTTCTTGCGTTTCTGTGAGAACCCAGGTTTCACATCCATACGTGATGACCGGTCTTATTACGCTTTTGTAAATTCTTATCTTAGAGGCTCTACTTAGTATTTTGTTTTGCAGAAGATATTTGCATGCATGGTAACTTCTATATCCTGATTTAATTCTTGCATTGAGTTCTTCCTTCATGCTGTCCTTGATATCTAGTTGCGCCCCTAGATAGCAGAATGTATTCACTTGTTGGAAGGTGTATTCATTTATGAGTAGCGGTTGGTTCGTAGCATTATGTTTCCATGTTGTCATATATTTTGTTTTGTTTTGGTTAATTATTAATCCTAGTGCTCGTGATTCTTTCTCTAATTTACAAAATGCCTCGATAAGACCTTGTTTTGTTCTACTCGTTATCACTAGATCATCTGCGTAGGCACATATTTGGGTATTTTTTGTACTGACAAGCCCGTTGATGTTTATTCTTCTCATTACAGCTTCAAGTACCAAGTTAAATAATGTAGGTGAAAGCACATCTCCTTGTCTGACCCCTACCCTGATATTGAAACTCTCCGTGTCACCCTCTGTTGTTCTAACTGTTGCCGTTGTGTCTGCGATAGTCATTCTGATAAGGTGTAACAGCTTGGTTGGAATTCCTAGGCTACTTATTTCTGTCAACATTTTATTTCTGTTAATTTTGTCAAAGGCCTGACTGTAATCGATGAAGAGATTATGGATATCAATGTTAAATTCTTTGCTTTTTTCAAATATTTGCCTCATCATGTGTATGCTGTCTATCGTGGATCGGTCCTTTCTAAACCCATTCTGCTGTTCTCCTAAAATTTTCTCTGCATAGTTTGATAGTCTGTTGTGGATTATACTGCTCAATATTTTGTAGACTACGCTTAGTAGTGTTATGCCTCTATAGTTTTTAAGTTCATTTTTATTACCTTTTTTAAATATTGGAATTATTATTCCGTTTTTCCAATCTTTGGGCATTTTTTCTTCATGCCAAATCTTTGTAATTAGATGATGTATCTGTCTTTTGAGCTGGTCTCCACCATATTTTAGCATTTCACCAGTCACCTCGTCAGGGCCTGCTGCTTTTCCATTTTTTAAATTGTTAATTGTTGCACACGTTTCTTCCCATCCAGGTTCCTCTACTTCTTCTGTATCTTTTTCTTCCAGGGTTATTGTTAGTTCGTTTTTGTCATTATCTAGTAAATTTTTAAAGTGGTCTCTCCATTTATTAAGTACCTCGTTTTTTTCTATCAGTAATTTTCCGTGACCCTATTTTAACCAGTGAGGTGCATAGAAATGCCTAGTTACACATTATCACAGCGGTAGTAATTTATTTTCGTAATTGTTTTTAGGGGTGATCATAACTGGTTGTGATTTTTTTTTAGGTTGGCGTTGTTAATGTTGGTTACCCTGCTGTCAATTTTAAGTCTATGTCAAATTCGAGGATGGCAGGTTGGGTTTTCCGTCAGTTTTGACACAAACTGACACAAAACCTAACCTGCTAATCTCGAATTTGACGGACTTAAAATTAACAGCAGGGTAACTAACATTAACAGTACCAACCTTAACTCGAAAAAAAAAAGCATCGATAATAATCATTCCACTTGTTATATTACAACTGATAATACGGTACAACAGAAATTAAATTAGAGGTTGTTACACACATAAACATTAGTCCTAAAAGCGCAATGATTATGTTGTTTATACACGAAAATAAATACTTTCACTTTTTCAGAACGGAATTTAAATCCAAAAGCAGCCTGTCTGAAAAGGCGAGAAGAAGAAAAAGCAGAAGACGGCCCCAAGCTAGGACCAGGACCGCATCATATGCTCCCTGCCGCACCACATTACCCAACCATACCAGTAAGTAATTTTTACTTCCTTTTACTACTATAAAGGAAGTATTGGATTCACCCCAAAAATTCGAAATTGAGTTTTCAACAGATCTTCACGTTTTAGAGTCCCCTGATCCCAAAAAACATATTTTTTTTCATTGGTCTGTCTGTCTGTCTGTCTGTCTGTGTGTCTGTCTGTGAACAGAATATCTCAAAAACGAAAAGAGGTATGGCGTTGAAACTTCATATATAAGTTTTGTGTACTATGTAGATAAGACAGCAAGCTTTTGAAGAAAATCGCATAACCGGAAGTAGGTGTTTACTCTTGTGATTTTTCAGTTTTTTTCGATTTTTTCAAAAACGGCTCTAACGATTTTTTTTAAATTTTACATTTTTCTTACATTTTTAATGTGTATTGATGTGAGATAGGTGATTTTCCAGTTGAATACTTCTAAAGTGGGTTTCTTTTGTTTTTTTTTCTATTTTTTTTATTAACTCCTATTTTAAATAAAACACCCGGTATATTATTACATTTTGGAATTCAGCTTAAAATTTTAGAGAAAATTTGTCTCCTGAACTAACGCTCTATTTTGTGCGGTTTCTGTAGAATTTGTAATTTTTGAAAATTTTTAACAAATGGTTAAAAACAAAAATGAAATTTTTGACTAATTATAAGATCACTGTAAAAGGAAGTTGTGTGAGTGTATCACACCAGATTTTTATTCTCAGATTGTTCAGAAGGACTTTGTTACAATTCAAAATTATGTTGAAACAGTTGAGTAATCCTAGCATTTGTTCATGCCATTTTAGCAAATTCTACAAACCTTAAAATTTATTAGTAACAACACAAATTCACCATTCAACTGCAAGCATAAGAACATTCTAAGCAACAACATAAAAAGCATTCTTTTATTTTTAAATTCTGTTTTTATTACTTGTACTGTGTGTAACAGCAAATACTATATAAATATATACAATTTCAGGGTCCACCTCCAAACTTGCCTCACAATCCAAGCCAGCCGCCACAATAGCATTGCTAGTGTAGGCAGGGCTTGCCAGATGTATATACACGCATTCGTACAAACGGCTATCATTCATTCATCAGACATCGTGCATAAACAATATTATATTTTTTTAAGAAAATTCTGCAGTGATAAAATCTGTATTCTGTTTTTTTATTATTACTTATTTTTTGACTTAATTTTCTGTTTAGTTAATAAAGTGCAACACTTTATAATAAATATAGTGTTATCATATGTGGCTGAGATAATTTTACAATTTACCTGACCGTACTTTCTCTGTACGGTATTTTGAATGACGTAATTTAATATCGGGTGCCAAATGTCGTCACAATACTCATACATACAGTAAAGTTAGATTGTAATACGTAATGACAAATTGTGATCTCTGTTTTGCCATTGTATTAAGTTTTTTAAGAGGAGTACATAAATCGTATTTTTTGAATTCTTTATTGAATGTGCTATTTCTTCATTTAGAGTTTATAAGTTTTTTTTTTACGTTAATAATCATGTTTCGCCTAATTAAATTGAAATTGGTTGTGCCATACATTGGAAAGGAAGCGAGCTTTTATTTATAGACACTATAAAAAAAGACAATCGCCAAAAACAAATTCATCATCTCGTACCACAGCAGTAGTTGCACTACACCTTAACTTATAGTATATGAAACTTGGGTTTTATAGATATAAAATTGTTAGTTCAAATAGGAAAGCCAGAAATGACACCCGCATTTTTGTGTTAAAATAAATTTGATCTCGCCTGAAATTTCATCCTTACAAAACTGCTTTAATTACAAATATATTAGCTTTATTTATTTATTTAAACTAGAATGTAAAATACCAGTGCTCTCTTTTGCAGTAGTGAACAAACCAATGAAATAGATAGAGAATAATTAGGACTAAATTTATGTACAGCTGCCAGTAACATCTGACTTCAAACGTTTTCATGTAATTTCCAATTTTTGAAGTCGCAGCGCAACATTTTATTTATTTATAAAACTTAGGTTTCCATGTCACATTATTACTTTAACGTTAGCACGTTGCATTTTACCTCGGCCACATATGAATTTGTGTAAGGTATTCTTTGTAATATGCGCCAGTATTCCGAAAATTTTGACTCTCTATGTTTGAAGAGTGTTATAAATGGAAAATTTGTTTTAAACTTGCCCCTAAATTCCTTCGGAAATCTTTTCTATAATAGTGTATAAAATTTACAATAATTCTTAAAATGACCGATTGAATTTAGAGGTTAAACTAAAACAATACCATTTAAACATATTCTGACTCTGCTACGGTTTTTAGAAGTTGGCTTTATTTTGAATATAGCAAGTTTTTAATCATTTTTTGTAATTTATTAAAAAGTATATATACTTAAGGTTACATGAACTTTTTTAAAAACTATATAGTGTTCATACTTAACCAATCGAGTTTAATAAGTAATTGCGTTAAGTTATGATTATAGAACTTTAGTTTATGTATTTTAAGCTTAACTTTTTTTATTTCTTAGTTATAATAATTATATTTAGGTTAAGAATGTAATATTTCGTATTGTTTCTTTTTAGTATTTTTAGTGAATATTTATATTATTGTTTTTGATTGTTAAAGAAAATTTAAATTATTTTAATTGCTCAGTATTTTTAACAAATGTGCAAAATCTGTAGTTGATGTATGTTACAATTTACTTTAAAAAAATTTACTTATTTGAAATTGTGCGAAAACTGAGCAACTAAAACTAGTTAAATGATTTATTTGGTTATGATAAAAACTTTGCAATTCAATTTTGTGTAGGGAATAGCGCAGCAAGATTTAATTTTGCAGTTTTTATCAGTAATTTGCAATAATTTGATGAATCATAGTATATAAAACCTAATGTACACCAATATCATGTGGTTTTCATTCCATTGGCAGCCATTTTTGTATGACCTTTAGGCTAAACTCTGGCAGTGCCAAGATGGAGTTTACAACTTCATTTTGATGTCAAAAGTAGCTTGTGACATCTTGAAGGTACTTTTTATATTAGCGTTCTAAATTAAACGTAGTAACCTGGAATAATCGTGTCTGGAAATTTTGCTAGGACTTAAACCACTGAGACTGCATTCATTCGTCCATTTCAATTTAATGAGATATTTTTATAAGTTTGAGAAACTATTAAGGTTTTTCAAACTTCAAATAATATCTATGCTAGAAATTCAGAATTCTAACAAAAAATACGATGATTTTTTCAAATTATTTCCAGGTTCCAGTTTAACTTTATTCTCATGACAAAAATTGTTTTTCGTTACTAATAGAGGTGTAAGGTCATTATTATTGGCAGCGAAAATGTATAGTACTGAGAAATCACAGCTAAGCTTTGACACTATAAATTATTACAAACATAGAGATTGGCAGCCATATTTATATATATTTTATTGTAGTTCTTTTATATTTATATTATTTAAGTTATATTGAATCAGAAACATGACACTATGTGCTCTCCTTTTTAATTTGTTTTAGTCCAACATAAAGTTTTCAATATTGGTGCAAGAACAAAACTTATGCACGTTATCTACGAATTTTGTAAATTGTTTGAACATTTTATAAGATATATTTTTGTAGTATTGAAAGATGCGTAATTTAAAAACATGAGAGTTTCTTTTAAGTGATTAGTAAATTCAAATAAATTGTAAAGCTTCAACTGATATGTATCAAACTTTTCAAGCGAATGTGTTTTTACCTATATGAAAAGTATATGAATAAAATACTGCGTGATGAAGATTTAAGTTAGGTAATTCAGCTAGAGTATGACATTCAGACGTTTATTAACTATATGTAATATACAATACGTACATAATATACTATGTGCCATTTTTCCATACTAATGTGTTTGTTAATACACCTCTCTTCAACACTTCTAACAATCGATTATAATCCGCTCAACCTTGGAAGGAAATTCTACCACACATATAACTAAAGAAATACAATTTCTGACTAGTTACGTATACCAGGTTGTTTAATTTCGACGCTCGCCATTGGGATTACAAAATCTGTAAGAGATACAAGGTCGATTAAATTTGGGCAAAGTTGCAGATTGTGATGCTGAATAATATTCAACAAATAAATTGAACCTGGTTGCCTTAATTTTAACAAATTTGTTTTTTTGTTATACCATGATTATTATGTTATAGTCTGACCATCAAAATCTCGTTTTTTATCTTTAAGGTTATATGTCAAATCTGTTTATTTCTATGCACTCTTCGTTTGTGTGTTTGTTAATGAACAAGGTCTAGGCATGCAGAGTACCAGGTACCTTAGACACTGACTGCTGTGGTCATATGGTCAAAGTCCTACTTAGAATTTTGCCGAGACTAAGGAGTTCCAACCCTAACAAGGGATCTTTTACATACTACACATCGTAGTAATATGGGACCCACAGCTTTACAACACTTCCGAATGATGGCATTCTGTAGAGGCTTTCATCTGCATTTTTGAAAAACCTCACCGGGACCAGGAACCGAACTCACGACCCTTAGATGAGTAATCAGGATGCTTACCACTGTAAATATTGGAATGCATAAGCACTACAGTTGTATTACTTTTTAATATGCAATAGCTCCCATTAATGTGATATGACAATCAAACATCTTTTGTAGTATTTTAAAATTATGTATTGCATTTAAGACTCGTTAGGGCGGGGTTCATTAATCAAGTTGCCTATTTTTAAATATTCAAAATTTGTATATGAATTGTCAATTCAATGATTGCTATTAACTGTCAGTTTGACTTTCAACCAGTATACAGTACAAGGCTATCAAATTTGACAAATATACTTTCCCTTTTACAATTTAACTACTATTTTATCAAAGTAAGTATTGTTATTATGTTATTTTGCTCAATTTAATTGTTTCTTTATTCCTTATTAAATGTAACTACCACAAACCTGACTTCCTTACACTTTTTCAGCTACTCATCCTGATGATTCTCAGCTATGGTTAATGTCAGCTTATCCTTAATGTACACTTAATCAACTAGAGAACTTCCCAAAAATCAAAACTCCCGGCTCCTGCAGGTCCAACATCACTCCTAGTACTTCTACGTAGTATGCAGCTGCAGAACTCAGCCCTCTGGTAATCTTCAACTAGCAGATAATTCCCAAACTAACCTCCTTTGTCCACAACTCCTTTACTGCAGCAACCAAACCACGCCAGCACACCTCAGCAAACCAATTCAAGTCCTCAGTAGAATTTCCAACTCCAATAATGATTGTCAATTACACCTTGCAACACTTCAATAAATCCAAATCTATCCAAACTTTGTCGTTTCCTTCTTCTTTGTATTTAATTAAATTGTATACCACAATCTCTTCACTGATTGTTACTTACATCAACTCTTGTTTATATTTTCGTTTATTCACCTTTTAAACCCGTTTACAACCCATTATACCTTTATACATCAAAATTCCACACAAATAAAGGTTTAATTTCTAAGTTTTTATTAGTTCTCAATAGTGTTTTTTTAAAAACGTCTGTACATAAATTTTCTTGTTATTCAATCAGGTTTTTTTAAACAAAATTTTTCTTATCTAGATATAATTATTACTGCCCACTTCTTAAATTACCTAACCTGAAGTATACATACTACAATTATTTTTGCAGAGCAAGTATATTTGTCTTACACTAACATTAACTTTTCTTCGAATCACCAATATCAAATACTCAAATGTTATAACTTTTCAAGATAAAATTACAATTTACTTTAATTATTTAATCTGCATTTTAAAATTTAAATCAGCCAACAAATCTTTTTAATTTTTTCTAAATTTGATTGCAACAACACACCAACTTTATTTCTTTTAAATATTTCTTTGCTATGATTAACCATACCTACCACTTTATGTATCATAATAATATATATAATGCATCAAACAACCCTACCTTAATTACCAGGTCTGTATTAGTAAAAAAAAATGTGAAAGTTACATGTTAACCTGTTTCTTGTAACATTTTGCAAACAAAAATTCAAAATAAATAGAAACTAGGAGTAATGGTTAGAAGTAAAAGGGCCCAATTACCTGTATGGTCAAATGTGACTAAAGCAAATATATTTTTATTTTAACCCTCAGACTGCGGAAACCGGGTCTCAAGTGACGCCGACTTTCTTTTTTTTAAAATAATTCTACCGTTTTCCAATATGCTGCTTTGGGTGTTTGCGTATTCCTTGAAGCTGTTATGGAGATGCTGTAGAATAAATTTCGTGGAAAAATGTCGTGGTATACCTGAGATAATCCGCTCGGCTCACTTGAGACCCGGTTTCCGCGTTTTGCGCTCCATTGGTTTTTTCTTGTTTTCTGGAGTATAATAACACTGTGTAAAATAATAGGCAAAAAGAATGGATCCTAATAAAATTCCCCTTACGGAACAACAATTGTATGACGAACTAATGCGTGATGATGACGAAAACGACTTTCATTTGTCAGTGGTAGCGATAAAAGTGACGCAGAATATGAAGAATTTTTTAGTCTGCAAGTTAATAAAAATAAAAGTTTTATGATTATATTATCATGTGCAAGTATGCATTAGAAAAACAGACATTGTGGGTAGCCCAGTCAAATGTTACATCGGAACTTACATTAAATGGGGTATTAATAATTTTTGGAGAGGTGTTTCGGATCATTACTGGGACTACAAATCCAGATTTGCAACCCTCAGAAACCTGTGCTCGCTGAATGGCGGTCGAAAAACAGCGACTTTTTCCGACCTTTTTCGTTTTTTTGACAAGATCTCCTAAACTATGCGTTTGTTGGAAAAAATATTTCACATCTTTTTTAAAGTAAATAAAATTTTCTACAAAATAAGGTCAAAATCGTTTTTTTAAGTTATATAGTTATCGAGATGCAGCTTTTCAAAGATTGACCTTTTTTTCAAAAAGTGAAAATTTTAAGTTTTCTGCATACTTCGAGTTGGGATACCGGCAAAATGACACGTCTTACAGAAAAGTCAGAAGGATGAAAGTTGTAGGGAATTTAATAAGCTTTAATATGAGCTGAGGCTGATCCTTGTAGCTCAGATAGTCTCGTCAGAAATTACAAAAAACAAAAAGATAAAAAAAATCCTTTTTTGGTTGAAAGTTAAGTAACATCGTTTCCTTCACCAATACCTTAATTAATGTGTTTTTCATAACATGTCGGCGGAAAATGTCGTATAACTAAGTTGAGAAAGTTTACAGTGGATTTTATAGTCATTGAAGAACTTTTGAAAAGGGCCAGCCACCAAAACATCCGACGCAGAGTTGAAAGTCCACTTCAAGTATGAATTGGCCCCTTACCCAATGTCTCTGTTCAATGAAACTGAAATGAGGAAGGGAACTAAGTAATAATAATAATAATATAATAATAATATGCCTTTATTCAACCAGAATAAAAAAATTCGAAAAGGAATACAACCATTTAATATATTCACAGGCGAAGTTCAGCCAGACAACATAAGGTTGTTTGCTGCTCTTCCACTTAACCTGTAGTTTGAACTTAAAATTATAAGAAAAACATAAATACTAATTATTTTAATTCCGACATGAAAACCCACGCGCCTGCCTGTACGTAACAATACAAATACAAAACTATTTAACAAAGAAACTATGGATTCTGCTCACGAAATAAGTAATAAGTTAGATTTCTTTTGAATAGCGATTGACTTATAGTAAACTAGCTTAAACCCCGCGGCATATGCCGCATTTAAAATGTAGGACGAATTTAATAACTTTTGTTGCACTAAAGAAACTTTTAAAAGCACGCTAGAGATTGGCAGTAAGGAAAAGTTCCAAAAAATATATTTTCAAATGGAAAGTCTCTGGAAAGGAAACGCTCGCCCCTGGAAGGCGTCCTAATTAATATGACGTTGTTAGAACGCAGTCAAAAAAAATTCCGGAAAGAATTAATGCTCTTGTTGACTTATGAGATTATACCTATGTGAGAATTATTTGCTCCACCGAAATAATTTTCAGCTGCCTGCAATCTGTGTTTCTTTTCAGGTTTAAGCCTTTGAGCGTCATAAAAATATAAATGCGGTAACTCAAGTCTCCAGTTACGCCGTTACTGATATTGTTAAATAACTCGATTAATTATTATTTCTTTGTCATTTTAAACTGGCATTATTATTATTATCTCTATAATAGCAACCATAAGTAACTGTTTATAATGTTTATATGCTAGCGAGTTAATTTTCTTCTTAAATCGCTAGTGAATTAATAGTAGATTGTTCTACAAGTTAAGAAAAGTGACAGTTTTCCAGCAAATGTAAAAGTTTTACGTGAACATGCAATTTTTCCGTGTAGTTGGCAAAAATATCTTTTTAAATAATTTTGGTCAAAGCATGGAAGCGCAATGTTTACTGTACTGTATAAATATAAATAACCAATATATATTATAGAATACTTGAAAATGGATGAATCTGTTATTAATTCATTTAGTTTCAATTTAAACTGCAGTGTTCTATAGCAGCTACTTGGCGCATTCGGTTACTTATTTAAAAATAGACCTGCGTTTTTCACATATCGCAGCGGTCGTGCTTTTAAAAACATGATGTTTTTAGAAAAACAAAATTCAAATTATATTAAATCCTAATAATACATATAACAATTAGAAACTCATACCTATCATATTAAAGTAATCACCTTTTTCTTTGACTATTGAGAATTTCTTTAATAACACGCGCCTTTCCGCTATATATATATTTTTTAAATATATTTTTACTTTGGATGAAACCGTGGGGTTGAGTGGAAGAGCAGTGCATTAAACGCACTGAACTCCGCCCCATATTAATACTTACACTAATATATTTTTTTCTATATGTATATACAGAAAATAAAGACATTTATTATTATTATTATTATTATTATTATTATTATTATTATTATTATTCACTTATTTTACCGTACTGCAATTGAAGTGATAATAAATAAATCGATCAAATATTTATTTATATTCCAATACCAATATAATACAAAATACTATTACTTTCACTTATACTACAATAAAGGGCAATGCCACTCAGTATTAGGTACAGATGTTAAACCAATAAAAATCAGATGAAACCATTCCACGGAACAGTGCAAATTACAGCAAGCAATCATAGGCGTTCCATTATCAGGACCCTTACACAAACAATATATACTGTTATCTTTAGTTTGCGTGGCTACGAGAGCAGTGGTCCTTGTTTCCGTACTACTACTTTTATTACAAAACATTAAATTTGTACCATTATTAACATTTAACGACTCTTTGAATACATTCCAATCAGTATTAGCTGCAGCATCCTTAACTGCTTTATTTGTGAAATATTTACCGAGAAGTAGGGCATCCAATACCGAACTGAATTTTCAATCCCGGGATTTCGGTATTGAAGAAATTCTATCTGGATCCCGGTATTCAATACCAGGATTTCCGGTGTTCAAACCGAGATTACCTGTTTTCAGTACCGATATTTCCAGTATTCAATACCGGGATTTCCGATGTTCAATACCGGGATTTCCGGTGTTCAATATCGGGATTTTCTGTTTTCAGAACCGGTATTTCTAGTATTATAGGTGTATAATAGGTAAGTAAATATGCAAGCAACAGTGACAACACAACTGAACACAGTTTACGCTGTTTATGGACACATCTGCTAACTGCTACTACCCTGAACCATATCTACTAATTATTATCTATCAACATGTTGCTCCATGTCTGGCGCCGGCCAGGCCGGGTAAGGCAACTCGCAGACTCTGCGAACTGCGATGCAGTGCACACAAAAGCAATCCCAGAAATATCGAAAATTATTGGAGAAAAATACCGGGATTGAAATACCGGATAAAAAAATTAGGGATCCCGGGATACCGACATTTTGGGATCCCGGGATTGGATGCCCTACCGAGAAGTTCTGGCATAATCACATTGTTAAAAAACTTCATAGCAATAGCGCTTTCTTTTTCTCAAAATACCTCATTGAAATGTATTCTTTCACGGAAAAAATGTTTACTACTCCATACCACAAAATCACAGTAATTAACTCCAGTAATAGCGAGTTGCATTTGTATCTGGTAGTAGTAGCCATGGTTATGATCTAATTTAAATTCTTCATCCTTTTTTTTGTACACCTGCACATTTTAGAACATTTAGGTCATCTATGCCAATGTCCTTTGCGCAATAAAGACACTTAATTTCGACAACCCCCATTTCACCACCAAAAGGGCAAATTCAGATTACTATTTAAAATAGCATCTGCTTTTCCACTTAGATAACAAATATTAAATAATTAACGACACTAACTGTAGACCAATAATACTATTGTAATGTTAAACATATATGTAAGAGAGTGATTATGCTGCACCGATTTGGTGATTAAGTAGAATTTTAAACAGATTAGAGTTAAATTTCTCAGGTGAACAGGTTTTGAGATACTCCGGCAAAGAATTGTATAAATAAGCTATATCGTAAGAAAGGGATCGCTTATACATTGCAGTTTTGTGATATGGAGGCGTAATTAGATTTCTATTTCGCGTATTTACACTATGAACATCACATCTAAATTCAATTTTATTAAGTAAATAAGAGGGTACTTTATTTGAGATAATTTTATTAAACAATGTGGCTGAATGAAGTATTCTACGATTGTGCATATTTAACCATTTAATTTCGTTAAGTTTATGTGTTATGTGATCAAATTTTCTAATACCATGAATAAACCTCAGGCATGTATTTTGCATATGCTGAATTCTTTTACTGTCCGCACTGTCTATGATTAAATTTATTAAATTGTGCCATGGAAGAGACTGAAGGTCGTTATAGACCTCCTCATAATCAAAATTAGCAAAATCTCTGTAAGTATACAAAAAAACTTTTGCGATGCAATTTACATTTAATAGGGTAGTTAGTCACAATGATCAGATAATCCATGTACATCAGTCGCATCGTAATTGACTATACATTTTTTATCGTTTACCAAAATAAGGTCCAGTAATGTAGAGCTGTTTTTATCATTTTTCAGTACCTTTATCATTTATAGATAACATATCTATGTTAAAATCACCCAGACACATTATCTCGTCCGTCATATGTGCAATAAGTTAAAAGGAGTCAGCACATCCAAACTCCTGCCTTCGATAAACTGTTCCTATGACAACCTTTAAATTTTTTTAAATAATTTTGATCCACAACTGTTCAATAGCTATACTACAACTTACTGTAGGAATAATAGGAAATTGTAAATTTGTAAATCGATTAAGCAATTAATCAACATATTACTATAAACAAACTTTATACGATAACTCATAAAAATGAATATTTGACTAATAGAAATAAAACTAAATATATTACCATAAAGACATTTGCAGCAACATAGCAATAAACTTAATAGCAGAAAGATTGACAAAAATCTAAATGAAGTTATATTTGCGAAGCAACCAAAATAACTGAAAGTAAACCACAAATTGTATAAAAATACAAATAAAAATTAAACAGGATTTACTTTGTGTTCTAAAAAATGCAAAAGAAAATATTTTCCATATAATTTTATAGAATTATCGATAGAAATATATAAAATGTTTTTTAAATCAATTTTATTCAAACATTCAAAGAACATTTTTAATTTTGGCTATTTTACTATTATCTTTTGCCCTCATATAAATCCTGCCATTTTTAGACCAAAGATATTTAATATTCTTCTCCTTTTTATAATCTCTAGCTGTCGCAAACAGCTGTCGATTTAAGGAATAGAGAGATTCATTAATATACATAGAGTTATTGCTTTTTGCCATATCAACTAATTCCAAATTGATATCACTTAACTTCAGATTACGTTTTATCTTTCTGCACCTTAGAAACTCCTCCTTGTCATTTCACGATGATTCCTCTCAAGCATTTGAACAGCCACTTTAAAAGAGAGAGAATTTCCTACTGGGCGGTTTGTTTGTCCATCTGCTGGTTTGGCAGTACGAGTTGCACTGGAACTGCGCTCAACTATGGCAACGATGTTCTCCTCCGCAGCAACAACCTGATAAATAACTCGTTCGTACTGAATGCTAAAGCTCTTGCACTCGGATGGGGCAGCTATGTGCATCGACAATGCGCTCTGAAAGCTTGTTTCTTCTAAATCTTACTGGGCGGTTTGTTTGTCCATCTGCTGGTTTGGCAGTACGAGTTGCACTGGAACTGCGCTCAACTATGGCAACGATGTTCTCCTCCGCAGCAACAACCTGATAAATAACTCGTTCGTACTGAATGCTAAAGCTCTTGCACTCGGATGGGGCAGCTATGTGCATCGACAATGCGCTCTGAAAGCTTGTTTCTTCTAAATCTCTCTGCAGCTTGGCTAGCGGTGGGCACTGTTGAACTACAGTTTGTACCTATTCTCCTCCGCAGCAACAACCTGATAAATAACTCGTTCGTACTGAATGCTAAAGCTCTTGCACTCGGATGGGGCAGCTATGTGCATTGACAATGCGCTCTGAAAGCTTGTTTCTTCTAAATCTCTCTGCAGCTTGGCTAGCGGTGGGCACTGTTGAACTACAGTTTGTACCTATTCTCCTCCGCAGCAACAACCTGATAAATAACTCGTTCGTACTGAATGCTAAAGCTCTTGCACTCGGATGGGGCAGCTATGTGCATCGACAATGCGCTCTGAAAGCTTGTTTCTTCTAAATCTCTCTGCAGCTTGGCTAGCGGTGGGCACTGTTGAACTACAGTTTGTACCTATACTATGTAGAATCTGAAATCGCAATAGTTAATGAAGGTATTTACAGTATCACTTTTAATAAATTCACCTCTAGCGCGCTATCCATCGCTTCGTATTGCTTTTTGGCTTCACTTACAGCTTCTTTCCAGTTTTCAGACAAGACTTGTCTACCGTCGAGGAATTCTTGTTTCATTTAGCTGCTTTTCTTTTTCCACCAATTTCTCCTTTAAGGAAGGTATCTGTAATTATAATGTACTGTAAAATTATGTCGTTAATAGGATTGATAATAATGAAAATTATGCAGTGCGAAACGCATTGATTGCCTCTGTTTTTGCCAGATAAAATTTCCACGCAAATCTTAGGTTATGTCACAAGAGCACACAAAATTAAAATGGAAAATATAATAACGAATACTCACTTTTCTACAACAGAAATGAGGGTTTCCTTCTTCGTAAACTAAAGGCCAGCTGTCAACACGACGATTTTAGCCCTGTTGCCAGATTTACACTGTACGAAATAAATTTGTAGAAACCATATATATAATACACATATATTGCTGGTAGGGCCTGGAAACTTCAGAAAACATTACGGCGCCGACATAGTCTCACTTATAGTATAACGCGTCTCGTGCGCATGCGTGAGAATTCGAACTCCGCCTTTAGAAGCGAATTTTAAACTTGACCACTTCCCCATTGGGCGGGACCACTTCCCCATTGGGCGGACGACGCCGCCGCGCTTGCGCACAGCTCACCGTATACATGAAGGAGTTGGTTGTGTGTTTCACTTCATCGGCCAGTTTCCCACTCATAGCCGCTAGCAATATAGTAAGTATTAGATATATGGTAGAAACGGATTCAAAATGTACCAGATTCGTAGAATTGTACCAGGTCTGGCAACGCTGCTAATATCAAGACGCCGCCCACATGTGTAACTGCTCATAGACCAGGAGTTGATTTATTTGACCTTGGGACGTGTTCTGCTTTATTATAGAGTTATGATTATGATTATGATGATTATGATTATGATGATTATGATTATGATGATTATGATTATGATGATGATTATGATTATGATTATGATGATTATGATTATGATTATGATTATGATGGAAGAATATTTGAAATTTTATTGAAACAGTTAGCGACACAATATGAAAAAGATCTCTCAAATAGTTGTTTTCGATGTGATGGAAATGTTAAAAGACCCTTGTGGCGAAGATTTAAATTATGGATGTCGGTACGATAAGTCAGCTCTATATTCGTGTTTCACATCTCTCACTACCAACATCTCCCGAGATGCCTATACCCATATCGTGCTCGATGATGACTACTTGCTCCACAAATATGTGTGGTACTGAAACACTTCAGTGAAGACCATCATCGACGGATACATTAATTTTGTAAAAAACCATTTTGGAACAGATGTAACCATTGTCTTCGATGGATACCCGGAGGACGCCTCTCAAAAAAGTACTAAAAGCGCCGAACGTCTCAGACGATACTCCGCGCTCAACTGCAGTGACACGAGGCACTTCTTCCCAGCTGCAGCTATTTCATCGTAACTTACATCTGGGCGGAGGAAAACTTCTGCTTGCCTGAATAGTGCTGAATTCTTGGGGAAGGTGTTGACAAATTTGGTTTTCCCCCGCCAGAAAGGGGCAGAGGTCGTGTCGCACCCGCTAAATGCGTGAAGAAACAGAATTACCCCAGCAGAGTAATTAGAGGTTCTGGTGGTGAACGATGTAGATGAATATTGGACATCTGGCTCCCCTCTTCTGCCTTTCTGGGGGTACTCGTAGGTGGTGTATTTTTTTGGAACTTCAACCAACTAACAACACAAGCAGGTCCACATCTTCCCCGATGATTACAACCTTCTCAGAAGAGTCAGCTTTGGTGATGGCAGCTCTAACAATGTTAGCATCAGCGTCCTCTTCTGAAACTGAAACCTCAACACCGTGCTGCTCAAATCCAGTAGCTCTATCAACCGACACTTATTAGTGTCGTTTGATAAGAACTTCTCGTCCTCCGCCCAGATGTGAGTCACGATGAAATAGCTGCAGCTGGGAAGAACTGCCTCGTCGCGAGATATGGAGGAGGCTGACTCCACCCTCAATGACCTGATATACCTCCAGTTCATCAGGTCAGAAGCTACAGCCTAAAGTCAACCTCGCCCGTTTGCCGCCAGCCACAGATGCTGCAAAACATCATGCTTATCGTGTGTATCACCAGTAGCTCTATCAGCCTACGCTTATTAGTGTCATTTGATAAGAACTTTTCTTGCTTGACGTTGAGAGTAGTTGAAGCTGATAGGACAATGTCACTGCAGTTGAGGGCGGAGTATCGTCTGAGACGTTCGGCGCTTTTAGTACTGTTTTGAGAGGCGTCTTCCGGGTATCCATCGAAGACAATGGTTACATCTGTCCCAAAATGGTTTTTCACAAAATTAATGTATCCGTCAATGATGGTCTTCACTGAAGTGTTTCAGTACCACACATATTTGTGGAGCAAGTAGTCACCATCGAGCACGATGTGGGTACATGCGTCTCGGGAGATGTTGGTAGTGAGAGATGTGAAACACGAATATAGAGCTGACCTAGTTCCCTTCCTCATTTCAGTTTCATTGAACAGAGACATTGGGTAAGGGGCCAATTCATACTTGAAGTGGACTTTCAACTCTGCGTCGGATGTTTTGGTGGCTGGCCCTTTTCAAAAGTTCTTCAATGACTATAAAATCCACTGTAAACTTTCTCAACTTAGTTATACGACATTTTCCGCCGACATGTTATGAAAAACACAATAATTAAGGTATTGGTGAAGGAAACGATGTTACTTAACTTTCAACCAAAAAAGGATTTTTTTTATCTTTTTGTTTTTTGTAATTTCTGACGAGACTATCTGAGCTACAAGGATCAGCCTCAGCTCATATTAAAGCTTATTAAATTCCCTACAACTTTCATGCTTCTGACTTTTCTGTAAGACGTGTCATTTTGCCGGTATCCCAACTCGAAGTATGCAGAAAACTTAAAATTTTCACTTTTTGAAAAAAAGGTCAATGTTTGAAAAGCTGTATTTCGATAACTACATAACTTACAAAAACGATTTTGATCCTATTTTGTAGAAAATTTAATTTACTTTAAAAAAGCCGTGGAACATTTTTTCCAACAAACGCATAGTTTAGGAGATCTTGTCAAAAAAACGAAAAAAGTTCGAAAAAGTCGCTGTTTTTCGACCGCTATTCAGCGAGCACAGGTTTCTGAGGGTTGCAAATCTGGATTTGTAGTCCCAGTAATGGTCCGAAACACCTCTGCAAAAATTATTAATACCCCATTTAATGTTAGTTCACGCATTTTTTTATGTAACATTTGACTGGGCTAGGGGCTTTAAAACTAATTTTAAAAAATTGAATTCGCTCCGGGTCACTAGAGACCCATTTCAGCACTCCGCGTAACTGAAATTATTTCCGCCGGGCGAGGGTTAAAGAAAGGCATTCAAGTGGTACATTTTTTTGCTTCTCCTGTAAAACTTAAAAATCTGCATTTGGGCCGTTCTTCTAACCTGTTCAATTGTAACTAATAAGATTGCACCTTATCTAAAAAACAAAACAAAATGCAAAAAAAGCAACAATTGTGGTATAATCAATGAATACTAAAGTAAAAAATAATTTAAGAATAAACTTTTCCAGTCCAGTGTTACTAGAGTGCTTGCCATATCTCAGCGACCCTGCGCAGTGGTCGAAATTCTGTAAATACATCCTATGCAAGGCTACAGACCAACCTGAAAATATAATTGCAATTTTGCTGCGTTTGATATTGTTTGCTATTTTCGTGCTTATATTGACACAACCTATTTTAAATTTCGAGCCTGCAAGCTAGCCTGATGTTTTTAGGTTGTACTGAAAACACCATTTGGGCGTCTCACTCTACAGTTTTCTCCGTTGCTCCGCTGCGCATTTGTGGTCGCTGAGATATGGCAAGACCTCTACTTCATTTTTACTTCCTTTTATAATAAAGAAAGTATTGGATTCACCCCAAAAATTCAAAATTGAGTTTTTCAACAGATCTTCACGTCTTAAAAGAGTCCCCTGATCCCAAAAAACATATATTTTTTTATTGGTCTGTCTGTGTGTGTGTCTGTGAACAGAATATCTCAAAAACAAGAGGTATGACGTTGAAACTTCATATACCGTGTGTCCACAGGGTTTTGCACCATGGAATCAGAACAACGTTAATTTCTCCCAAAGAGCTCTTGCTTTTACGAAGACAGCTTAACAACAATCCCTATTATATTTATTTTTCTATGGCAATAAATGATTAAGGGCCGGTTCTACAATCCAAGGATAAAGTTATCCGGGGAATAAATACCCTAGACATGATTGATGTAACAAAGGAAACTATGTCAATTATACCTCGGATAGCTTATTCTAGGTATATACTTGAATGGTAGAATTGGCCCTAATAGTCCGGGAGCCCGTGACACTTTTCAATGTCACATTAGTTCAAGGTTTAGACACTCTTTATTCTCTTATTCTGATAGTACAAATCCCTAAAATAAGTTGCTGCCGGCGCACCCGCGGGGCCATCGCTACCGGCAGGGTTGCAAATGTGTTGAAAAAGGAAGGGTGAATGTCAAACAAGTTTAAGGCTAAAACTTTGTATAGTGCTTAAGGGTACTGAAAAATACTGGAAAATGCTTTGCTGCCAGCGAAATCGCGGGGCCGTATATTGCTGCCACCCCCGCAAACACGTAAAAAAAGTCGATCGGCAGGACAATTAGTTTAAGGCTGAATTTTTTTTCCATTTAGTTTGATGTATATACTAATAGAAAAACATTTGCTGCCGATGATCTGGTGGGGCAGAGGCCAGGCAGTTGCAATCAAAGGTGACGCGGCGCGTGCCATGCGTACATGCCGCGCAAGGACTTGCAACTTGCAATTCATGCAATTGCACTGTAAAAGTACATACTTTTTTATTGTTATATTGCAAAAGAACTGTTTATTTATGAAAAGTATAAATACTGAAAACTATGTTTTGTATGTTTTTGTAATTTTCGTGGAAGGTATAATTTGTGAACATCATGTAAGTAGATTCCTTTTAATTGAGTGAATGGTCATCTTCACATTCATTGTTTCTTCTTCTAATGATCCACGTGTCCCATCTTTAACATAAATATAGAAATTCTGAAAAAGTATATATTAATTACAAAAAAATTCAGCCTTAAACTAATTGTCCTGCCGATCGACTTTTTTTACGTGTTTGCGGGGGTGGCAGCAATATACGGCCCCGCGATTTCGCTGGCAGCAAAGCATTTTCCAGTATTTTTCAGTACCCTTAAGCACTATACAAAGTTTTAGCCTTAAACTTGTTTGACATTCACCCCTCCTTTTTCAACACATTTGCAACCCTGCCGGTAGCGGTGGCCCCGCGGGTGCACCGGCAGCAACTCATTTTGGGGATTTGTACTATCAGAATAAGAGAATAAAGAGTGTCTAAACCTTAAACTAATGTGACATTGAAAAGTGTCACGGGCTCCCGGACTATAAGGGCCGTTTCTACAATCCAATGATAAAGTTATCTCGAAAATAGATATCCTAAACACGATTGTTGTAACAAAGAAAACTATGACAATTATACTTTGGATAGCTTATTCTAGGTATATACTTGCATTGTAGAACCGGCCCTTAGTGGTATTCAACTTGAAGTATGGTGTCAAATTCGAGGTTAGAAAGTTGCGTTTTGCGTCAATTTTGACACAGACTGACGCAAAACCTAACCTGCTAACCTCGAATTTGACATAATAATAATAATAATTTATTCACCTATAACATACAATAAATTAGTATAAGGTATAGTCGGTCGTATAATGTGTAAGCACATGCCTGCATTATTACAAATTTAAAAATTCATCTATATTATATAGTGAAGAAGTACTTAAGTATCTACTTACAGCGGTCTTATATTTATGTAAGTGTGAAATTCTTTTTACTTTATTGGGCAATTTATTAAATAACCGAATCATATTGACGATATGGCTTCTAGATATTGAGTCCAATTTGTGACTGGGAATTGCAATATTTAAGTGACGAACATTATAATTTAAATATAGTTTAAAATATAGAGTATTTTTTAGACGGAATGTCTCCCTGCAGCTGTGGTTAAACGGCAACCAATGCATCTTGCGAATTATTTTTTTTTGCAATACCAATACTTCATTCATTTTATGGGAATTTCCCCAGCATATAATGCTGTAGCTCAGAGTCGCTTGAACGTGAGAAAAATAAAACATTCTGAGACAGGCGTCAGTTATAGCGTTTCTTAATTGGGAAATTATAAAACAGTATTTCGTTAGCTTATTAATGATATAATCGATATGATCATACCATTTCAATCGACTATCTATATAAATACCTAGCAGTTTGGTTTTTTCAACATTTTTTATTGTCGTACCGTTACTCACAACTAATAAGCTGTAATCAACCTCTTTAAGCCCAAAATTAATTATTTCAGTTTTATTGCTATATTGCAGTAATTTTCAAAGGTGTTACAACATTCCTTAGCATTTATGACAGCCACGGAAGACAATCCTGCCGAAGTATCATCAGCATATACAGACAAATTGGTTTTGGCGTTGCTGACCCAATAAGTAATGTCATTAAAGTACGCAATAAACAATAAAGGGCCAAGGATACTGCCTTGCGGGACTCCAGTTTCTATGTTAATCGTATTAGACAAGTGCTTTGTACCATTATCAAATACGCGTACTTGCTGAGTTCGGTTACTGAGATAATCTTTGATCCAGCTTAAGGCAAGTCTTCTGACCCCGTATTTTTCTATTTTGACAAGTAAGAGATTGTGATTTAGCGTTTCAAACGCCCTGCTTAAATCGAACGTTATACAAGTACATTTCAATCTATTTTCTAAACAATTAACAATAAAAGACAACATCCAAAAGAGCGTCTTGTGTTGCGTAACCCTTCCTATATCCGAACTGATATTTGGCGAATAAGTTATGTTTGTTGAAAAATGAATACAATCTATCATGAAAAACAGATTGCAACGATACTGGCCTATAGTTGTTAATTTTGCTACGCTCCCCCTTTTTATAAATGGGTGCAACTACAGAAGATTTCAACGCTGTGGGAAAACAGCCTTGCTGAAAAGATTGGTTAATCAAATCCGATAAAGGATTATCGATTATATCATGCACGTATTTAAGAATGGAGGACGAAATTTTGCCTACGCCAGAACTATGTTTATTTGAAACAGACAAAATAATTTGACGTGTTTCCCGAGATGTTACTGGAGTCAAAAATAATGTATGAGGGAGTGCTTCAATAGGAGAACATATGACTGGAACAGTATTCGATACAAGGTCTTTAACAGATTTAATAAAAAAGCTGTTGAAAGCTTCGGCTGCAGGCACTCCAGTTACTGCGTGACCGCCAGAGGTAATAAATTTTTTAGGTAAGTATTCTTTACCTAAGGTAGTTTCCTGCTTTATTAGTTGCCATGCAACCTTAGATTTGTTGTTAGACTCACTTAAAATTCTACTGTTATGTGCTTTTTTAGCCTCTAGAATATCATTTTTATAAATATTCTTTAGACGCTTATATTTAGCAAGTAATGTTTGGTCGCCAAATTTTTTAAACATACTGTACATACTGTGGCACAAAACCTAACCTGCTAACCTCGAATTTGACATAGACCTACAGTGCCACCAACATACTATTCATACGTTGTATAACCATGACCATTCAAAAACGTTCGATCATTTCTGAAGGCACTTTATTTGTTACTTACAAATTCAGTTTTAATGGTCAATGCTTAGCAACTGTTTGACTATCAATTACCACCGGAAGAGTATAGTCCAGAGAAATTAGACAAAATAAAAGCAAAACTTCGGAAAAATTCCGGGAAAGCTGGATTTTGGTATGAGCCTTGATATTGTGGTTCTAAACAAAATGTCAAAATTTTTCATCGATCCGAGTGCCGCTAAAAATTTTAAGGGGGGGCAAAGGTCACCAAAAACGGTATTTAGTGAATATCTCGTTAACGGTCAGTTTTACAGAAAAAATATTAATTATCAAATTTGTAGCTTCTGAAATTTCTAACAATAAAGATATCATGACTTTTATTCGTAAAAGTAACCGTTTTGGAGATAATTTGATTTACTGAATTGAAACGTGCACTCTTTTCCACACCACCTTCGAGGTAGTGTGGAGTGTGGTGTACTAATTCGACAGCTTGAAAGAAGAAGGGAGAGAATAGAATATAAAATGTGACTAGCGCCAAATAATAAGGAACAGAAAAGAAATATTTATATGTTTAATGCACAGACTGTAACCGCGCATCATGACGAGATTTTGTATTTTGTTGAGACTTACAAACCATCAATATTAGTGCTAAGCGAAACTCATTTAACAAAGGATATTCAAGACAGTGAAATCAAAATAATTAACTATAGTGAAATTAGAGTAGACTCGGATAGCAGATTTACAGGGGGAGTGCTCATTTATGTTAGTTCTTCTCTGAGGTGGCAAATTGTGGAGACACATGCAGTAGATGGAAATTACTGGATAATTGTTTTGAAAATAAGTGGTATGGGGAACGATTTGTTAGTCGTTGCGGTGTATCGTTCGCCGAGCTCTTCAAAGGCTCAGTTTCTGGATTTCTTTGAGGAACTTGGTGAGAGGCTGATTATGACAGGTTTGAGAGTGGTAATTCTGGGAGATTATAATATAGACTGGAGATCTAGCCAGGATACATACACAAAGAGACTGAAAAAGTGGGTGGCAGAAGCTGGTATGGTGCAGATTGTTAATGACTATACTCACATACTGAAAGACAGCAGAACAATGATAGATTTGGTTGTGACTAATGTTGGTGAACTGTCGGTTAGTATAATGGATGAACCTGGGTATACGAAGCACAAAACTATCAGATTAGGTGGTGAACTGGCGGCCAAAACAAAACATGTCAAAAAGATAGTTAGAAAACTGGTAGTTAGTGAAGAGTCAGCAAAAGAGGCTTTTTCTAATATTCAGTGGAAATATAATAAAAAAGAGATCAATGAAAAACTCGATGATGTTATGGAGAGAATTGAAAGAGTGAGAAATGTAATTATGCCGGAAAAAGAGGTGGTGTTAAGGGATAGTAGTTGCTGGTTTAATGATGAAATAAAAGAGGCAATAAATAACAGAAATAAGGCTTATAAACGTTGTTCCCTAACAAATTTACAAGTAGATTGGGAGGAGTACAGAAGAAGGAGGAATGTAACAGTACAGTTGATAAAGAGAGAAAAACGGAAATATTATGAGACAAAAATTGATGAAAATAGATATAATACAAAAAATATGTGGAAAACATTGAAGAAAATAACATGTAAAAATATAGATGATACTATTGGCGTGGTGAAATTTGGTGGAGTTGTTTATGATGAAGCTGCAGTGATTGCTGAAAAATTCAATGACTACTTTATAGACAGCATAGAAGAAATTGTGGGTACAATAAGGCAGACTGGATGTCAGACTGTATTGTCTTTCAGGGGTTGTAGATTGGATGATTTTAGAATGATAGAAGAGGAAGAACTGAGAAAAATTGTATTTAGTTTATCCAATAAGAGCAGTCCAGATGCGATAACAGTCGCATTTATCAACATTATTATTATTAGTGTACAAGGTGCGTTTTTTTCATGTGGTGTGCCCAGTAGGCATATTCCACGTTTATTTTTGTTTGAAAAATGTTTATTTAAAAAAAAAATTATGAACTGGTTCATTAATCAATTTTGGATACAAAACAGGAGTTATTGTTACAGCTGGTTGAAGAGCACTTGTGTTTTTGCAACTCTGCTAATAATTTTCGATTTAAACATAGTTAAAGTAGCTAATTGGTGCTGAACTTGTGATATTCAGGTTATAAAGACTAAAGACGGGTGTGGAAGTGATTTTTGTACAAAATACTGTTTTTATTAATATTCATCTTCAGACTCTATTTCTATCGGTATGCTTTCCTCTTTATCATCATCTTCTTCTTCTTGTTCTTCTGCTGTCTTCTCTATTTCCATAGATTCAGTCAGGAAACGTGATGGATCTACATCTTCAGTGGAGTCGCAAGTATCGACGTCATTTATATCGGGTGTTACATTTAAGCAAGACTGACGAGATAAAGTTTTTTTTTTCGGATTTTGTTCACAACGTTGCTTATAACTTTTTGGAGCACATTCCTTCTCTATCCAGACTACTGTGTACTATATATGCGTTTCTTTCTATTTTTATGGGCTCTGAAACAAGGAAATTCCGGAATATTTCAAGTCACATGTCTAATGAGATATATTATTTGAGATATTTGTCAATGCACTGCCGTGAAAGATAGACGTGTCGTGGGTCGTTCCCTGCTATTTAAACTATTATTTTGTGTAAACGCATTTAGAGAAAAAGATGAAACCAGAAACCAGAAACCGCGCTACCAGTTCCAGCTCAACTGGCACTGATAAAACAGAAAAAGAAATGGACATTCTCGCACAGAAAATCGTCGAAAAACTATTGTCGTCCGAAACATTTAGCGAAAAGTTGAACGCCGCTATACACCAGGCAATACACGACCAATTCTCGGAGGTCATCAAAGACTTCGAAAGCAAGGTTAGCCAACTGGAGATTCAACTTAAGGAGTCGATTTCGCATACGGAAGATATTCTGGAAGCACACGAGCAATATACCCGAAGAAACAGCCTTAGAATCTATGGGGTACCGGAACAACAACGGGAAAAAACCGATGATGTAGTAAGAAGCGTATGTGAGAAGCTCGGAGTAGCGCTGCAAGAAAACGCAATCGATGTTAGCCATAGATTGAGGGGAAAAGAAGGCGGACATCGTCCAATTATAGTTAGGTTCGTACAACGTAGTGTAAAGAAACTTGTTTATAATAATAAAAGAAAGCTAAAAGGTACGAAAATAGTTATCCGGGAAGATTTAACAAGAAAAAGAGTATCGCTCTTAAAAGCTGCATCAGAAAGATATGGTTACAAAAACGTTTGGACGAACGAAGGTATGATTTTTATTAAACTCGGCGATATAATTCATAAAGTTATTACACAACGTGATTTAAATAATATTAATTATGAGCAGTGAACCGACCTACCATAGGCGTTCTTGTTTCACTTAGTGTATAAACGCATTTTCTGCATATGTCGCGGAACTGCTTGAAGGCTGCACATGTTAACGTACGTTCTTTGTTACCAAAAATAAACGAAATACGAGAACTTCTCTTAAACAAACAATTTGATATTTTTGCAATTTCGGAAACTTGGTTAACTGTTAATATTAATTCGGATGATCTATTTATTCAAAACTACAGATTATTTCGTAAGGATCGTGGTACAAGAGGAGGAGGTGTTGCATTTTATGTAAGAAATTTTATTAACGTTCGAATAATTGATAGTAATGACAATATTGAGCAGTTATGGATATCTGCTACAGTTAATTCAAAGAAATTTATCTTTGGTGTTGTATACAGGCCTCCTCAGCTCAACTACAAAATATTTGTGGATGAACTTGAGAACTCGTTCATGTTGTGCGCACCGGTGTCTGATAATATTTTTTGTATGGGTGATTGTAATGTAAATTTCGTTACTCCTGATACTCCCGCAACAGAGTATTTTAACAATATGTTAGATTCGTTTAACTTAAAACAGATTATCAATGTTCCAACTAGATTAGGGGCAAATAAAATTTCTATATTGGATATTATCATTACATCTAATGTATCGCTCGTTATGAAGTCAGGAGTGGAAAATTTTTATTTATCTGATCACGAACTTGTGTATTGCTATGTGTCCGGTCGTGTGCCTGAAAATGTACCTGCAATCTGTACTTTCAGGGATTATAAACAATTCAACGTTGCTGACTTTAGTAACGATTTGAAGTTACTCTCCTTGCATCGATTATACAATATAGATGACATTAATGGTAAAGTTCAGTTTTTAAATTCTCAGTTGTTAAGTTTATTCAATAAACATGCACCGTGGCGTACTGTTAAACTTACTGAAAAACCTGCACCATGGATTACGGATAACATTAAATTACTAATGAAGCTGCGCGACAGGGCGAAAAATAAATTTAAAAGGTGTCAAACCAGGGGTGCTTGGGAATATTACAAGTTGCTGAGGAATTATGCTAATTTGGCGCTAAAAAATGAAAAAAGGGCTTATTTTCAGTTTAAATGTGCAAATACTAACAGCACAGTAATGTGGAAAGAATTAAAAAGATTGCAGGTTGGACATGAAAAAAACAAAATAATGAGTGCACACATAAATCAAGATAATGTTGAAGAATTTAATAATTATTTCATTAATAGTATACCGCACATAGATGTTGATAATAATGTTTTAAATTTTTATATGAATAATTCATCAGTAAATAGTCAGTTTAAATTTACACCTGTTAATATGGACGAGATACTGAAAATAATTTATTCCTTAAAGAGTAATGCTACAGGCTCTGATGGCATTAATGCTCACATGCTAAAATTATGTTGTCCATATATTGCAGAATTTATTACACATATTATTAATAGTTGCATTGTTGAAAATAAATTTCCGGACTGTTGGAAGGATGCTTTTGTAATACCGATATCCAAGATTGCACAACCTGTGGATTACAAAGATTTTAGGCCAATTAGTATTTTGCCAACAATGTCAAAGATTTTAGAAAAGGTTATTAACACCCAATTGCGAGTCCATTTACAAAGTTTTAATATATTACCAGAATCACAATCTGGTTTTCGTCCATTCCACAGTTGTACAACTGCATTATTACATATAACAGATGATATTCTAAGAGCACAGGATAATGGCAGTTGTGCAATTTTGGTTCTTCTGGACTATAGTAAGGCTTTCGACACAATTAACCATAATTTATTATCTGCCATCTTGCATTACATTGGTCTTGATTCTTCAGCAATTAATTTAATAAAAAGTTATTTAACTAATCGGAAACAATGTGTTAAAGTTCAAAATATTATATCTAATTTCATAAATATAGAGAGAGGAGTACCACAGGGTTCCATACTTGGACCATTATTATTCACGGTATACACTAGCGACTTCCATAACGGATTAGCGACTTGTAGTGTTCACATGTACGCTGACGATACCCAGATATATCATGCATTTCGTCCTGATGATATTGGGCGTGCAGTTCATGATGTAAATGATGACTTAGATATTATTTCTCGCCTATCGCAACAGCATGCACTTCTACTAAATCCGTTAAAATCATGTGCTTTATTATTTGGTAAAACAAATGATAACCTGATAGTACCACACATAAAGATAGATAACACTGAGATACCACTAGTGAACAGTGCCAAAAATTTAGGTTTGATTATGGATAAATCATTCAGATATAAAGAGCACGTTTGCAAATGTATTCAAAGAGCATATTATAATTTAAAGCTTTTATATCCACATAGATTATACTTAAATCAGAAAGTTAAAACTATTCTCTGCGATTCATTGGTGTTATCACAGTTTACCTATTGTGCTCCGGTGTATGGGCCAGGACTAGACTGTGAGACATTGCAACGTATACAGCGTGTTCAGAATTCCTGTTTACGTTTTATCTACGGCATTCGCAAGTTTGATCACATTTCTTATAAATTATATGATGCAAAATGGTTAAATATGAAAAACAGAATATATCTCCATAGTGCATTATTATTTCATAATATAATATCAGACAAACAGCCTCCCTATTTATACAATAAGATTACTTTCAGGACTGATGTGCATAATCTGAACTTAAGGCATCGAGGTTTAATTACAATACCGCACTATAATTTGTCTATATTCCAAAGAGCTTACACTTTCAACATTGCTAAAACTTATAATGATATTCCTCAGTCGTTTAAAAACTTATCATCCAAACAATTTAAAGAAAAGTTATTTTTAATATTATTTGAGACACAGCGTTGACAGGTAGCGTTCGAGTATGTCCGTGATACATTGTTATTGTGTTTATGTATATATGTAATTTAATTAATGTTTTCTGGCATTGCATTTTATTTTGTAAATTTTTACGGTATTTACAAGGGCGAAGTGGAAGAATAGCTCTGCTAAACTTCGTCCTTGCGATTCAGCTTTTTGAATAAAGATTTATTTATTTATTTTTTATTTTATTTATACATGCCATTGAGGAGTGCATCTATTCGTTTCAACTATGTAAATCGAATTATCTCCAAAACGGTTACTTTTACGAATAAAAGTCATGATAACTTGTTTGTTAGAAATTTCATAAGCTACAAATTTGATATTCAATATTTTTTCTGTAAAAGTGACCGTTAACGAGATATTCACAAAACACCGTTTTTGGTGACCTTTGCCCCACCTTAAAATTTTTAGCGGCACTCGGATCGATGAGGACTTTTGACATTTTCTTTAGAACCACAATATCAAAGCTCATACCAAAATCCAGCTTTCCGGGAATTTTTCCGAAGAGCAATGTCTAATTTCTCTGGACTAGGACTCCAAGTCATCATCAGTTATTTGGCTTGCTCTTAATAAAGTTCATGTTAGAAAATGATAGCGCGCATAAATATGTAGAGCCAAAGATAGTGACCCAATAAATGCAAATTATATCAACTCATCAAATTGCATTTTATTTTCTTCAGGTTTTCTATTTCAGTACCGAGATGTACAAATTTGGAGCAACACAAGTTTTTGCTTGCTGTTCTTCTTTCCATATAAGCTTTCATCCTGTTTCTACCACACCTTCCTTCCAGCGCTACCAGGATGACGTAGAGTTCTTTTGCCTCTTGGTAAGTTATCTCTAGCTCATTAGCTCATTTTACAATTCGGTCATATTGCATCCTTGTTACGTGTTTGTTTCGTACCGTTCTTCTTCTTACTATCCATTCATTGACTTCTTGAATGCTGCACTGGTTTCTTATGTCTATACCAGTTCCATGTACTCTTCTTGATTTACTGACAATCTTCATCAGAGTCGACATTTCTGTGGTCTCCATTAATTGTTTTGTTTTTGTGATTTCTGCCCTGGTTTCGACCGCGTATGTTAGTACCGGTCTTACAACGCTTTTATAAATTTAGTTCTTGAAGTCTATACGAAGGTATTTGTTATTCCATATAGGGTCATTAAGACAGCCAGCTATTTTCGCAACTTTTAACACTTGTTGTTTCACCTCATTTGTCAGATCTTCACTGCTGACTACTTGAATACCTAGGTATGAAAACGACATCACCTGTTCTATTATTGCACTTTGAGTCTTCAAAACCGAGTCTTTAACGATAAACTAATGTGGTGTCATCAGCATAACATAATATGTGGTCCTGACACTGGAATGTTATTTTGTGCCTTTAAAAAAACACTGAAGAAATCGTTTTTGTTTAGTATTATCATAAAGTAAAATAGTATTATCATTTTCACCAGCCTAGTCCAGTCAAATGGTAATTCGAGGTGGAAAGTTCTGGTGTAATTGGTTTTAGTGACTTACTTAATGTTTTTTGGGGTGCTGAACACGAATCTGAAGTTGTCCAACAAAATTTTTTTCGGCAAATATGAAAAATCATAAAAAAACCACTAAAAATCACAGTTTTTTTTAGTTTTTGGCTTATTACTTGCAAAGTAAGCTTTTTACGCAAGAGATGACCCTATATTAAAATAAAGACGAGAATTTTTCCTACAATTCATGTTCATATTATTTTTTTGTACGACATATGGTTTCCGCGCTAAGAGGCGTTGAAAAACTGCCGAAAATCAGTAGATTTTGGAAAATAGCAAAAAACACATTTTTTACAGCCTTTCCGTTCATAACACTAAAACTAAGCATTTCTCTGTAAATATTATCCTATACTTCGAAAGAGCAGATAAAATTCTGTACAATTTATGTGTAAATAATTTTTTCGGACTTTCAATAGTTATGAGAAAAGCAATGACGAATGCATGAAGTAGTCAGTTGCCTCCTTATTGGAGGCATATACTTAAATGCATCATTATACGTCTGCGCAGATATGTAAAACGTTAACCTTAAGTTATATAGGTGCAACAAAAAGATAAACAGCGATTCATGGTTGATTAATATGAAAACTGTGTATTTTTATCAATATAATAAAACAGGTATGTGACGTATTGAGCTAGCGGACTATCTTGTGACCTTCAGCTCCCCCTCTTTCTACTGATAGAGATATGAACAGATATTGCTGCTGATTGGTAGTACCATGATAACAGTTTAAAAAATCTGTACATTGGTAAGCCCAAGGTTGATGTGGAAAACCAAGTTTGCCCTTATGCGAAAGAAATTGGGAGAACATTTTTACTTTTATGGAAAACAGTGATGATGAATGTCAGTTTTCATTAGACCAGTTAATAGCTCAGACAGAGGGTGAATACATTCCCCAATGGAAAACAGTAATAAACCATTTACTGAAGAGATATAGGGAGGAAGGGAGGATGTAATCATATCAAAGATTAAACAGAATACGATCGCATGTTTCAAACATACTGGCCAGATGCGTGGTACACCGAAAAACGTCTTCGATTAGTTGAAACAGTGGCTGTTATAATTCTTGAAGAGATAAGATTCCTAGCGTATGTCGTGGATGATTATCCCCCTTCAGATTCTTTCTTGCACGAAAATGAGGCCTTGTTCCTGAGGTTCTCAATCTTTTCTTTGAAATGCTGATACTGAAGAAGAACCGTGAGGACAGTAATAAATGAAAAAAAAAACATTTTAGCCATTTCACAGTGTTATTAGCGTTGTCAGACCTAGTTCTTTGCCTTACAAATTGGACTATGAGCTTCTTTTTTATAAGAAGTATGGGTCACGAAAACTAATCAATATTATGTCAGCCTTGGGACTTTGCACCTCTTATTCTGAAGCTGTTCGTTTGGAAGTGTCAGTAATCATGAGACCATCTTTACAAATAGACTCCACAGCTTTCCATCAATCCGTTCATGACAACACGAATTTTAACACTCGTACACTGAATGGGTATAATACCTTTCATGCAATGGGGTGTATACATTTGATAATCCCAAGAAATGCTATTGCTCCAGATCAGAGAATTGTCCTCCGAGTGAAGAAAATACTACCAGCTCAACTAGTTGGCGAGATGGGCGCTGTTTCCTTGCAAATTTTTGAGAAAGCAGGTTCTCCTGGCTTAAAGGATTTCCAAAAGTTTTTTTGTTTCATCCGATACTATCACACCCTGTTTGGCGGACCTAATTTGGCTTTACAGCAAGTGGAAAGATGTGCCCAGCATTCCAGGATGGACTGGTTGATGAAGCAAACCACAAGTGGTCTCCTTTGTGATACAACCTTTGTTGCTTGCGTGCCATTTATCAATGCTCCACCGAGCAATTCAACAGTATATGTACAGCTTTACTCACTTCCGTATAACAATTAAAATCTATGAATCAGCAAGCATCTGTGAACACTTTCGACCTGCCGAGGCTGGCTTGGGAATGAAGATCCTGAACAATGGGGTTGGAAGAAAACCACAGATGGTCTGGAGCCAGTAACCACGCTAGAACCACCAGCACCTCAAGCCGTTTTGAAACTTATTTCTTGCAAATGCAAGAAGACCTGTCAGAAAAACTGTGGATGAAAAAAGCAGGCCTCAAGTGCTCCAATATGTGTGTGAACTGCGAAACCAGTTTCAATAACATGCCTCTTACTGAAATCGAAGAATACGGGGATGACCCGGAACTTCCTGAAGTACTTGAAGGTAACTATGCATAAATAATTTCATTTCACCTTTATTTTTTTTACTCATTCACTTTTATTTATGTGTTCAAAATATGTGTCCTAATACAACTATTCAATGTTCAAACAATTAAAACTAAGTCATTATAATTATATTTAATTAATTTTTTTAGATGTAGAAGAACTGGAAGGCATCCCTGCAGAAATCATGGAACCTTTGACCAAGAGGGCTTAGTTTGACTGAGGAGGTTCACTTCAATGTCAATAATAATATAATAATAAGCGTTTTATAAAATACCTACCTATGTACCCATGTTATTATATGTATTGTTTAACATTGCACAGATTTCATATTAATCAACCATGAATCGCTGTTTATCTTTTTGTTGCACCTATATATCCTAAGGTTAACGTTTTACATATCTGCGCAGACATATAATTGTGCATTTAAGTATATGCCTTCAATAAGGAGGCGACTGACTACTTCATGCATTCCTCATTGCTTTTCTCATAACTATTGAAAGTCCAAAAAAATTATTTACACATAAATTGTACGGAATTTTATCTGCTATTTCAAATTATAGGATAATGTTTACAGAGAAATGCTTAGTTTTAGTGCTACGAACGGAAAGGCTGTAAAAAATATGTTTTTTGCAATTTTCCGAAATCAACTGATTTTCAGCAATTTTTCAACGCCTCTTAGCGCGGAAACCATATGTCGTACAAAAAAATGATACAAACATGAATTGTAGGAAATTTTCTCGTCTTTATTTTAATATAAAGTCATCTTTTGCATAAAAAGTTTACTTTGCAAGTAATAAGCCAAAAACAAAAAAAAACTGTGATTTTTAGTGGTTTTTTTATAATTTCTCATATTTGCCGAAAAAAAATTTGTTGGACAACTTCAGATTCCTGTTCAGCACCCTAAAAAACATAAAGTAAGTCACTCAAAACAATTACACCAGAACTTTCCACTTTAAGCTCTTTTGAACACCATTTTACTGGACTAGCCTTCTACTTTTGCATTAGTTCTTTTTTATGCTCCGTCACCTGTGGTTTACCTATCTCAAAGCGTTTTGCTACGTCGTGGACACTACATTTGTGGTGGTTAGAAACATTAAGAATATTTACTTTTTAACATTAAAATCCGTTCATTCTACTGAGAAATTCTTCTGCTTCTTCTTCTTTTAGTCCAAGAGCCAGCAACGGGTTTGCTTACAGTATTTTTAACAAGTCTGTAACTATTATGGAAGGTCCCTTTGAATATACTGAGAAGGGAACTCGAAGTCTGGCAAGCCTGTGGTGGTGGTTTTGGCCCCCTTGCGTCCTTGAAGGATGGAAAAAAATTATAAGAAAAAAGTCTGGCTCTTTGCTATGTTAAAGGTAATCATATCTTATGTAAGTAAAAAGATTGACAGACGCTTTCGCCGGTGGTAAGTTTACCCCAGATTCACATAAAGTTGCATAATAAATTTAACCATTTACTGTAAAATATCGAGAGATAAAAAAAAACGGATCCCAGCGGGCTGTGGAAATTCAAACGTGTCAATAATAAGTTGGTGGCACTGTAAGTCTGTCAAATTCGAGGTTACCAGGTTAGGTTTTCTGTCAGTTTTGACACAGACTGACGCAAAATCTAACCTTCTAAGCTCGAATTTGACATAGACTTACAGTGTTACCAACATATTATTCCTAGGTTTTGTGTCAGTTTTGACACATTATTTTTTTCCGCCATGTAAGGGCGCATGGGGGCTAAAACCACCACCGCAGGCTTGCCAGACTACGGGTTTCCTTCTCAGTATATTCAAAGGGACCTTCCATAACAGTTACAGACTTGTTAAAAATACTGTAAGAAATCCGTTGCTGGCTCTTGGACTATTTGGTTCATTAGCTGGCGGTCCGGGCAGGACGTCCCCGCAACAAATACGCTGCTGTCGGTGCCACTGGGTCTCAAACTCCATTCACGATTCGTTTCCATTCTTGACGATTTTTGGCGACGTCTCGGGCATCGATAACCGATAATCGCTGATTCTTTAAAAGTGGCCCTCGATATTCTTTAGCCAGGTTTTCTTCGGTGCCAATCGCTGAATTCTCCAGTCTGTCGGACGGTCTCGCCAAAGAGGTTTACATGGCAAACGGTTATCATCCATTCGGCAGACATGTCCGAACCATCGTAGTTGACGTTTTTGTATTTCTTCTCCTATCAGTGTTTGTTGATCGCATCTTCCTCTAATTGTTTTGTTTCGAAGGCGGTTGCAGAGCGAGATACCGAGAATATGGTTCAAGCATCGCATTTGGAAGACCTTGAGCTTGTCAAGGTCCGGCTTGAGCAATGTCCACGTTTTCGATCCATAACGAAGGATGAGAAAGATCAGCATTCGGTATAAGCGTACTTTCGTTTTGATGGTAGTATTTGTTCGTTTCCATATGCACCATTTGAGCGAGGCGAATGTTGCCTTTGCCTGCCCGATGCGGCTGTAAATGTCGGCCGTCGATGCCACTTTCTTTTCCTCAACCAGCGAACCCAAATATTTGAACATTGGAACTTGCTCGATTTGGGTTCTATCAAGGTAAATGCTGGCTTTTGATCCGTCCGTTGTGAGAACTTTGGTCTTATCCTCATTTATTCTTAATCCGTATCACTGAGCGAGACGGGAAATGTCATACAAAATGTTCGTAGCTTCAGCGTTCGTGTCAGCGAAGACTGCGCTGTCATCAGTGAACATTAAATCGGTTAAGAAGTTGGTATCGTCATACCTTCCTCCATGTCGTCCATCGAACGACGCTTTCCTCATAATTGTATCAATCACCACGTTGAAAAGTAACGGTGAGGCGACGTCTCCTTGTCGAACTCCAGTTTGAACTGGGAACTCTTCGGACACGAACGGTACTGGTCGAGCTGGTGTACGATGCTTGGAGAAGTTGAATGATTTTTAATGGCACGTGTTCGGCCTTTAAGGCACTCCACAAGCTATTCCAGTCGATACAGTTGAAGGCAGATTTGAAATCGATGAAGACGACGATCGTTTGCTTTCCACTGAGAAATTAACAACGCAGAAAACAAAATTAAACCTTGAATACTACTAGAAAGGACTACAAAGATGTAATGGTTAAATGTTGTTTAGTTGGCATTCTTAAGTGTTGTATCTTCAAAATTGACACTTTAAACTGAATCAGCTATTTTGATGTCGGAACTTAGAGATTATTATTGGGTTGTTTGATCCCTTAAACTAACACCCGTATGCATAGTCGTTCGCCGGCGACTCTCCGGAATTTCGCTACTAGCCGTACTAGAATTACATTTCATAATCGCTCGCGTGTCCAGCGCTCCGCCGAAAACCATAGTAACGCTCGTCCATTGTTTTACCGGCGAGCGAATATGCAATGTAATTCTCGCACGACGCGTAGTGAAACCAGCCAGTACCTGATAGTCTTCCTTTTCTTATTAGTAAGGCTTTTTATCATGTTAACCAGTTGGTCGAATTTATCTTCATTTTCTTCTTCTTTTACGGTCCTTACTTTACTGTATCCACCGGAAGCCTGCGTAGCCGCTTCATATTCAAGAGCAGTGGACAAGACATCGACCAATGTTTTGTGACGAGCTAAACGGAGTGTTCTTTGCATTTCAAGGTCACGGAGTTCATCCACAAATGTTTGGACAGCCAAACATTCCATCATTTTTTCTGGAGCTGATGGGTAGGCAAATCGTACCAACCTAGCAATATCCACTTCGTATTCTTGAAGGGCCTCGTCTCGCTTCTGTTTACAATTCTTTAACTGTGATTGGTACACACGCACCAAGTGTATATCGCATGGTTAATCTTCTTTTAAGTTGTTCAAAGTCATCCGTCTCTTCAACAGGTATGGTCTGAAGAATATCCAAAGCATCTCCTCAAAGGGCGATGGTCAGATTTACTGCCTTTTCTCTTTCAGACCATTCATTCGCTCATGCAGCTGTTTCAAACTGTTTTAGGTAATTGGTCTATGACATCTTTCCGTTGAAGGTTGGGGCTTTAATACAAGCAGAACTTCCAATTCCTTCCAATTTTGGTTTTGACTCTACCTTAGAGCACTTTATTTTATCGTCCTCCATCTCTTCTGTATTTTCCATAACTTGTCTTTCTGTTTTCTCCATTTCCTCTATTTTCTTCTCCATCTCTTTTATTTTCTCCTCAACAGAAGATATCTTATTTTCCACAGAAGAAATATCAGAAGAAATTTCAGTTGTCATACAAGATATATCTGAAGCTACCTTACTTTCTAAAGCAGAAATAGCAAAAGAAATTTCAGTTTTCAGACGTACCATCCGTAAATAGAAACGTTTCCGGATCCAAACCCTCACTTTCTATTGCTTGTCTAAGTCGAGCTGCCAACTCTGGTTTCTTTCCTGTTGTTTCCAGTTCACGATCTTCTAATTCCCGCCGCAATTCGGTCACCTTCAAATCACTCAGTAGACATTTTTACTATTTATTTAAAGTATCCGACTTCTGACACCAATGTAACGTTTAGTTATTTATGACAGTTTGTTTGACAATCTTATTTATATCACAGTGACCAGAGTTACTTAATTTATTTAAATATTATCTTGGTAACCTAAGGGATTAGAGCAGGAGCGGATTGTTGCTCGAAATGGCTCGCCTGACATTATTTTCTTTGTGCTGTAATTTATGATTAAGCTGATTCCGTTGTCTAGAATGAAAAACAATATTTGCAACCACTGATCTGTTGTTTCTGGATATTGTTGAGGAATAGTCTAATTTCATTTAAGCAAGATATAAAACACTTTAACATATCACCTCTTGAAAGCCATCAGCCATTGCACCTTGTTGTGCAGGAGAAGGTCTAAATATTCACTCTGCATTTCACTCATAAACTCTTTAAATTGATTATGGTTAAGCCCCTTTGATATAATGCTATTGGTAACCTTAATTACAAATTCCATAACTTTAACAATCTCTACTGGATTTTTAAGGTCACTAAATATATAAAGGTACCGCCATTCCATTTCAAGATTTTATTCCCCCAAATTAAAAAGGACAGAACAATGTAAGAAAGTGAGAGTGGGAGTGGGACACTAATGACAGAACCCCAAATTAAAAGAGAAAAGATATATGTTTGCACAGTTGGCGGTACCTTTATGATTTGGTAACCTTAGATTTTTGTGCGCAAAGCGCTTCCTAGAGGAGTATACGATCACCTCGCAATTAATTTTTTCTTTTAAAAACTAAACAAACCTCTCTTGCTCCATCGGCTGCAATTGACACAATTTTAGTGTGTGGGATGTAATTTTTTCCCAGCATTCAAAGACTGCACAAAGAAAAAGTTGAGCCGTGTTCTTTATGTGTTCTAAAGTTAATTTAACGTCTTCAACTTGTTGGTAGGTCATATTTAAGGACATTTTAACTGTATCAGCAGATAAGTTTTTAATTTCATTTAAAATCTCTGCTTTTTAAAAAATTCCGATAAAGTTCAGATGCATTTATAATAATAATATTTATTCGAAAATGAAACATGAATATACAATAAAATAATAGTAATAATAAAGAAGAACCTTATCTATACATATAAAAAAGCTAATTATCAGAAATAATATAAACAAATTATCATTTAGGAATAACAGGATTAGACCACTTAGGCCGCTAAAGGTCGCGTGTGGTATTGCACTGTATAATTATAATTATTCTACTTGTCCTTTTATTTAAAGTAAAAATGATAAATGATGTGTAACATATTAATTAACAAATTAACTTTAAAACTAAAAGTGTTTATGCGAATCAATTATTAAATTAATTAGCACAAACAGCTCCCGCTCTTTTTTTTTTGTTTTTTTTGTTGAAACTCAACTGAAATCTGTCATGTCTCTAATATTGTGCTTCACAAAGATCTTACAAACTTTTTTAACATTTCTAAAATTTAGATGTATATCTGATTCTTTAATGTATCTCTGAAATTTATTAAAAACTTTTGGTGCATAGTATTTTAAGCATTTTTGGCCAATTGCCTTATTGGAATAGCATCAGTTTTGTTTCTAGTACTATATTCATGAACAAATCGACTAATAGACAAAGGGTTTTATTTATATATTTTAAGATAGAAAGACAGTACAATTGAGAAACGTTAAACATCTCAGTTTCTTGATAAACGAGGTGAGTAGGTAGGATATAATTTTTTTTTTCTAAATTACCTTTAAGATGCATTTTTGTATTATCTTAACACGTGCCACATACATCACACCTGCTCCACCCCAACCAATAATGCAATATGATACTAATGATTCTGCTAATGCATATTAAAAAACAGTAAGCTGACGAAAGGTTAAAATTTTTCTAAGTTTTTAAAAGATACAATAATTTTCTGAGCTTACTGCACAGGGTAGTAATGTAGACATCCCATTACATATATTGGTTGATAATAACGCCTAGATACTTTACAGATGTAGCTTTATGAATTTTTATGCATTTACAGTTGCTTAAAGGGCAGTTACTACTGTGGTAAATAAAAATTTTATTATTATTATTATTATTATAATTTCTGAATATGTCGGTTGTGTATATTCATAAATACTAAAGCAAACAAAGTAGCTTTTAAAGAAATTTAACGTTAATATATTTGCATCTAACCATTTTTGTATAACATTTAGATCTCGTATAACTGAACACACACAACTCACACAATGGTTGCTGCGCAAGCACCAAAATCGCTCTACAACTCTGTATCCCGAATCCAGGGCAAGTTGAGCATTGCACCGCCAGATGCCAGCGCATAAAGCACCAGCCTCTACACCGCAAGGTAAATGAGGTTACAGATTATACATACATACATAACTGAATTTTTAACAATATCCCAGTTTTCAGCATTAGTCACTAAGACAGTGTCATCTGCATATGCAATAATATTACCTTCGAGTACCATGGAAGTTAACAGGTCCTTAATATATATTAAAAATAAAATCGGACCTAATACGGTTCCCTGCGGAATTCCACATATTGTTGTTAAAGGCGGGCTTATATGTTCTTTAACTTTTACAACCTGAGTCCTATTGCATAAATAATTTTTGAACAGATCTAGAGGAACTCCTCGTACCCCATGAATTTCCATTTTTTTTTCAGTAATATGTCATGATTCACGGTGTCGAAGGCCTTTGCCAAATCAAGAAATACCACAGCACATGCTTTAGAGTTATCTAGTAAATCATATATATTGCTAGAAAGGTGGGTTACTGCATCTTCAGTTCCTTTATTTTGCATAAATCCATATTGATTTGGTGATATAATGTTGTAGTTTAATAAGAAGTTCATAAGTCGACGTTTTATTAATTTTTCAAGAATTTTGGCAAGGTTTGTTATTAAAGATATAGGCCTATAGTTATTAACAGAATCTCTAGAGCCATCTTTTTGTATAATGGAATTACAATAGCAGTTTTGAGACAATTGGGAAAGTAACCATATAAAAAAACGTTCATTAAATATCCTTGTAAGTGGTTCAGTAATTATTACTGAGATAGATTTAAGGACTGTGGCCGTAATATTATCTGCACCTGGAGATTTATTAAATATTAGTGAGTTTATTATGTTCAAAACCTCAGTTGCGTCTGTCGGTGTTAAGAAGAAGTTAGTGTCGTTTTTCGGTACCTGATTTAGCATTGCATTTATATTTTCTCTGTCAATTTTAATTTGTTCTGCTAGATTTTTGCTCATATTAATAAAATATTCATTAAATTTCATTGCTATTTCAGATTCATCTTTTAGATCTGCACCATTAATTTTAAGTGAATTTATGTTTTGTTTTGGTGGAGACTTATTAAGCGATTCTTTCGCTAATTTCCAGTTTCTGTGAATTATTTTTATATATTTCAATTTTTTGTTTGTAATAACTATTATTTGCAGTTTTAATCAGATTTGAGATTGAAGTTTTATATCTGAGATAAGTATCTTGTATTATTACATTATTAGGATACAAACGGGCTTGATGATATAATTTATCCCTAATGTTTATAGATTGAATAATGCCATTAGTGATCCATGGTTTTCTATTTTTATATTTATTATTCTACTACAAG